>JAPKLW010000188.1:286720-331165 GCA_026898455.1 Plectranthus barbatus
ACGAAGGAGGAATCCTGAGGACACCATTGTGGGATTGAAGGAATTCAGCCCCATCTATCTCTGTTTGCAGTTTTAAATCATTTCTTATGTTTAGTTTTGAAGATATTTCAGTTATGTTTCATTTGATTCTAGCCATGAGCTAAATACTCTAGACTTGGGTTGTTGATCTCTTGTTGGATTGGTGTTATGTTTTGGATTCCTTGTTAATCTATCAGTTCTGGGTGTTTATCATTCCTATCTTACTCTGTCTGGCCAACTTTGTTAAGATAAATTTCTTTTCATGTTTGGAAAAGCATGTTTAGGAGAGAGCCTTGAATTGAGCTAAGTCTAGCCATTGGAAGATGTGTGGATTTAGTGTGCTTTATGAATCTGTTTTGTTGTGAGCTGGGTTATGTCTAGTCTAGCATAGGAATATGTGGATTGGTCATTATCCCAAGTAATCTCGATAGTTTGGAAGAACTGGAGAGAATTTCAGAGATTCAGCACTAGAGTAATAACCAGGATCCATGTTGTAGCATCTTTCCAGCATGTAGAATCAGCAACCTGAGTTGCTTGTTATAACTGAACTTTAAGCTTGTCCTGTTTATTGCGTGGTTCTGAAATCATCATTACCCTGTTTATGTTTAGTCATTCATTCTGCATTAGGATTAGATTCAACAACAAATTGGTTAAACCCTTGTTGTAAGTTGATTGTGAGCACGATTCTTCACAAAAGGCATTCCTCGTGGGATCGATTCTAGATACTCCTAGATATTACTTGACAGTGTATGCTTGCACTTTATTGTTGCACATTTTGCACGTACCACTCATAGTTGACCAAAATCAAGAATTGGCCGAGCTCAATGCTTATCGAATTAACCAAACGGCTCGAACATGGTGAAAAACCGGGTTATTGGATCGAACCGAGTCAATGTGAAATCAGCTCGATCGAAAAAACATGACCATTCGAGACACCAGTTCGGCCGGAACATTGTGACTCTTCATCTAGAGTCACTTCTTTGTATTTACTTCTTATAAATAGGGTTGTATTTATTGTATTAAGACACATTGAATTCAAGAAAAAATACAGCAATAAAAACAAATCTTTGAGCTCTACTTTTTCTCAAGCATTTATCTCAGTTGTGATCTTTCATTTCAATTTATCTAGTATTCTTATTATTATTAAACCTCACAAAATTCCACCATTAACAATTGGCGCTAGAAGGAGGGTCTAATAAGAAAGAACGATATTATGGAGCATCACGACAACAACAACAACCCACCACATGGGCATGGAGTTTTTTGGAGCGCGGCCGAGTTCGAAGCCAAACTCAAACGCCGTGAAGACAAATTATGTGCCCTTTAGGAAGAAAATAGAAGGGCTACGGTGGAAGCCGAGGCTCTTCGCCAGCAGTTGGCTCTAGCCCACAGTGAAGAGAAAAATGAAGCCCACTCGAGGAGCATAACTCTGGCACTCAAAACGGAGGAAGTACAATCTTCCTGAGCTCGAATCGAACCAAGTGGCAGTTGGGTTCCTACCGAGGACGAAGAATCAGGAGAAAAAATGAATTTGCTCCAGAAACAAATCGAACAAATGCAAAAGTTCATCTCCGCCGATGAATATACCACTGGGAAGTTATGCCGAGTCCCCCTTCACTCGAAGGATCTCGGCCGTATAGCTATCTTCCCGATTCACAAAGCAAAATATAAAGGCATACGATGGGAAGACCGATCCCGACGAATTCATAACACTCTACAAGATGAAGATGCAGACCGCGGTGATTCCTAATCACCAACGCGAAGCCTACATGTGTAAGAGTTTTGGGACATGCATGGATGGACCATCAATGCAATGGTTCATGCATTTGACTCCGAGTTCGATCTCTTCGTTCGTCGAGCTGAACAGTTCTTTTGTTCAGCATTTTTCCAGCAGCCGAGGAGCACCAAAAAGGTCGGTCGACCTCTATTCAGTCGTCCAAAGAGAGAACGAATCCCTTCAAGACTTCTTGAAGCGATTCAATTCGATAAAAGTAACTATCCCGAACTGCTTCGAGGAAACGACAGTTTCAACATTTAAAAAAGGCCTCAGAAGAAATTTGAATCTCTTCTGGAAACTAGTGAAGTACCCATGCTCGACCATGGTTGAGGTATTATCATGGGCTGAAGCTCAAATTCGGCAAGAGATCGAAGAACAGAACTTCGGTCAAAGAAACAAAGGGAAAGCTCCGACAACACAGTCCGACAAGAAAGGAGAAGCTCGTACCAATAATTGCTACAAGCCCTATCCTGCTCGAACCGAGTCATCCAAGCAGGGGATGAAGGTGGTATCTGACACTACTTAAAAGGAGCAAAAATTACCTCTCCGAACTGCAGTTCGAGAGATGCAAAAAATCAGAAACGAGGTCCGATGACCTAGGAAGATGATGACAAATCCTGAACTAAGAGATACGTCATACTGCGACTTCCATCAAGATCATGGCCACAAGACCAGAGATTGCCGAGACCTCAAGAGGGAAGTCGATCGACTTCTTGCTGAGGGACTCCTAACATATCCAAAGACCGCGGATAAAAGAAAGGTTTGGACGAGAAATAAGAAGAATGGTCGAGGTCAAAACTTGAGGAACAAGACTTCGGCCACAGGAGCTGACCAACAGCCACTGCCTGAAGAGCCAAAGCAACCAGAGATCGAGAGGTTCATCAACGTCCTCATTGGGGGCTCCTCAATGACCGATTCATCGCGGAGTGCGGCCAAAAGGCACTGCCAAGAAATGAGAAATCAGCCCATACAAAAATTCAAGGTATCTCCCCTCGAAGTCTGTTTTGGAGCCAAGGACGAGCTCGAAGCTCGCCATCCACATGACAACGCACTCGTCATCACCTTAATGATCGCAAATTGCCAAGTCAAGAGGATTCTCGTTGACACCGGTGCCTCCTCGAATGTCATTTTCCTCAAGACACTTCGGGGCATGGGGATTTCCGAGAAAAATATTATCGAGAACCCAATCACACTCGTCGGGTTCAGTGGAGAAAAGTTTAACTCACTCGGGGAAATAACACTACCGGTGTTCGTCGAGGGACTAAACTTAACTACTCGTTTCAAGGTTGTCGACACTCCTTTGGCATACAATATTTTGATCGGCCAACCTTGGATTCACGCCATGAAAGCTGTACCATCTTCCTACCATCAAATGATAAAATTTCCCACTCCATGGGGAGTCCGAGCCATCAAGGGAGATCAATTGACCGCAAGAAGCTGTTATGACGTAACGCTTTGGACGGTCCACATGGTCTAGGCCGAACAAATTGAAGGAAGCTTGTAAATTTCGATCGACCCCAATTGTCCAAATCAAGCAACCTTAGTCGGGGAGCGATTGAATAACGAGCAAAGACAAGAGATACAAACTCTCCTTATTCAAAATCGAAGAAGCTTTGCATTTTCACATTCCGATATGCCGGGAATAGATCCCTCGATCATTTCCCATAGTTTGTAGGTCGACCCAAAGTTCAAACCCGTAAAATAAAAATGCAGGAGATTCGCACCAGAACGAAATGAAACGATCGCTGAAGAAGTTCAGAACCTGCTTAAAGTAGGATTCATTCGGGAAGTGAGATATCCCGAATGGCTTGCAAACGTGGAGATCCTAAGTAACGTGCTCGTACATCCGCATCTTGGGTAACAGCGGTTCGTGTAGTACCGCCTGAGACTGGGTTTAGGTATCCATATCCGAGTAATAGGATGAGGACATTCCCTGAGGAGCTCAATTAATATTAATTAATTAATTGTGTCCTGGGTTGTGGACATGGGAATTAATTAATTTATAGGCCCACTTTATTATTTGCATTAGGTCCCAGGACTGGCCCAATTATATATGCTGAATTGAGCCCAAAATGGCCCATTAGGGTTTCAACCCTAGGTCTATAAATAGACAGCTCTCTCTCATAAGTTGTAACACAGTTGAAAAACCCTAAACCTAGAGAGTGGGGCGCCGTTTTTGGAGTTCAAAGGAGGAGAATTTCGATTCTGGTCCTGCTCAAGCTACAGATCTACGGAGTCCTCACCAGTAGTAGATCTGAACAGCATTGGGACACAGCCCTGAAGATCTAATCTGGAGAACAGATTCCTCTTCCTTGTTCTATTCGATTTTTCCATTATCCAGAAATTAGATTTCTAATTTCTTCTTCCGCAGATTTAAATCGAATTGCGTGGTTGAATTAAAGTGGAAGTTCAAACGCAAAAGATCGGAACAGAGACTACGGAATCACGGTAAACCTTGAATCCACAATCCTTTGTATTAAATTCATAGGAGCATGCTAGGGTTTTGTGAATTTGAATTATGAGCAATATCCATAGATCGATCCGGTTCAGTTTGGTTTTGGTGATTCGGTTCACGGTAAAACCCTACAAACTCTTCGACTGCTGACTGTCGGTCCTTAGTCAATTGCTTGACTAAATCCTGCGAACTTTTAAGGTTCGCAGTAGCAACCGACAGCTCGGAGAACAATTGGTCACGCTCTTTGAGAGTCTCATTTTTTCTCTTTCTCGGTTTGAGTAAGGTCCTTGCATTCATCTCGGATATTTTGGTAGCAATGCTCATAATCCTCAACCATGCCACAGAACCCCTGAGAAGAATCCGTTTATTTAACGTAAAGGGATCTGCTTATAAAAAGAAAAGAGAAGTAAAAAGGTCGATTTAATTGACTTACCAAAAGATTACTACGAGCATTATCAAGGAAATATATACGAGCTGCGGCTCTGGTCGGCCAAGGAGGTCCCATAAAAAGCATGTCGGCAAAGGTGTGAAAAGTAGCAATGGATTTCGCCCTGTTTTGCCGATCAGCTTCAGTCTCTTCCTCGTCTCCAGCCACCTCGTGATCCTTCCCTAGACGACGCCCAGTATCTTGATCCGCTAGTTTGGATCCCGTCAAGTCCAAGATCTCCCTAGTATCTTCTCGAGCTCTCTGGCGCCTCTCAAGAGGCTGATCCTCAGTTTCCTCGGAGTTTACTGGAGCTCGATCTGACTTATCCTTCAACGTCATAGGAACAACGCTCGAGGTACCTATATTCCGATCTCTTTTCTTCGAGGTCTCGACATCTTTATTTTTGGTCCGCGTAGCAAGCAGACCCTTATTCTGCTGGACAGTCTCCTTTTTCTTCTTCTTCGTCCTCTTTAGCAACTGTTCTTGCTCGTATCTGAGCAAATCCTCGGGAGTTAGCCTTTCCATTGGATCGTCAATACCGTGGATGCTTAGAGTACGATGTCTGCAAAGCGGGTCAAATTGTCTTGGCTTGTGCTGAAATGCTCTTCGTATTCTTTCCACCTCGGTGTCAGAAAGAATCGGTCTCTTTTGTCCTGAAAATAAAAAGCACAACACAATTAGTTTGGCCAAAAAGAAGATGAGATTAGAGAAAAATAAGACGTATGATCTGCAGTTCGAACTACTCCACTCAGACCAGGATAGTCACTCGGAATTTGAAAGAAAAAGAACTCCTGAATCCATTTCTTGGAGTTCGTTTTGGTGCCGAGGACCATGGGGCTTGGATTTTTCGAACGTTTAGAAAAGAAGTAATAATCTTCTCCACCCATGGAAATCAAATTATATAAGGAATTCCATTCTCAAATAGTCGGCTCTTCAAGCCCGACATCTCGAAAAATCAGATATGTCCAAAGCATATGGCACCAGGAGATCGGAGAAAGTTGGATAGGGGCAATGCTGTATTGCTCAATGATTCTTACGAAAAAAGGATGAAGAGGAAGGCGAATCCCGAATTGAAACACTCGGGCAGAGAATGCCATAACTCCGTACGACGGACGGTGAGCTCGGCCATCTTCTCCAGGAGCAATAGCATTTAGTCGAACTGAAAGACCATATTTCTTGAATAACCCATCCAACTTCGGTTGATCTAGGTCTGAGGGAATTTCTTTTAATGACCCCTTAACAATTTGATCATAAAGAGCGGGGAAAATACCAGGGGCTAGTCCTGAAGATATTTCCAAAGAAAAATTGGGACTGGAATGTTCGCCTTCTTCGTCCCTATTGTGTTCCTCGGATTCATGATGTCCGGCCAATCCCAAAGGCTGAGGATCTTCTCGGCTCAGTTGACTACTACTTACTTCGGTATCTTCGCTAGAGTTCGAAATACTATCGCTACCATTCAAACCACTACTGCTAGAACTACTCATGATTTAAGGAAATTAAATCGGACAGGAAGAAACTAACATTTGATCGGAAACTTGAAGAAGTTCGGCAGAGTGCTTAGTTCGAGAAGACGTTCCGAGATTGGATGTAAAATAAAAATTGGAAAATGAAAAATTGAGCGTATTTATAAACGAATATGCCTCAATTTTCGTAAAAAACTGTTGAGTTCGACCAATAAAGAAGAGACACGTAGCATTTTTTGAAATTTGAAATTCAAAAAATTCCCGCTTGAAGAAGCCCAACCGCCTCTTGATACTGAATTTGAGCTCGATCATATTATGAGCTCGAGTTCGGTTATATTATGAGCTCGGTTGATTTCTAAAAAAAAATAATAATAATAATAATGATCTGAACATAGAAATTATTTTGACTCTTATTTCTGTTCGAACAGGAAAGTCGTTCGGATGTAAAACAAGAGTTTTCTTTAGGCAAAGTGAGCCCTCGGCTAGGGTCATCCCATTTTATCCGAGGAACTTAGGATATCAAAGTCGTAGATTCTTCTATCTGCAAAGTTCCTCGAAGACTATGGAACCGGAACAACAGTCCGAGAAACAGCCAGGATGTTTCGGCATAGTAATTCCCAAGGGATCTGGGGTCGCTCCCTGTCTGAATTACGAAAATAATTTGTATTTCAGTATTTAAATCCTGCAAAAAACAATTTGTAGACAGGTCGGGTCTAGCCAGTCGCAGACTTAGGGATAATCGTAAGACGAATTGTTAGCTTCACAGATATCCCAAAGTAAAGAATTCCTAAAATTCGTCGAGCTATGCCTCATTATATGGAAATGATCTCTCCTGAACATCTTCGAGTTAATGCTCGGGGTAGGGAAAAGTTGTTTCTTCTTTGATTTATTGCAGGAAGATCTCGTCATAGATTAAGACACTAGTTATTTCGGCTCCACCGAACTCCGAAACAGTTCGGTGGAAAGCCGAGGGGCTATTGTTATGACCCAAAAAATGAATAATCCCATTTTGGAGTCCATCAAGGAAGAAAACCAAAAAGAAGAAGCATAAGGATATAAAATAAAGGCGCTAAGGCAAGCTATTCGGCATATCACTTTTTCTGAGTTCGAATCATTAAATGAACGAGCTCATAGTTGACCGAAATCAAGAATTGGCCGAGCTCAATGCTTATCGAATTAACCAAACGGCTCAAACATGGTGAAAAACCGGGTTATTGGATCGAACCGAGTCAAGGTGAAATCAGCTCGACCAAAAAAACATGACCATTCGAGACACCAGTTCGGCCGGAACATTGTGACTCTTCATCTAGAGTCACTTCTTTGTATTTACTTCTTATAAATAGGGTTGTATTTATTGGATTAAGACAGATTGAATTTAAGCAAAAAATACAACAATAAAAACAAATCTTTGAGCTCTACTTTTTCTCAAGCATTTATCTCAGTTGTGATCTTTCATTTCAATTTATCTAGTATTCTTATTATTATTAAACCTCAAAAAATTCCACCATTAACATATTTTATTTGTCATTGCACATTTTTCAAAAAATTTGGAGGGAAATCTATGGGACTCCTTTAGTATATTATATAGATATTGGAAAATAAACATCGTACCTCAGAAGTATGGCATAAGGTTTTTCATAAAAGTTTCACTCATGCATGCCAAAACATTTCCTCACATGGATGGATCCATCTCTTTTCATTTGTTGTATCATTAACAATAAATCGCATTCAAGCTCATCACCAAGCAATTATGCACATATAAGGGTATTAGCTCCCCCTCCACCTTATCCTCCAATATCATTCACCAAATAGGGGTGATTAATCCCTTCCTCCTTATACATCACATTTTGAATCATAAATCAATCAATCACATTATTAAGGCACCAAAAGCATTTACGGTGTTACAAGCATTTAAAACAAAAGCATTCATCTTGAGAAAACATTTGGAGAAAGCATATTTTTAAATAAATTAGTGTCCACCTTATCTTGTTGTGGTGTTTGGCTTACTTAATTCCACTAGATGATACTTGTTTTCCAAAATCAACAACACCTAAGTGAATAATGACATATTGTCACTAGGTAATTTACTTATGTATGCATATCAATATTCATGCTCATAAAAGTATCCTAAGTGTGTTAGACATAATTTAAAGATCTAATATTGCATTACATGTCCTAAGTTTGGACTTAGCAAATATTTTCTCAGATTTGCGCAGTCATCTTACAAGTTGCATAACTTTGTGTCCTTAATTCTTTTTAGGCTCATCTTCTGGATTATTAAAATAGACACATTAAACTTTATTCTTCAATTGACGGATCTCGAAAATTAATTACGGTTTGGTCGGGGAGGTAAATTAATTTCAGGTAGGTTTGAAATTATGAACCCGAGCAAACTACAAGTCCAAAAGGGCTGAAAATTAACAGAAATTATCCCTAAGGTGTCTATTATATACCTGTAAATTTTCATCGATAAACTCCGATCACATTGTCCGGAATTAAGCCGACAAGACGGATCATTCAGAAATGACACACAATTTTGTAAAGGCTATATAACTTCCAAACCACGCACCATTTTTGGGTTATTCCAATTGGAGATTACTCCTAACATCTTAAGGTATAACATATATTAAAATTAGCCCAATCCAAGTTTTTTTGTTAGCCTACTGGGTTATATTTTTTTGGTCTGCAGATAGGGTGTTCTTAATATTACATCTATTGCCATAATTCATCACAAAAAATTAATTAATTAAGAAAAGGATTTACTTAGTTTAATTTTTAGTTAATTTTTGTCATTTTTGGAAATGTGACTAATTCGGTGGGACAGACGAATATGGAATATGAGATTGATTCGGTGTGCGGAAGGAGTATAAGATTATTATGTTGAGTGAAGTGACAAACTCAAACTCATCATGAAGTTTTTGAATATCATTGTTTTGAGGTGTACGGTATTTTTAAAATTAAACCTTGAAGGTTTATATTATGCCGAGAAGGCTAAATAGATGTATTATTTTTCCCTTGCTAAGTTTGTTCCCATTGGATTTTCTTAGTTAAGGTTTTTAATGAGACATCTAGTGCAACACATGAATAAACGTATGTCATGTACTCTTTTCATCGACTGTGTTATCCCATAGGATTTTCGGTGAGATTTTAAACGAGACATGAACATAATGAAGTAATGTCCAATGGGAGTGTTATAAATATATTTATTTTTGATGAACATTACTTAAGATACACTTTAGAGATATATATCATATATTTTTAGGTATCTTTCTAGATTTCTATAGATGATTTCATCCTTATATATAGGACATGATAAATGATAATTCTTGATACACATCAATAATTAATAATAATATTCTCTATTTCTCTCCATCGTGTTCTTTATTGTTTTCTCTCTATTATTGCTTATCTGCGATACATGAAGGATACGATTCACAACAAATTTTCTATTTTAATTAATCAACCAACTCTGCTGCTCACTTGTTCAAAGGTTAAAAACACTTGAGAAACATAATAAATAAATAAATAAAAGAACTTCAAGATTTAACAAGGCTCAACAAAATATACCTACATGGCTATATCATCAAACACAACCAAAATAATTTATCAATAAATTAAATAATAAAAAAACACAACAAAATATTTAAGAAACCGATAACAATTGTAGTAGGATGCTGTCGAAGGAAAAGCAAAGCGAAGTCCCTTCTCAGATAACCAACCCATGTGGGACAAGGTAAAGAGGAATCAAATACAACAGTGCAACAATTAGAATCTGAGAACAAAGGAAAAAGGTAAGTGGCCTTTCATTTTTTCCTAGAAAATTCAAGAACTTCGTCCTTCCATCGATAATCTTGGAACAAGTTGATACGTTATATTCAAATATTGAGAACCACTTCATCAAAAAATCTGGGCCACAAGAAATGAGAGTATCATTTATTTGATATCTTCAATCAATATGCATTGGCATAATTTTACCAACTCGAAAGGAAAACTTACCTTGTCATCGTCGAAGGCTCCATGATGAAGTGATCACAACTCCAAGAAAAGATTTTCTATCCTCGTTTATTTGCTTCACAACTGAAGGGCTGCAGTCGACTACCTCCACCTCTACCGTGTTCATAGTTGTGATAGCTCCAGGTACCTCCTTTAATTTGTAGCAGTGGCGAATGATGAGGCGATGGAGACTAGGGAAGCAGCAATCACTAGCAACTGTCCATTGCACCAGATCAATATCTTCAAGTAGGAGAAATTTAAGCCTAGGGAACTCTTCAACTTTTGCTTCCCATTCCGGTCCTTGGAAGGCAGAGCATCGCAGCTTCAGCACTTGAAGCTCTGGCAGTGAGCCAATCACACTCATGCGCTCCCAAGAATATCCTAACCCATTCAGGCTCAACTTTTTCAGACTCATCGGCAGATTCGAAAGGTGATGAGGCGGAGCCACAACTTCAGGCCTCAGCCAAGGATTCACCACTACACATTTAAGTGACTTTAGCCTTTTGAGAAGCCCAATATACTTGAAGCAGCTTGAGGTTTCAGCAGAGTCGGGCTGTAACTCTATTCTTATTCCTAATTTCTTCAGTAAAATGATGCTTTTGAAAACACGGGAGGTGCAACTATGAGCATTTACATGAAGTGATGAGAGGTTTGGCAGCTTTGCACCAGTGATTGGATCTGGTAGGTTTCTTCCAATGATTCGAAGATGCCTCAGTGCTCGCATATTCCAGATCTCCTTTGGCAAAAAAATGGAGTCACTCAGCAATTTGGTGCTCCTCACTTCCTGCATATCCCAAATTTCCTCCCATATCTCCTTTAGCAAACTAATTGAATCTATCTGCAATGTGGTGCGACACACTTCATGCATATCCCACATTTCCCCCCAGATATTCACCCAGATCTCCTCTGGAAAACAGGTTAAATCACTCAGCAACTCGGTGCTCCACAGCTTTTTCATATCAAGCACCAGCCGTGCAGAATAGTATGTATTTCTCATTAATGATGCGGTTTCCTTCACTTCTTGCATATCCCAGATCAGCTCCCAGATCTGCATCCATATCTCCCTTGTCAAATGAGCTGGATATTCATTCAGTCTGGAGCCCCACACTGCTTGCACATCACAGATCTTCTCCCAGATATCCTTAGCCGAAAAAGTTGAATCTCCTCGCAAGTTGGTGCTCCACGCTTCCTGCATACACCGAATCTTATGTCTCATATGCTCTGGCAGACGAGTTGGATTTCTCAGCACTTTGATGTTATGATGTTGACCGACAATCAGGTATTGCAGCTGTTGCAGCTTGGATATGGAAGAAGGGAGATTTCCATTATGAGTCAGGGCTAGGTATCTTAACTCCAAAAGTTTCAAAACCTCAGTTGGGAAATCATAGAGACGAATTGCAAGAGCATCCACCACCTTGAGCAACATCAAATCCAAACACAATGGTACTGGATATTCCTGATCCGGGCCAGTACACAAGAGAGAACGTGTTGTTGATGTTTCTACCATCAAGTCATACACCTCTTTTATTGCAAACAACATGTTGTTTTGGACGGAGAGACGGCGCTGCCTTTCAATATAATCATTGGAAGCATCGGTCAACTTCTTTAAGACATGGAAAAACCTGTTCTTCCTAGCTTCTTTAACGCACAAGTACCAATAAGCAGAATGGAGCTTGCAAGATTTGATTTTGTTGTTGGAGCTCTGTTTGCAGACTATTGCAAGACTACTGGAGACAAGCTTCTTCAGACATTCCATAGCAATTCCTTTTGTAGTCGCCTTAACTTTTTGAGGCAGAGGCAGAGGCAGAGGCAGCTTTCTAGTGGGAAACCACAGTCGTCTATTTAGACTCACTCTAGAATCCCATGTTCTAATTTTTCTCCAAGGCTTTATAAATGGGATTGGGGAGGGTCCTGGTTCCAATAAATAGAGACCTTCTAAAGGCATCCTAGTCTCATATCTGCAGGTTTTGAAACGATTTCTTTTTGAAGTCCAGTTAAAATTTTCTGTTTCAGACTGCATGCGTTCCATGAAAGGATCTATTTCTGAAGATGAAGTTTCAAAAGGAGTACTTATCTCGAACAAAGGAACTCTGGTTTTAGACCGTATTGGTTTCACAGAAGGATTTGTTTCTAAAGTTTCGAAAGGTTCACATTCGGGTAAAGAAACAGATTCAGACATGCTTGTTTGAGGTTCCAAAACATCATCGACAATCCACAAGTTAAGAAGCTTAGGGAGGGGAATCTCAGATTTCTGAGGGAATACTCCCATATACAGAAAGCATCCTCTTAAATATTGGGGTAGGTATTCATAGCTCGAAAACAGTACCTTTTCAATTTTTTCGTATGCATCTGTAAAAGTAGTAGTTTTTGAGTCTGCTACCTTGTTCCAATACTCCTCGGTCTTGTCGTGCTCACAAAGGATGTCGGCAACCGCAAGGATCAAGAGAGGAAGACCTTCACAATTCTCGGCAATCTTCCTTCCAGCTTTCTCCAGTTGACGAGGGAAATACGTTCCCTCACCAAACACAATCTGCTGAAGCAGCTTCCAACTTTCTTCTTTGTCCAAGAAGCGAATCTGGTGAATGGTAGTGCCATAATATTTTGCTACTTCTTCCAGCCTTGTTGTCAGCAAGATCCGGTTCCCATCTCCGTCGCTTAGAAGATACCGTATCAAGCACTCGCACACCTTCGTGCTCCATATATCATCCAATATGATTAAGCATCTCCCACGACCACGCAGACTCTTCTGCAAAAGCCCCACTAATGTTATAATATTTGTTTCCTTGTATACATTTCTAGCCCTACCCTCTACCAGAGCAACAGTTTCTGCCCACACATTCTTCAATTGTTGCTGCGGCCCTACGCTCACCCACACTGTGAGATCGAAACGTTCAGCCATAAGTGGATGGTGATAAATTTGTCGAGCAAGATGGGTCTTGCCGATGCCTGCCATCCCAACAAGTGCGACAACTTTGGGTCCGGCCTCCGAATTCAGAAGCTCATTTCTGATTCGATCAAACTGATCCAATAACCCCACCGTTGTTGACAATTTTCCGTCAAAATCGTGTATTGGAGGAACACTGTCATCTTCTTCTTCTTGTACAGGCTGTGGGTTATTTAGCTCTCTCAAGTACATCACTCTCAGCTTCCACACTGTCATCGGAAACGAATAGATCTCCCGCTTCAGGACCTCCACCTCAATTGTTGGTGAAACATCGTCATCTTCTTCTAGAAGCAATGGCTCTGTTGACGAAACATCGTCGTCTTCTTCTGAAGTGGAGTAAGAGGGCGATGCCATCGCTCGCCGCAGGGCCTTCCCGTCAAGTTTACTGCCAAGAGGTAGAAAATATCTACGCAACAGATAATAAGATAGGAGGGCATCTTCTAGTTTGCATACCGCCTCTCTAATTTCTGCATCCAATGCGTTGATTGCACTCCTATTAATGCTTCTGTTGCTGCTACCGTCCAATCTTTTCAGTGTATTGCCTAATAACTCCAGTTCATCATAGGCAGATCTTGTAATAAACTTTGGATACCTCAGGTACTCAATGGTATACTTGAGAGAGATCACAGCAGCATAAGCCATTCCTCTCTTTCTTTCAGCAGACTTGTTTGTCAAATTTAATGTGAAAAAGAAAAACCATTCAAATAGGGGTGCTCATGAGCCGAGCCGAGCTTGGCCAAGCTCGAGCTCGACTCAAAATATTAAAGCTCGAACTCGAGCTCGACTCGAGCGAGCTTGGGTTTTTTGAGCTCGAGCTCGACTCGGTGGCAAGCTCGTGAAGCTCGAGCCGAGCTCGAGCTCGACACGTATATAAATATTTTTTTCAAAAATCTTAAGCTCTATTGCTGCCAAGAGTGAGGTTTTGTGCCTTTTCAGTTGGTGATGGCTTTTATTTTGGTGAGCGAAGTTTGAGAGACAAGGCGGAGGTGCTACTGTTTTTCCTGGGTCAAAAAAATTGAATGAAACACATGTTTGGTGGCAGATGTTGTAGGATGGGTTTTATATTATTTCACCACAACTCCAAATAAATTGAGATATAAGAAAGAGATAGCAGAGGAATTTAGACATGAGAAATATGAGAAATACAGATGCAGAGAACAGTTGAGAGAAGAGAGAGGCGGCGCTGAAAGGAAATGAATGAGAATTAGGGATTTATTTTCTAATTTTATTGTAAAGGTTAAAATATAATTATAAGAAATTGAGGGGTAAAAATATAAATATGAAAATTAGTTAAGCTCGTTTAGGCTCGCGAGCTTATCGAGCTGGGTATAACTAAGCTCGAGCTCGACTCTTACTCGAGCGGCTCGAGCTCGAGCTCGGCTCGACCAATTACGAGTCGAATTCGAGTTTTTTACGAGTCAATCTCGAGTAACTCAAGAGCTAGTTCGGCTCATGATCACCCCTATTCAAAGATGTCTTTTATTTTGTCGGTTCTTTTACCATCTATTTAAAATTTTACCACATTCTCTCCAAAAACTATCACATCAATAGTAATTTTATTTTTCTTTTATTTTATTTTTTTCAACTATAATATAAGTTTCTTAATGCAATTATAATGTAGATATGCAGTTAAAAAACAACAAAATTATATTTTCCACTTTTTCTTTAAAATATTACATTTTTCTAATTTATTATATTTATTATTTTTTAAAGTAACACAAGTATAATTTCTTTTATGAGATAATTTTTAAAATTAAGCTTCTACTTTTGTAGATTCTGTTTTTATGTATTTTATTTATTATATTTATATGAATGATTTATAATGTAGAAAATAATTTATATTATAATATACTAATATATTATATTGATGAATAAAATAAGAGTTCAATTTTGTAAGTTAAACTATGTTAATTATTTACATTATTTCGCAGGCATGGTCGTACGAGGTGATCCTTGATCTGGCAGCCTTATGTGCGATGCGCAGTATGTCAGTGGGGACTATGCCTCGATGTTTGATGCAGAGACCCATTTATGTTCGGGACGCTGACTTCACTACTTTTTTCACACATGAGGTAATTATTGTTTACAGTTTTGAATAATTATAATATAATTAAATATTGTATATTTTATTTGATTTATGTCTGTTTTCAGCATGATTGCAGTACTTCACTGCAGCGGACTGACAACGAGGCAGCAACTGAGACTTGGCTCAGTATGAAGAATGTTGAGAACCCGCTGATGCACATATTTTGACCCTATAGGGGATTGAAGCCCAGACGATTATCCTCTCAGCGGTCTTCTGCCACTACCTTCAGGTCTTCCTCTAGAAGGGTTCTGCAACAGCCGCAGTCGGCAGCCATCGCCACTGTTCGATATGGGGAACGATTTTGAGATTCCTGTCCGTTCTTTATTTGAGCATAATGAGCTTCCTCCTCGACGGTCGGCTACGAAGCGCTCGCGGCGTTCTTCATCCGCAGAGCCTCTAGAGGTACTTGTGTTTAGATTTACATACTGGTTTATAATTTTTATTTGATTATTGATAACTGCAGTTTAGCGGTTAAGCAAATAAATTTATAATTACACCCTAAGGTGGTCGATCCCACAGGGAATGTGCAACGATAAATCCAAAGTACTAGTCATAATTTCTAGAGCATAGATGTTTGAGGAAAATAGATAAGGGGTTTTGTTTTGGAAATTAAAGATAACAATTGCAGAAAATAAAGGGGTTTTGAAAACAATTAAAGAAGCACAGATCCTAGGGCAGATTATCTAATCATCAACATGCAAATATCAATCAACTCAGCAATGGGGAAAACATAGATTTTAGTGGATTAAATTCCTTGGTCAGGCAATTAAATCCTAGATTATTAATTAGTGACCATCTCCTCTCGGTCTCAAGAACACCAAATTAATCAATCTCAATAATTATCTAATTAATTCCTATGCAAGTTTCTTCCTTTTAAGACATAAAACAAACACAATTAATTCCCTCTTCCTATTAATAATTTTCATCTCTCGATCCATCAATTATTAACTATAAACCTAGATCTCAATTCACCTCTCGGACCTTCTTTTAATCTAGATTATAAAATTAAATCAGAGAATTAATCCATGCTATATGAGTTGATATCAATTAAACATGCGTCATAAAAGAAATCATAACCCTAGAACCTGTTTAGGGTTCTAGCCACAAATCATGACTAGAAAATAAAGAAACATATTATTAATTGACTTACAAATAAAGAGGAACCTTCAATGTCTTGAAAAACTCCAAAGCTCAATTATTCTAAGTACAATAATGCATAAAGGAATCCATAAATTCGTGCCTCAAAGTTCTAATTTATAGAGGGGGAAAAAGACCTAATTTGAGTATTTGGTCAAAATAGCAAAAACTGCCAAAACAGGCCCAAAACAGCCTTTTCGGACCTCCGTGTCGATCGACAGGCAAGGTGTCGATCGACACAACCACCCAGTCAAAATTCGGGCTGAAATTTGTGTCGATTCTTCAAATTGGGTTTCTGTGTCGATCGACACAAATCTTGTCGCTCGACACAGAAACATCTGTCTGCGCAGTCACACGGTTTTGGCCATAACTTCCTCTCCCGAACTCCGATTGACCCGATTCCAGTTGCGTTGGAGAGCTAACTCAAAGCATCATCCATTTTCATGCGCCAATAGCCCGAATTCCTCTTGTGGAAAAACTCTTCACTGCTACTCTTGCATGTCACTACTTTCGGAACGGTTTTCTTGTGAACTTAGGCCTAAAACCTGCAAAATTCACCCATCAAAGGCATAACACCCTCCAAAATAGACTCATGCACAATAATAACCAAAAACATATAATAAAACACTTGAAACAATGGGGAAAAATATAGATAATTGAGTATAATTATGAGCTTATCAATTATATTTTACTTTAATATTTTTATTATCTTTTCACATTGCACGACCTTCATGGTTTGAGGTGCACAAGCTGTCCGAGGATGGCATAGTGCAATTTCCATATCTCGTAGCCCAGCCATTAGCTGATCGGCTCGTGCAGCCACCGGCAGATTGCCTTATGGAGCCACTGATGGGTTTTGTATACATAAAGCATTTATTATAATGAGTATACAACGGTTTATTTCTCCTATCTGTTAACAATATTACATGTATGTAACAATGGTATCCTCTTGTCTCATCGATAAGAACGATCATACGGCGTCTTGTAGATCGCGGAAGACAGTATGATCACTTGACCTAGTGAGACATAAACCTGATCACAGCCGAGACAACGTATGAGGATACGCCTGTCCGGATGGCTGCAACATTGTCGGAATAAGTAGTCTGTCTTGTTTACTTGACATGCTGGTACGCAGAGGTGGCGTATTGATGGACCGCAGTGAGATGTATTTGTCTATCTGACATCAGCGAATACAAGATCTCGTTTATATTGATCAAGTCCAAACCCCAAACCCTAACGAATGTTCAGGGGTTTGCACGGGTTGACTGTTGCTTTGACTTGCCATGGTGGAGAGCCTAAGTAACGTGCTCGTATATCCGCATCTTGGGTAACAGCAGCTCGTGTAGTACTACCTGAGACTGGGTTTAGGTAACCATATCCGTGTAATAAGATGGGGACATTCTCTGAGGAGCTCAATGACATTCATCGTGCCAAAGTCCTGCAGGCTGATTAAGTTCAGGCACGAGTGATAAAGATTGAGTGGTACTACTTAGGAATAATAAGATATTAATTAATTGTAGTTAGAGCTTGTCAGAAGATCCAATTAATTAATGGATGTCCGGTAACCTTAAATATGGGGATTCTCAATTAATGCAGCCCGTTCTCATAACGTGGTAATAAAGGGGTAGGTCAGTATTAATTCTGTGGTGAAAAAGAATTAATATTAATTAATTAATTGTGTCCTGGGTTGTGGACATGAGAATTAATTAATTTATAGGCCCACTTTATTATTTGCATTAGGTCCCAGGTCTGGCCCAAATTAATATGCTGAATTGAGCCCAGAAGCCCAATTAGGGTTTACAACCCTAGGTCTATAAATAGACCTCTCTCACTCTCTGAAACCCTAGCCACTTTTCAACACAATTTGAAAAACCCTAAGCCTAGGAGAGAGAGAGAGTGGCGCCGTTTCTGGAGAAGAAAGGAGGAGAATTTCGATTCTGGTCCTGCTCAAACCACAGATCTACGGAGTCCTCACCAGTAGTAGATCTGAACAGCATAGGGATATAGATCTGAAGATCTAATCTGGAGAACATAAAACTTATTTCTTTTCTTTCTTTATTTTTGAATTTATCTAGAAATTAGTTTGCTAATTTCTACTTCCGCAGATAAAATCGAATTGCGTGGTTGAATTGAATTTGGAAATTCAAACGCAAAAGATCGGATCAGACTCTACGGAATAACGGTAATTCCTCAATCCACATATGCATTAAATTCATAGGAATATGCTAGGGTTTATCGTTTAGTTAATTATGCACAATATCCATAAATCGACCCGGTTCAGTTTGGTTTTGGTGATTTGGTTCACGGGAAAACCCTAAAATTGGTATCAGAGCCAGGTTCTTGATTTATGGCTCTATTGTTCGTAATTAAATTCAATATGCATGTATGTATGAATTTATTATTGTGAATGGTTTTTGTTCCTCGTGACAACCCGTGTGATTCAGCACGTGGTGGTTTATCCGTGTAGGGCAGAATTAATTTTGTAAAATCATGAGAATATCCGTGATTAGCATAGATTTGAAAATTGTAATATAATAGTTTTCTGTAATTTTTCAAATTATGTAATTGGACGGGTTGAGGACGGAGAACAAAGACGGAACCGGCGAAGGGCGACGCACGGCGGCGGCAGGCAGCCGCAAGCGCGTGCGGTCGCGGGCGGCGGCGGTGCAGGGCCGTGCACGGCGCGGGCGACAGCGCACAGCAGAGCGCGTCGCAGGCAGCCGGGCGGACGGTAGCGATGCCGACGGCCAGCGCACGCAAGGCGTGTGCGCGAGCGTGCGCAGCGATGTGCGCACGCGGCGGTGGTGGTCAGCTGCGGCGGCGGCGGCGGTCGGTGGCGGCGGTGGCTCGTGTTTTGGTGGTTTGTAAAACCCTGTGTAAACCCTACGGTTTGCATTAGGGTTAGGGCAAATCATCAGATCACAAAGGCCTAAATCCCAAAAGATTTGGTGGTTGAAGATTTGGAGGCCCTAGAAGATTTGAATTTATCCATTAAATTCAAAATTCAAATTGTAATAAATAGATTTTATTTTCTATTTTTTGGGGCCACGAGGAATTTTTTTTTTGCCTTAATTGACCTCATATAGTATGTGATTTATTATGTGCGCTAATTAAGCATGTGTAGATAATAGGAAAAGCATGTTTTACTGCTTTTATTATTTACAGTTTTTCAAGCATGCTTATGTGATTAATTTCTTTTGTTGGATTATATTTTGGGAATTTTTGGGCTTGTTTAATTACATGCAAAAATTTGGAAAATATAATAACAAAGAAATTATGTGTGCGCATATAAGAAACCTTTTAAAAGAAAAATACTAAGCAGATTTTTTTAATTAAAATCAATAGACCTCCTCAAAGCGGTCCTAGGTTGTAAGTGTATCTTTCGTTCTAGTAAACGTCTACGAGTGTAGCTTGCTAGTTCCTAGAGGTGCATGGGTATGGTTGTTGGGATTTCTAGACAAACAATTTAAATCATGTGAATAGTGGGAGAGTTTTGCGTAAACGTCTACGAGTGTAGCTTGCGTAGATCTCTTTCACAAGTATTCTAGGATTGATTTAAATTATAGATAACAAAAGCTTTAAGGGCTGTGCGGTATGGTTACGTGCCATGCTAAACTGTCTTTTTTTGGCCGGAGTTAAATTTGTGGTTAATGGCTTAGAAGCATCTTAGAATATAATGCAAGAATTGCATCCCTGTTCTTGAGAGATGGCTTGGTCTAAGGTTTTCACTAATTATTAATTTCTAGTGTCAAAAGCATCCTGACATGGTAGTGAAATTAAATTGGTTGGGGCTTAAAACCCGCAGTTCTGGTTGAGGGTGACATCGTAAACGTCTACGAGTGTAGCTTGCGGTGGGAACTCTTGGGCAATTAGTGGAAAACATTTGTATTTGATTTATTAAAAGGTTTTCAATGCATTTGTTTTTGAAGTTCTACGTGTATGTTCTTAATAAAGATTCTTTATTGTTTCAAATATGTCTATGTTTACTGTCGATCATTTACTTGCTCTCAATCCTCTAACTGGTCCAAACTTCCATGAGTGGAGATACTGCATTGAGTAATATTCTCCTGACTAAGCAACACATATCTGTTCTTACTATGATGCCACTTGCCCCACGTTACCATAAAGTCTCTAGACGTGAGAAGGAGTTCTATGACAGATGGGTGGCATCTGAGGATTTTACTTACAAGTTAATCTCAGATAACCTGCCTAGAGAACTTAAGCTCAAGTACATGGGCTATTGTAGCTCTGTTGACATCTGGATGGACTTAGTGGCCACATATGGCGAAGTGGAACGAACTGTCAACTGTGATCTCGTGAAGGACCTTGTCTGTAAGAGAATGGTTGATGGCAGTTCGGTGACACTGCATGTGATGATGATGGATAACACCATGAATCAATTCACACGTAGAGGTGGATGTATCAGTGATCGGGCCAAGATCGATATAATCCTGAACTCTTTACCACTTTCATTCTATGACTTTAAGAAGGATGTAGCTGAGAGAAGTGAGTACTCTTTCAAAGAGTTGCTTATTGATCTTTTAGCATGACAGTCTTTCATACCTTCATGGGATTCTGAGTTATCAGATCTTGAGCACAGCTTGGGCACATTGAAAGATGTGGTTCATACTGTGTGCAAGAATGTGATTGATCGCAGAACATGTGAGAGGAGGTCTAATGAAATGAAGAGGGTTGGTGTCACTTCAAGTGAGAACGCATGCGGAATCAAGGGACAAGGTACGTCATTTGCATTTGTAACGGAAACATGTTTAGCATCGGTTTCTACTCATTCGTGGGTAGTGGATACTGGAGCTACTGATCATGTTTGTTACATTTTGCAGGGGTTCACACCGACGAGGGTGCTAAAGAATGACGAGGTTACCATCTCAATGGGGAACGCAGCACAAGTGAGTGCAGCTGCCATTGGAGATTTCACCTTGTACTTTGATGATTCTGTTTTAACTTCGAGAGATGTTTTGTATGTGCCGGATTTTCGGCAAAACCATATTTCAGTTTCCAAATTTTTTGTTGATGGATATTCAGTTATTTTTATAGTGGTGTTTCTATCATTGGTAATAACGGTGTTATCTGTCGTGGGATGCTGAATAATTCTCTCTATGTTATTAACTGCAATCATAAGTCTTCCGCAAGTATTGCATGTAATTCATCCGTAATTGATAATCCTAGAAAGAGAAAACTAACTTCTTCTGATGAGGATCTTACATATCTCTGGCACTTGAGACTGGGTCACATTAGCTTGAAGCGGATTCAAAGACTTGCAGATGATGGTACATTGGACTTGGTCCGGGCTGTACCTTATCAAGTCTGTGAATCCTGCATCGAGGGCAAGATGTCAACTAGGCTTTTTAAGGCTAGTCAGTCTCGAGCAGAGGGAGTGTTAGAATTGATCCATTCTGACTTGTGTGGACCGATGTCCACACAGGCTCGTGGAGGGTACGAGTACTTCGTCACTTTCATTGACGATTACTCAAGGTACGGATACGTTTACCTGCTTCGCTACAAGTCTGAATGCTTTGAGAAATTCAAAGAGTTCAAGGTTGATGTAGAAAAGAAGGTTGGGAAAACTATCAAGTCACTTCGATTTGACCGCGGTGGCGAATACCTCAGTAATGAGTGCAATATTTGTCAGATAATGGGATTACATCCCAATGGACTACACCGGGTACTCCCCAGCAGAACGGTGTAGCTAAAGAAGAAACAGGACTCTTCTAGAGATGGTAAGATCAATGATGAGTTATGCAAACTTACCAATTTCGTTTTGGGGCTACGCATTGGAAACAGCAGCTTACGTGCTAAACGTGGTGCCTTCTAAATCAGTTCCTAAGACGTCTTCTGAGCTCTTCCTTGGTCGCAAACCTAGTTTGTGCAAGTTCAGAGTATGGGGCTATCCGGCACACGTACTGTCGAAGGAACCTGATAAATTAGAAAGTAGGTCAAAAGTAATGTGATTTATAGAGTATCTCAGGCAAACAAAAGGTGGTTACTTTTACTGTCCTGAGAGTCAGAGAGTCGTTGTTAGCACCAATGCTAGATTCTTGGAGGACGAGTATGTAAGTAACCACAAGTCAAGGAGTGATATCGTTCTTCAAGAAATTGAAAATGAAAATGCAATACCAAGGGAAGGAGAACGTGTAGATGTGGGTGCACCTGTGAGAGGTTCAGCACCACAGACACGTTCTTCAGTGCAAGGTGCAGAGCCACAAGTGACTGCACCTACTACTGACACAACATCAATGCCTCGTCGCAGTGGGAGAGTTATTTTCCAGTCGGAAAGGTACATGTTCGTGGGTGAGTCTTCGGACTTGAGCCCGGAAGATGGACATGAGGACTCTGACCCACTGACATACAAAGAGGCAGTGCAGGACAAGGATGTTGCCAAATGGCGTGTCGCCATGGATTCTAAAATTGAATCCATAACTGCTATGGATGTATACAAGAAAACTGATTTGTCGGATGGCTTTAGGGCCATAGGGTGCAAATGGGTATACAAGAGAAAGAAAGGGGCGGATGGAAAGATCACGGCTTTTAAGGCCAGGCTGGTGGCAAAGGGTTATAGTCAGAAAGAGGGCATTGACTATGACGAAACCTTTTCACCCATAGCCATGCTCAAATCCATCCGGATACTCCTTGCCATAGCTATGCATATGGACCTCGAGATCTGGCAGATGGATGTCAAAACCGCTTTTCTTAATGGTTACCTTGAAGAAGGTAGAGACATCTATATGCAGCAACCCAAGGGTTACATAAGCAAGGGCAAATAACATCTTGTCTGGAAGCTTAGGAAGTCCTTGTATGGACTTAAGCAAGCTTCAAGGTCGTGGAACTTATGTTTCAACGAAGTGATTAAATCCTATGGATTTGCACAGTTGGAAAACGAAAGTTGTGTTTACCGACTTTGTGTCAGTGGGAGCGTGGTCTTCCTTGCACTATACGTTGATGACATACTACTATTTGAAAACAACGAGGGAGTAATGTCTGAAATCAAGGTTTGGTTATCCGAACAGTTCCAAATGAAGGATCTGGGAGAAGTTGGCTACATTCTTGGTATTAAGGTCTCGCGAGATCGAAAGAGAAGAATGTTGAGCTTATCCCAGACATCCTATGTGGATATTGTGATAGCCCGGTTCAGCATGCAACTCGCCAAGAAAGGCCTGCTGCCTTTCCGACATGGCGTTCGTCTTTCTAGTGGGCAGTGTTCTCAGACACAGGGGGAGAAAGACGAGATGAGTCTTGTACCATATGCTTCGACAGTGGGTAGCCTCATGTATGCGATGTTGTGTACCAGGCCAGATATCTGTTACGCCGTTGGCATGGTAGCAAGATATTAGTCTAACCCTGGACAGGCGCACTGGACTGCTGTAAAGCACATCCTCAAATATTTGAAGAGAACTAGAATTTTTTGTCTAGTTTATCAAAGTGAGGATTTGTGCCCTGTGGGTTATACAAACTCGGATTTCCAAGGGGACCAAGATGAGAAGAAATCGACCTCAGGATATGTGTTTACCCTGGGAGGTGGAGCTGTATCTTGGAGGAGCTCAAAGCAGAAATGCATTGCTGACTCCACCATGGAGACGAAATATGTCGCCGCCTCCGACGCCTCGAAAGAGGGGGTATGGCTCAGGAACTACCTTTTAGAGTTGGGCGTGATCCCGAGTTTGCCAAGGAGCATCACAATTTATTGTGATAACTCTGGCGCGGTGGCGAACTCAAAGGAGCCGCGGTCTCACAGGGCAAGCCAACACATAGAGAGAAAGTACCATATCATACGAGAAATCGTATCGAGGGGCGATGTGCAAATTAAGAAGATTAACACTGCAGACAACCTTGCTGATCCATTTACAAAGAGCTTGCCGCAGAAAGTTTACGAAAGACATATTCGTGAGCTGGGTCTGAGGTGGATGCTGACCACTGATAGTGGTTAAAGAGATAGCAGGCTAGATAGACGCATTGTATACTCTGTAATAGCTTAGTTATGCTTTCAGTATAAGTGGGAGATTGATGGGTTTTGTATACAGAAAGCATTTATTATAATGAGTATACAACGGTTTATTTCTCCTATCTGTTAACAATCTTACATGTATGTAACAATGGTATCATCTTGTCTCACCGATATGAACGATCATATGGCGTGTTGTAGATCGTGGAAGACAGTATGATCACTTGACCTAGTGAGACATAAACCTGATCACAGCCGAGACAGCGTATGAGGATACGTCTGTCCGGATGGCTGCAGCATTGTCAGAATAAGTAGTCTGTCTTGATTACTTGACATGCTGGTACGCAGAGGTGGCATATTGATGGACCGCAGTGAGATGTATTCGTCTGTCTGACATCAGCGAATACAAGATCTTGTTTATATTGATCGAGTCCAAACCCTAACGAAGGTTCAGGGGTTTGCACGGGTTGACTGTTGCTTTGACTTGCCATGGTGGAGAGCCTAAGTAACGTGCAGCACATGTAGTACCGCCTGAGACTGGGTTTAGGTAACCATATCCGAGTAATAGGATGGGGACATTCCCTGAGGAGCTCAATGACATTCATCGTGCCAAAGTCCTGCAGGCTGATTAAGTTCAGGCACGAGTGATAAGAATTGAGTGGTACTACTCAGGAATAATAAGATATTAATTAATTGTAGTTAGAGCTTGTCAGAAGCTCCAATTAATTAATGGATGTCCGAAAACCTTAAATATGGGGATTCTCAATTAATGCAGCCCGTTCTCATAACTTGGTAATAAAGGGGTAGGTCAGTATTAATTCTGTGGTGAAAAAGAATTAATATTAATTAATTAATTGTGTCCTAGGTTGTGGACATGGGAATTAATTAATTTATAGGCCCACTTTATTATTTGCATTAGGTCCCAGGTCTGGCCCAAATTAATATGCTGAATTGAGCCCAGAAGCCCGATTAGGGTTTAAAACCCTAGGTCTATAAATAGACCTCTCTCACTCTCTGAAACCCTAGCCACTTTTCAACACAATTTGAAAAACCCTAAACCTAGGAGAGAGAGAGAGAGGGCGCCATTTCTGGAGAAGAAAGGAGGAGAACTTTGATTCTGGTCCTGCTCAAACCACAGATCTACAGAGTCCTCGCCAGTAGTAGATCTGAACAGCATAGGGATACAGATCTGAAGATCTAATCTGGAGAACAGAAAACTTATTTCTTTTCTTTCTTTATTTTCGAATTTATCTAGAAATTAGTTTGCTAATTTCTACTTCCGCAGATAAAATTGAATTACGTGGTTGAATTGGAGTTGGAAATTCAAATGCAGAAGATCGGATCAGACTCTACGGAATAACGGTAATTCCTCAATCCACATACGCATTAAATTCATAGGAACATGCTAGGGTTTATAGTTTATTTAATTATGCACAATATCCATAAATCTATCCGGTTCAGTTTGGTTTTGGTGATTCGGTTCACGGGAAAACCTGTTGGTCCCGGATATCAGGGTATACTTTGGCAGCGGAAAATACGTAAGTTCGTTTCTTGCACTCTGCTGGTTACACAGCTGACTGGGACCTTGTCAGCTAGTAAGTCAACTGGCAACTGAGTATTCAGCTGACTGGCAACTGGCTGGTCAGCTGATGACTCAGGACTTAGCTAATTTTAGAGTCGAGTTTGCACAGTTATAAACTGGTTTCAGTTATACTCCAGCACTTGGGTGCTGGGTTTTAAATCAGTAAGTAAATGCTGAAAGCAGTAAATAACAAGGATATTTTATAGTGGTTCGATCAACAGATCTACGTCCACTCTCCAGTCGAAGCACTGGAAATTCACTAAAAAGAGTAATCCGGTACAAGATATCCTACGATCTATTTCCAGCTGGTAGATGCCTTGTCTACCAGTTCACTGGATCAACCGCTCCCGGTCCTTGTCCTTCTTCAACTCTTGTCAGATGGATGGAGTGCGAGCACGTCACTTCAATCTCCTCCTCCGACTGATTGGGTGTTGAGTTCTCCCAAGAACTTGACTCTTGCTGGCGGCAAAACTGCCCGTAATAACTCTGGAGCTGGCTGGCTCAAGAGCTGCTATGTTCTTCCTCGGAATGAGAAAGAACACCAAATGAGATCAATAACTCACAAGCTAGAAGCTTGGAGTCTCGTGTTCAAATGATTGACACACGGAGTAGCTTTAAGAAAAGCCTCGAAAGATTGCTTATACGCTGATATGAATGCGTTTGAGCTTTCGGTAGGTCAAGAGTGGCTAAGATTGGGCAAGAGTATTGAATGCTGTTGGATCTCACGTATTTATAGACGTGAGATTCAGATTCAAATACTAGCCGTTTGGACACATCCGGAAAAGTCTCTGTCCTCGCATGTCCTTCTGCAGGCGGCAGGTAGGAATTTCCGGAAAGCGCCATACCTTTGATCGCTTTATCTGACACAGATCTCTTTGTGTCAGAACGACTCTATTCGTCAGTACGAGGAATCGGAACTGGTGTCTTGAACTGATAGACTTTAAGGTATCCTCCTTAAAGTCATACTCTGTCAGTTAATTCCTCGACGAATCTTCTTTTTGTCTCTAAGTCTTCGGGAGAGCGAATCTTCAATTCTGCTGATAACCTCGGACTGGTAGATCATTCTGGTGATCTTGTGCTGGCAGTCTCTGCTGGTGACTTTCCTTAGCACAATCAAGGTCTACCAATTCGTCTGATGTTATCTCTTGGAATCTCCCGTGACTGTTGGCTTCACCGCTGGTGAATAGTGTCAACCAGAACACATATTCTGCTGGTAAGATCTCTCAGCCTCCTGCTGGTGAAATCTTCCCAACTGGTGAACAGTAACCAGTCAATAGCTCTACTCCATGCTGATGAACAGTGTCAGCATGAGTCTTCGTCAGCCGCTTGCTGGTGAGACTTCTCTCAACTGGTAAGCACATCTCATGCTGGTGAACAGTAGCCAGCATGAGTCTTGATCAGCTGCGACTTACAACTCAAAATACCTAAACAGGACTTTACATTTGAGATCTAGAGCTATCTAGAGACAAACTGACGCTGGTTGGACTTAGGATTTGATCCACCAAAACACTTAATCACCAAATCTAAGATCTAAGCTATCAGCTGGAGAAGGGAAACTTAGCCAGATTTCCCAACAAAACCCTACAGCCACTGGCAGATCGGCTCCTGGATCCACTTGCAGATCGTCTCATAGATCCACTGCCGCAGCGACTTGTGCATCCATTGGCGGAGCGACTTGTACAGCCATTGGCAGATTGTATGATTGATCCAGTGGGGTATATGCTATGTTTTTTGTCGATAGATTAATTAAAAAAAAGAAGTCTTCAATCGATACACTTACTCATTCATTTACTGTTTATTATAGGCAGTATGTAGGTTATAAGATAGTACATTGGTGTAGAGAAGCAGAAGCTCGAGAAACTGAATCATTGTAGTACTATTTGTATTGTTATCGTAAATTATGTTTTTATTAATGTTGAATTTAAATTTTGGTGTATTTTGTGATTGATTTGATTCAATAATTAATTACTGTTAATCTTAAATTAAGACATTATACAGGGTAAACATATATTACTTGACATGTATTTATCAATTTTAACTTCCTTTAACATAATACATTCTACATTTGAATCGATTCATACATTGGATGTTTATATTTGAAACGTGCATATCTTATTGATGTTTGAATATGATGAAGTAGAAGTAGTATAATACTGATAGAATAGAGTGCTCGAATTTACTACTTCAACATGTAAATGTTAAAAATTCACCAGAGTATAACACTGTGATATTGGAGTGCGGTGTTAAAGAGTAATGCACAACGGAATAATTTTCTGGGTAATATTTATATTCCCCAGAGTGTCTTGCGGCAAAAAACAATTTCACTATATAAACAAAGATTACACATAGAATTAAATAATAAATAGCTTAGCTCCTTCTCGGTTCACTCCCTTGAAGAAACTTCGCTCTACATAGACGTTAAAACAACACCTATGGACAATGTACTAACAATCTATGCACAAGGCTGAAACTCGACTCTTCCACCGTAGGAAACAAATTTCCGGAGATGGATTATGTCGAGAGAAAGTTGATTGAGAGAGGTTGAAAGTACGGGCAAGACAGGATCGATTAGAAGAGAATGTATCTTTGAATATTGTAATCACTCAAATTCTCCAGCTCTCGATCTGCCCTTTTATTCTTACTTAGAGCACTCGTCGATCATGTCCACTTCCCCACTCCCCAGTTGTGGCTAACGTGGCCCATGACCTTCTTTCCACTTCCATTTGATTCTTTGAATCACCCACAAGACTCACGTGGATATGGTTTAGTTGTGGAGGTGCTCCCATATTATTTATAACCTGTAAAATAACTTTAAACTGAACCAAAATCGTTCCCTATAAAATAGGGGTTAGTGGTTTTAATTTTGGAGCACTCCCTATTATTTAGGAACAAATAAAAATAATAATATATAATAATATATGGTTAGTATCAATAATATACACGATCCCTAATAAATAGGACCTGTAAACACGTGGGAAAACAGAGATAAAACTGATCCCTAAATAATAGGAGTTAGTTGTAACAACCCCTGAAAGACAGTGAAGGATAAGATTAACATCACAGTGTCGAAGCTATGAAAAGTCTAACACTGACGCTGACAAGGTTAGACCTGACAATGTAAAACATGACAATGTTGAATATAAGTCTAACATCGACATTGTCAATCTCCCCCTTAATCTTATACTTCTTGTGAACATTCTAAACACATGGTCTAACCATGATAAATCAAACAAAACTTATGGATCATCCATAACAAACATCCAACATGATGGGTCAACCATAACAAATATAGGTGAAAACCAAATATGGATCATCCATTACAAAATACTCAATAAACAAACCATATGAATCTGTGAAGGGTAAGCTTAAACATCAAGTGTCGAATTATGTTCTTTAACATCAAGATGTTATATATGTGTGTATTATCGACACCGACAATCTCCCCCTTAAGATTATCCTTCCAGCTTCCATTCCAAAACAAAATATGGAGTAACCATGATAAAACATGGAGTAGCCATGATACATAACCAAACATACCAAAGATGGAAAATAAAACCAATGGATCAACCATCACAAAGACTGTCATATTAAAATCATTAGTCTAACCCTAGGTGTAATGTCTCCCCCTGAATGGTAGCTGGATGGAAAGCTTGTTCCATTTCATTTGTCTGTTGCAGAACATCTTCCACATTTGTTTTTTGTAAGTTGTGGTAGTCATTTAAGTGCATTCACTTGGGTGGAAGAGAGTTTTGCTTCAGCATCGCCACTTTCATCACTCATAGTGTAGGGGATATTCTTGAATCGCTTGTGAGAGTTTGCTTGAACCAGATGTGTTGGAGCAGAAAATAGATCTTTCATTCGAGTTGAACATGTTAATGTTTCAGACATTTTCACTGCACACAAGATGTTAGCAATAACAATTTAACCTATACGGAGAAAAAAACCTTTACGAATGCGGTAGATGAAATCATCTTGCTCTTCTGTGAGAATGGTAGCATTCTTAGTTGGAGTCCATCTTTTGACCTTGTCTTCTCTCTTACTTGGTACACATGAAGGTTCCATATTGATAAAATGAACCGTTCTAGTCCTTTTCAACAAATAAAGTCATGCAACAACATTTGGTTCCGAATGAGATCTTGCTCTTGAGGTTGTTGTTGTGTGTACTTAACTCTCTGTATGGGTGTTCTTCTTTCGTCTTATTTTAAGTTTTTTTGGTTGAACGAATCTGTTGATCCTTTTTCAATTTTCTTCCCTTTCTTGTCAGTTTCGAAATCTTGCTCAGAGCTTTCGACCAGATCACGCATATCCACTTTAATTTTCATCAAAGGCAGTTTCATCAAATGAGTCCAACTCTAACATTATAGTGTCAGAGTCATTGTCAGAATTGGTTCTGAAATCGCCTTCTCCTGGATTATCAAGGTTGATAGAGTTCTCTAATTCTCCGGGTAAACTCTTTGCAAGGGAAGATGTCTTCTGAATTGCTATAGTCTCAGCATTAACTGTTTGCCTCTTCTTCAAAACCTCTAACATCTGAGTGTCAAACTGTGGATAGAGTGGCTTAGGATCAGATTTGGTGGGAGTAGTAGTAGAAGAGATTTTTTTTTCTGTTTAAGGAGGGTTTGAAGTTTTCTCAGCAGTGGGTACTTGTGGCTAGGTTTCAGTAGGGTGTTTAGGTGATGGAGATGATGCTTCTTTGGATTTTGGGCTTGAAGAATTAAAGAGAGTAACACCTTTTGGATTCGCATCAGAGAAGAGATCTTCTAGTTTGGATGACATTAGTTGATCGAGTGACTTACTGAATATTTTGAGATCTTCCAGAGTTTTCACAGATTGACGGAGGGAAGCATCAAACACTGGAAAGTTATTGAGAGAGAACCTGCAACACTAACACTAGAGAGAAAGAAAAAGAAGATATTTGTTCTTTTTGAATTTTGGGGTTAGTAGGCCATTATATGACAAAACAACAAATCAATAAATAAAGAAATATTATGCATAGCCACTAATCCTAAAAATAAGGAATCCTATATCAGCACTATCTCAACTTCAACCCACTAACATCTTAACCAACATATCCAAAAGATTTGGGATAAAAACTCAAAGTAACTAAATGAGATATATTGTAACCAATTCCAGCACAAATAACATACCAAAAGCTCTTGATAATTTTTTTTTAAAAAAAATAAACTAATGAACGAAAACCTGACAAAAGTATAACACCATGATGTTGAAGTTGAAATTGATCTTAAACACCTCAACATTCCTTCCACAGAGCTCGTGTGCCTAATCACATCCGATTTCCAGTACTAGTTGATTAGCTTGAATTACTTACTTGCACAGTTGTTCCACATGGACAGTGTTCTAGCAACATCCTGTTCATAGTACTTATTGGCAAGAAAAGTTTCAAGTCAAACATCACCATGTTTCATAGTCATGTTAGACCTCACTCTTGTGTCTATGACTTTATAACATGGAAGAAAGAACAATCATAAGAACATACTAAAACATCATGGAGATACTTAAGTCGGAAAGAAAGAAAAAAAATGTTTACAAACAAACTCAAACATACACTCTCAGATAGAAGAGTTGCACATGCGTAGAGATTTTCTAAAGTATGAAAATCTCTCGCAACCAAGAGCTTTAGAGAAAGTGTTTGCTATTTGGTCCTTAGTCGGAACATATATCAGGGAAACCAAGTTTTTCTCAACCAAATATTGAATGAAATGGTATTCGATATAAATATGTTTAGCGTAAGAATGCTGAATAGAGATGTTAGAGATTTCTATGATATTAGCACTGTAACATAGCAGTGTTAGAGTTTCAAAATCCATACTATAATCGTTATATATTTTTCTCATCAAGAACATCTGAGTGCACCAGTTGGCAGTTGCAATGTATTCTACTTCGGTCGTGGATAGAGATATGTGGTTCAGCTTCTTGTTGTTCCATAACACAGGATTAGAGCCAATCAGAAAGCATCCATCACTTGAGCTTTTTCGATCGTCCACATCTCTCATCCATTCAGTGTCATTATCTTCTGTAATGTTAGTGTTCAAACAGTTTGTATACAACAACTCCATGTTGGGAGTACCTAAGATATATTGAATTATCCCCTTGGAAGCTTTTTGGTTGAACTCATGTACGCAAACTTCAACACTAAAAAGTATATTAGATCTATTAGCAGTGAGGTATAGTAGATTCCTGATCATAGCCCAATATAGTATAGGTTCAACATCAACGCCACTATTGTTCTTACTCAGTTTAACACTAGACCAAATGGGAATTCTCATGTATTTTGCTAATTCTAGACCAAATATTTTATCCATAAAAGTTGTGCAAGTGTTTTGTAATATAGTTACCCTTTCTAAAGTTTGTTTGATCTGAAGACTTATGAAGTCCATTATCAAACTCATTTCATACATCTCTGACATACTGGTGATGAACTTATGTACCAGTTTAACATTAGTTGCACGAAAAATTAGGTTATACATATAGATATGTGCTATCATAAATCCCTTCCATATACGCTTAATAAAGAGGGTTTTATAAGTTTTACCTCGAGTGAAGTTGAATTCAAGGATGAATTCAGTTAGCCAGGCGTACCAAGTCATTAGAGCTTGCTCTAGCCAATATAGCTCTTTCTCAAGTATGTAAACATTGCCAGATTTATGTTGGTCCTCAAATCCTTTAAATTGATTTACAAAAACCTCCTCATTTATCACTCCATTAAGAAATGCATACATGAGATCAATCTGAAATAAGAAGAAATTGGAAGCATATGCAATAGACATCACGAGTCCAATAGACTCTAACCTAGCTATTGGAGCAAATGTTTTATCAAAATCAAACTTGTCAACTTGAGCTATAAGTCTAAATTCATTTCGTATAACACTAACATGTTTGTCCGTCTTATTTTTTGAAAATTCATTCAGTACCTATTATGTTATTGTCATTTGTTCTAGGTACTAAAGTCCAAACATCATTCACCATAAACCGACTAATATTCTCTTGCATAGATATTATCCAACTCTCATCTCTCAGAGCCTCAGTAACATTCTTAGGCTTAGTTAAGTAAATACAACTACTAACATGAATGATGTTAAACACAAAAGAGATACATACCATTCTCAATGTTTCCTTGCAGCTTACTTGATATTTTTTACGAGTTTGAACTCCTTCAGAGATCTTTCCAATAACCTGGGATGCAGAGTGATTCTTTCCTATCCAGAAGGGTGATTCCCTTCTGTCAGAGTCTGACACCAAGGTGTCAGAGTTGTCCTCTTTGTTGGAGTTTGTGTCACAGACTGGTGATGAAATTGATGATGATTTGTCCACCAGACTGGCTGTGGTAACTGGGTCAGTTTTAATCGGTTGAGACATATCTTTATATTCTATTTTGTCTAGTATAGAATCAGCTTCATAAAAAAACATGTTCATAAATTCTTGAATAATTTGAGTACCCAAGTCTAACACCCGACAAGCTTTACTATTTGTGAAATCATCAAGGAAATAACCATCAGAGTGCCTTAAATTAAAAATTTTAAGATAATCATGATTATCTAAAATATAACAAACAAATCCAAACAAATATAAATATCTAAGGTTTGGCTTATTCCTTTTCAAATATTCAAACGGGTTAATTTCAGTACCTTGTCTTAGATGAACCATATTCATTAAATGACAAGATGTGGTCATAGTTTTAATGAATAAACTTTCAGAATGTGACATTATATTAACCATTTTCTCTAATGTCCAATTTTTTCTTTCAATAGAACTATTGTGTTTGAGATATTTATGAGCAAAAGAATCAATAGAGATACAAAAACTTTCACAAAGGTAAGAAAACTCATCATTCACAAATTTATTATTAATTCTAATTATAATCTGATTAGAATGATGATCATTTTGAAACTTCCTACACAACCTTTTAAGCCAAGAAAACATATCATATTTTACTCTAAAAAATTCAATTCTAACACATTTAGAAAAGTCACAAATGACATAACTATTTCCATCAAAACTCTAAAAAATAATTAACTCTATTAAATTCATGTGAATTAACTCAAAGAAATTTGCAGTACAAATCATGCTCAACATAGAATGAGATGATCTTGTCCGTTTACCTATCAGAGAAAAGTCACAAACCTTATCAACCTTCAATATTAGTTTAGATATTCTTTTAACATCGCTATGTTTGAAAAGTTTTCGGAAGCTTCTAACATTTATGTGACCGATCTTTTGGCACCATATGCCATCTTCATCATGCTTGATTAGGGAAAATTTTCTATCTTGATCGACCTGATAACATTTGTTAAAGGGCAGGGGTCCTTGAAAAACTGGTATGTTGACAGTTTCAATGTCTGTCAAATGTCTAACACACCTATTGTTAGAGTACCATGTACCTGCAACATTAGTCTTCAACAAAGTACTACCATAATATATCTCATAATATTGACTAATACTATTAGATTGATTAACATTGTAAAATCTCACATTCTCATCAGCAACATGTTGAGTGCACAAAAGTTTAACATGACTATGTTTTTTATTTAATTTCCTGTCTTCATTAGCAAAACGAGTTCTACAAAAAGACATGATATGACTAACATAGTCCAGTAGTGACACATACAAACCTTAAAATTTTCTTTATCATGTTGCTCAGAGATGTTAGACTCGTGTTCAGAAAGTTTAACATCACTCTGCTCAGGTCTGAACATTTCAGAAAAATAGAGTTTGACACTAAAAAATTAGAATATCCTATCGATAATAATTCACAGGGTCTGAAATTATGGATCTTTTCAAAAACAAAGTCAGCCATACAAATTTTAAAGTTTAACATACTTACCTCAATCTTCCTTTCTATTGAGGATTCTTTAAGTTTTGTAGAACAATCCTCATCTTTGTCATGAAGCGACTTCTCTTTTTGCTTTTAACATTATTTATCAACATGGTTAGAATGATGACTAGATTCTTTAACAACCTTCTGGATATCTTCATCATTTTGCAGATCTTGAACCCTATAATTGTTAGTATAACCAGAATAAATATTATTTAGCTCGGTCATTTCATACATGTTAGTAACATTCTTTGACACTAGAATGTTGGACGAATATATTGTAACATTGTCATTGTCGGAGCAGCTATCATCAGAAACATCATCCTCTACATGTTCCTCATCTTCACATTCCTCTATTCTCCACGGAGACAAATAGATATCATAGATGGGCTCTTCAGTATCTGAATCATTCTTTGTTGAGATTTCACTTGAAATTGTTGATAATGTTGATGTTGATGTTGATGATGAACTTTTTCTCCCGAATTGTGTACTGATAGTTTCCTCTTTCTCGAACTTGTTGATCCCTTTGGTCCGTGTCACAAGATTTGATTGGTCTTCATCCAGTAGATCATCATCTAACCCTTCTTCAAATTCTGCACACTTTGGGATGTTTGTTGAACTTGTATCTCTAACGTCCATTGAATGGAAGGTTAAGCTCTTGCTTTTGTACACAAGTTTTTGTTCTACCGGATTCATTTCGCATATAGTCAAAAAACTGACCAATTCTGCAATCTTCAAAGTTTCAACATCTCTTGTCTCTTTGATCTCAGACACCTTGATGTTAAACTTTTCTGGTAGGGACTCCAACATCCTGCTGACCAACCTTTCATTGCTGATTGGTTCTCCTAGAGCGTGAGCTTCGTTTGTCATGGAGATCATTTTCTCATAAAATGATGAGATGGTCTCCCCTTCAACATCTTCAGATTTGCCAATTTGTTGGTGAGGATCTTCATCTTTGTTCTTTTAACACTAAGAGTTCCTTCAAACTTCTCTTGAAGTATCTACCATGCTTCTCTTGCTTTTGAACACCTGGAAATGAGCCAGAAACAAAGAACATCAACAGAAGCAAGTATAGATTTAAATGCTCTAGTGTTAAAGTTAGAGATTGTCCTTCCGGTTTGAGTGGCACCAGCATCGCATCTGAATTCTTTGAATCTGGTATTGACACTTTTGGAGGTGTCCACCCATCCATCACAACAGCCCATGCTTTTTCATCCAATGACTTGATGTACATCTTCATTCTTAACCTCCATAGAGAGTAATTATCTCCATAACTATCAAGAATAAGTGGTCTTCTTACAGAAATCGATGAATCCATTGTAATAAATTTGCACTGCAGGAACTTGCTACTTAGTCCGTCAAGTAGTCGCTCTTGATGCCAATTGATAGAATATAATGCCTGAATTTACTACTTCAACATGTAAATGTTAAAAATTCACCAGAGTATAACATTATGATATTGGAGTGCGGTGTTAAAGAGTAATGCACAGTAGAATAATTTTCTGGGTAATATTTATATTCCCCAGAGTGCCTTGCGGCAAAAAACAATTTCACTACATAAACAAAGTTTACACAGAGAATTAAATAATAAATAGCTTAGCTCCTTCTCGGTTCACTCCCTTGAAGAAACTTCGTTCTACATAGACGTTGAAACAACACCTATGGACAACGTAGTAACAATCTATGCACAAGGCAGAAACTCGACTCCTCCACCGTAGGAAGCACCTTTCCAGAGATGGATAATGTCGAGAGAAAGCTGATTGAGAGAGGTTGAAAGTACGGGCAAGGCAGAATCGATTAGAAGATAATGTATCTTTGAATATTGTAATCACTCGAATTCTCCAGCTCTCGATCTGCTCTTTTATTCTTACTTGGAGCACTCGTCGATCATGTCCACTTCCCCACTCCCCAGTTGTGGCTAACGTGGCCCATAACTTTATTTCCACTTCCATTTGATTTTTTGAATCACCCACAAGACTCACATGGATATGGTTTAGTAGTGGAGGTGCTCCTATATTATTTATAACCTGTAAAATAACTTAAAACTGAACCAAAATCGTTCCCTATAAAATAGGGGTTAGTGGTTTTAATTTTGGAGCACTCCCTCTTATTTATGAACAAATAAAAACAATAATATATAATAATATATGGTTAGTATCAATAATATACACGATCCCTAATAAATAGGACCTGTAAACACGTGGGAAAACAGAGATAAAACTGATCCCTAAATAATAGGAGTTAGTTGTAACAACCCCTGAAATACAGTGAAGGATAAGATTAACATCACAGTGTCGAAGCTATGAAAAGTCTAACACTGACGCTGACAAGGTTAGACCTGACAATGTAAAACATGACAATGTTGAATATAAGTCTAACATCGACACTTTCAATCTCCCCCTTAATCTTATACTTCCTGTGACCATTCTAAACACATGGTCTAACCATGATAAATCAAACAAAACTTATGGATCATCCATAACAAACATCCAACATGATGGGTCAACCATAACAAATATAGGTGAAAATCAAATATGGATCATCCATTACAAAATACTCAATAAACAAACCATATGAAGTTGTGAAGGGTAAGCTTAAACATCAAGTGTCGAATTCTGTTCTTTAACATCAAGATGTTATATATGTGTGTATTATCGACACCGACAAATACAAAGTAAACATCTTTGTAATGAATGAACTATTGCAAGTTTCTTTGTTATCAAATCAAAAATGCTTAAATGAATGTTATATGAGTTGATTATCCTCTAAATTTAGTGAATTAAACATCCAATTAGCCAATAATCATCCAAATCGAGATCTCAAAATGGATTTCGAGACATGTCTAGACAACAATTGAAATTATCTCGACTCGAACCCTAGAAATCACGAAATAGGCATTTCGAGATCTCAAAATGCTCATATCGAGATCTCAACTTCTTTATCGAGACCTTGATTTATTTTTAAAATTGGAATTTCCATTTATTTATATAATATTTAAATAAAAAAAGTTAAAATAATAATTAAAAAAATAAATCGAGATCTCGATATACAAGTCGAGATCTTGAAATAAAGATTTTGAGATCTCGAAATCTATTTTAAATTTTATTAAATCCACCTGAATTCGTATACAAACCAAAACACTTAATCAGATCAAACAGGAACTCAAAAATTCGTACAAACATCAGCCACAATACATAAATTCTATGTCAAAACACCAAAACTAACATTAACCAATATACATTAACAACATCTAATCAATTCGTCATAAACATGCAAATAGAAATAAAGCAAGTGCCACTACTCACTCATATGATCAACTCTCTCCGGACATTTTCTTTTTGTATGACCCGTCTGCTGACATATACTACATGTCTTCGCTCGTCGCCTTCGTGGCCCATCTTGGGGTGGAGGACTGTTCAAATCCACTTCACCAATGGTGATATAAATAGTGCAGGCACGTGAGTTGTGACCGGGTTGCCGAAACCTCCTACATACTTGAGATCTGCGCGTGGTCGAACTCTCAGCACCAGAACGTGCTCTACTCATCCTAGGAAGGACAACCTGTTGTTCGCTGTTAAAATTAACAGTTTTATTATAATATAGCGATGCAAATAAATTTATAAACCCAAGGGAATGTCGAACCCACAGGGATAGTGCAACGAAGTCATCTCATGTACTGGACACAGTTTATCAATTCTTTGTTTGAGAAATCCAAATTTGAGAAGAGTTTTTTGTTTTCAAAATAGAAAATAACTTTTGAAAAAAAATCAATAGTAAAAAGCACAGATTCTAGGGAAATCAACCAATCCAATTCAACATGCATAAACAATCAATCCAAACCCAAAATAATTATTAAGGTGGGAAATCTGTTAAATTGGAGTTAATTCCTTTGTTGGGCAATTAAAACCTAGATTACTAGAAAGTGAATTTTACCTCTCGGTCTCAAGAACACAAACTAGTCAATCTCAATAAAAATACAGATTTGAAAACCCTACAACTAATTCTTCTTTTTGAGACAGAAAATAGTTGTATCAAAATTCTATTTTCTTATTATTAATTATCTCCTCTTGGTCTCAAATTAATAACTATAAACCTAATCCAATTTTCATCTATCGATCCTTCAATTGAAAATAGATTTTAAGATCAAAACCATAGAATTTGAACCAATTAATTTGGGTTTGGAATTAATCAAATTAACACATGCCAAAAAAAATTGAGAAAACCCTAGAACCTGTTAAGGGTTCTAGCCTAACATAATTGAAATAAACATTGCAAAAGATGTAAAGAAACTTACTTGAATCATTAAAACAATAGGAATCTTGAATGTCTTTAATCCAAAGCAACAATAATATAAAGAGTACTGGAAAATTAAAGGGAATTTAAAGACTAAAATAATGTTGAAAAAGAACTTGTAAAAACTGAAGTTAAGACCTGAAGACGTGAGGCGGCGACGGAGTAAAAGGCGGGGTCGAACCAGACTCAGCCGGGCCGGAATCCTCCCGGTTTTGAGAATCGGAGTCAGATGAACTCATCGCAAAAGAAACAGGGATAAATCTTGAAAAAAGATTAACCTAAAAGAAAAGAAAAACTGGGGAGAAAGAGCCCCGGTCAGCCCTACTCTCCTAAAAACCACCGCCGCGAACCCTATCTCCACCAACCGACTACCACAGACTCCCGAGCGACACTAAACGCAGTAAAAATAATAGGGATTACGATCGACTACCTTCTGGTCGGAGGATGGAGGGGAATCTAAAGCAAAGGCACAGACGACGAATGATGATCGGAGCAGACGACTGATCGCCGAAAATTGCACAAGAAAGAGAGAGAGGGAAATTAAAATGCTATCGGGAAAAGTGAGAGGACCCGCATCACAAGCGACGGTTATACCTCAAACGCCCCTTCAACTGCTCAAAACTGCCCCCAGTTTTCACGGAAATTAAATAACTACCACTGAACTTTACCGCCCATAATTCAAAAGCACCTCGCGAAAAAGCAGGTCGCATAAAGTGATTCGACAAAGCGAGGTTCGGCTTAAATAGAATAGTTACGAGGGTTCAAGGGCCCCGAACAAATCGATAAAGGCTTCGTGCCCAGGTATATAATAAATAATACCTACGACCTTATAAAAAGACCCCATATGGTGAACCCACTGAGTTCGTCGGGGCTCACCAGATGGCTAAAAATGAAATGAGGCAGAACCTGAACTGCCTTAATAAGACGTCGCAGATTTGGGCCCGCGGCGACGGCACCCGCAGCAGCTTCCCGGGGCTGCGCGGGTGAGGGCCCCCACAGAAGAATTGGCCCTCCGAGCCGGGAGGTGTTCACAAACACCCGAATAAAGCCGAACCACCTTTAAGGCGATCTGAAGAGCCGAAATCTGGGAAGAACTCAACACTAACACTAGTTTGATCATTATTTTAGCTTGACAGTCCACGGCGAGCATGACCAGCCAAGCCAAAGGGGCTATTGTTGGGGTCCGACTGAATTCGGCCCATTAAGAGGCCCGATTTCGAATCCAATAGGTTTCAACAGAGGGCCAGCGACGCACCAGCCCAAGACGACCGTGCCACATCGGCCCACATGGACCAAAGCTCGCCACGAAGCACAGTTCGACCAAGGAAAGAGAGCAGCTTGATGGGTTTTGTATACTGAAAGCATTTATTATATTGAGTATACAACGGTTTATTTCTCCTATCTGTTAACAATCTTGCATGTATGAACAATGGTATCCTCTTGTCTCATCGATAGGGACGATCATACGACATGTTGTAGATCGCAGAAGACAGTATGATCACTTGACCTAGTGAGACATAAACATGATCACAGCCGAGACAGCGTATGAGGATACGTCTGTCCGGATGGCTGCGACATTGTCGGAATAAGTAGTCTGTCTTGGTTACTTGACATGCTGATACGCAGAGGTGGCGTATTGATGGACCGCAGTGAGATGTATTCGACTATCTGACATCAGCGAATAATAGATCTCGTTATATTATTTGAGTCCAAACCCTAACGAAGGTTCAGGGGTTTGCACGGATTATCTGTTGCTTTGACTTGCCATGGTGGAGACTGGGTTTAGGTATCTATATCCGAGTAATAGGATGGGGACATTCCCTGAGGAGCTCAATAACATTCATCGTGCCAAAGTCCTGCAGGCTGATTAAGTTCAGGCACGAGTGATAAGGTTTGAGTGGTACTACTCAGGAATTATAAGATATTAATTAATTGTAGTTAGAGCTTGTCAGAGGCTCCGATTAATTAATGGGTGTCCGGTAACCTTAAATATGGGGATTCTCAATTAATGCAACCCGTTCTCATAACGTGATAATAAAAGGGTAGGTCAGTATTAATTCTGTGGTGAAAAAGAATTAATATTAATTAATTAATTATGTCCTGGGTTGTGGACATGAGAATTAATTAATTTATAGGCCCACTTATTATTTGCATTAGGTCTCAGGTCTGGCCCAAATAAGTGTGCTGAATTGAGCCCAATAGCCCATTAGGGATAAAACCTTAGGTCTATAAATAGACCACTCTCTCTGGAAACCCTAACCACCTTTTGTGATTATTCAAATCTGTCAAAACCCTAGGGCAGAGAGAGAAGAGGCGCCGATCCCAAGAGGAGAAGGAGGAGAATTTCGATTCTGGTCCTGCTCAAGCCACAGATCTACGGAGTCCTCACCAGTAGTAGATCTGATCAGCACCAGGATACAGATCTGAAGATCTAATCTGGAGAACAAACTCTTCTTCTCTTGATTTCTTTGTTTTCGATTTATTCTAGAAATTAGTATTCTAATTTCTGTTTCCACAGACAAATCGAATTGTGTGGTTGAATTGAAGTTTGGAATTCAAACGTAAAAGATCGGTACAGAGACGACGGAGTTACGGTAAATACTCAAAACCACAATAATGTATTAAATTCATTGGAGCATTCTAGGTTTTTGTGAATTTGAATTATGGGCAATATCCATAGATCGATCCTGTTCAGTTTGGTTTTGGTGATTCGGTTCACTGGAAAACCCTACAATTGGTATCAAAGTCAGGTTTCTGATTTATGGCTCTGTTGTTCATAATTAAAATTCGATATTATGCATGTATGAATTTATTATTGTGGATGTTAGTTTTTGTTCCTCATGGCAACCCTTGTGATTCAGCCCGCAGTGGTTTATCCGTGTAGGGCTGGATTATTTTTTTTGTAAAATCATGAGAAAATCCATGATTAGCATAGATTTGAAATTGTAATAGAATGGTTTCTGTTATTTTATTCTTTCAAATTATGTAATTGGATGGGTCGAGGACGAAGAACGAAGACGGAGCCGACGGAGGGCGGTGCACGGCGGTGGCAGGAGGCCGCGCCCGCGTGCACGACGGACGACAGCGGCGGCGGCGCGGCAGGCACGCAGTCGGGCGTGCAGCGCGCGCACGGCGCGCGGTCTGTGCAGGGCAGGGCAGGGCGGCGCTGGGCCGGCGGCAGCTGTCGGCGGTGGTTTTGGTCGTCGTCGACTGCTGCTGTCCCGTCGCGGTGGCTTGTGGTTTTGGTGGTTTGTACAATCTTGTGTAAACCTTAGGTTTGCATTAGGGTTAGGGCAAATCATCAGATCACAAAGGCCTAAATCCCAAAAGATTTGGTGAATCAAGATTTGGAGGCCCTTGAAGATTTGAGAAGATTTGAATTTATCCATTAAATTCAAAATTCAAATTGTAATAGATAGATTTTATTTTCTATTTATTTTTGGGGCCACGAGGAATTTTTGTTTGCCTTAATTGTCCTCGTATGATATGTGATTTATTTATGTGCGCTATTAAGCATGTGTAGATAATAGGAAAAGCATATTTTACTGCTTTTATTATTTACAGCTTTCCAAGCATGCTTATGTGATTAATTTCCTTTGTTGGATTATATTTTGGGAATTTTTGGGCTTGTTTAATTACATGCAAAAATTTGGGAATTATAATGACAAAGAAATTATATGTGCGCATAAAGAAACCTTTTAAAAGAAAAATACTAAGCAGATTTTTTAATTAAAATCAATAGACCTCCACAAAGCGGTCCTAGGCTGTAAGTGTATCTCTCGTTCTAGTAAACGTCTACGAGTGTAGCTTGCTAGTTCCTGGAGGTGCATGGGTACGGTTGTTGGGATTTCTAGACAAACAATTTAGATCATGTGAATAGTTGGAGGGTTTTGCGTAAACGTCTACGAGTGTAGCTTGCGTAGATCTCTTTCACAAGTATTATAGGATTGATTTAAATTATAGATAACAAAAGCTTTAAGGGCTGTGCGGTATGGTTACGTGCCATGCTAAACTGTCTCTTTTGGCCAGAGTTAAATTTATGGTTTAATTGCTTAGAAGCATCTTAGAATATAATGCAAGAATTGCATCCCTGTTCTTGAGAGATGGCTTGGTCTAAGGTTTTCACTAATTATTAATTTCTAGTGTCAAAAGCATCCTGACATGGTAGTGAAATTAAATTGGTTGGGGCTTAAAACCCGCAGTTCTGGTTGAGGGTGACATCGTAAACGTCTACGAGTGTAGCTTGCGGTGGGAACTCTTGGGCAATTAGTGGAAAACATTTGTATTTGATTTATTAAAAGGTTTTCAATGCATTTGTTTTCGAAGTTCAACATGTATGTTCTTATTTAAGATTCTTTATTGTTTCGGATATGTCTTTGTCTAGTGTTATCAATATTCTCGCACAAAATTCTTTAACTGGTCCAAACTTCCTGGAATGGAAACACAACCTTGAATACACCCTGATTACGGTAGAACACATGTTAGTTCTACAAGTACTTTGTCCTATAAGTGCCTACTACGGAATCCTCGCAAGAGGAAGTAGACTATTACAACGAGTGAGAGAGCACGTAGTTTCCATGACTACCTCATGGATGAGCTAACTGTGCACAGTGGAGGTATCGACGTTGAGGCTAAGGTCGATATCATACTGAACTCTCTGCCCAAATCCTTTAAGAGTTTCAGACTGATTGTTGTCATGAACAAGAAGGAGTATACTCTTAACAAATTGCTCAATGACTTGATGGCAGTGGAATCGGTCATGAATCCTTAAAAGGTTGCCTTAGCTACTTCTGGTAATCACTCTGCTGTATCGAAAGGTATGAAGCCGAAAAGAGCGATTAAGAAGAAGGTTGGAAAGGTAACTGCAAAGGACGTGGGAGCTGTTAATAAGCCTATGGCAGAAACTTCGAGGGACAAGTGTTTTTAGGTGTGGTAAGAAAGGACATTGGAGGAAAGATTGTCTGGCCCACAAGGCTAGACAGGGTATGCCATTTGCATGTATAACTGAAGCATGATTAGAGTGCGGCGTTGCTCTTCCAAGAGCCTAAGCGCTGACTTGTTGATCATGTTGTTATACTTTGCAGGGGACCGTGCCGACAAGGCTGGTGAATGATGGCAAGAAGATACCAAGTTGGATGAAGGCAACGTTTTATGACGGAGCTTCATGGAGTTTTCTTTTCTTTATGTTTCGATGTTTCAAGTACATTTGAGAGTTTATTTGTGGGCCGTAGTTTATCGGCAGGACAAAATTTATCAACCTTTTATGGATATTTGTTATTTATGATTTTATCATTGGCAGTAACAATGTTATCCGTTGTGTTGATTTGCACTCTTTATGCCACTTCGATCAAAATATGTCCTCTAGCATTGCATGTAATTCATTCGTAATTGATAATCCTAGAAAGAGAAAACTAACTTCTTCTGATGAGGATCTTACATATCTCTGGCACTTGAGACTAGGCCACATCAGCTTGAAGCGG
>JAPKLW010000188.1:346165-402259 GCA_026898455.1 Plectranthus barbatus
CGAGTGATAAGGTTTGAGTGGTACTACTCAGGAATTATAAGATATTAATTAATTGTAGTTAGAGCTTGTCAGAGGCTCCAATTAATTAATGGATGTCCGGTAACCTTAAATATGGGGATTCTCAATTAATGCAACCCGTTCTCATAACGTGGTAATAAAGGGGTAGGTCAGTATTAATTTTGTGGTGAAAAAGAATTAATATTAATTAATTAATTGTGTCCTGGGTTGTGAATATGGTAATTAATTAATTTATAGGCCCACTTTATTATTTGCATTAGGTCCCAGGTCTGGCCCAAATAAGTGTGCTGAATTGAGCCCAATAGCCCATTAGGGATAAAACCCTAGGTCTATAAATAGACCACTCTCTCTGGAAACCCTAACCAGCTTTTGTGATTATTCAAATCAGTCAAAACCCTAGGGCAGAGAGAGAAGAGGCGCCGATCCCAAGAGGAGAAGGAGGAGAATTTCGATTCTGGTCCTGCTCATGCCACAGATCTACGGAGTCCTCACCAGTAGTAGATCTGATCAGCACCAGGATACAGATCTGAAGATCTAATCTGGAGAACAAACTCTTCTTCTCTTGATTTCTTTGTTTTCGATTTATTCTAGAAATTAGTATTCTAATTTTTGTTTCCGCAGATAAATCGAATTGCGTGGTTGAATTGAAGTTTGGAATTCAAACGCAAAAGACCGGTACAGAGACGACGGAGTTACGTAAATACTCAAAACCACAATAATGTATTAAATTCATTGGAGCATGCTAGGTTTTTGTGAATTTGAATTATGGGCAATATCCATAGATCGATCCGGTTCAGTTTGGTTTTGGTGATTCGGTTCACTGGAAAACCCTACACAGCTTGCCAAGATCAGGGGCAGTCCGATCAAACCAAAAAGTAGCCCGATCGCTAAAAGGGAAGCCCAAAACTTTAATATCGACCCGCCACGACGGTCCCTAATGGTCAGAAAGAAGGGCAGACTCGTAACGGCTAATGTACGAGGCTGCGGAGGATCCAACCACCACATGGGCGGACCACCCTGATTATCCCGGAGACGCCCCCTAACCACCAGGCGAAGACTCCAGAAACCCTAAGAAGAAACCTACTCCTATAAATACCCCCCTCTGGGCAGCAGTCGCAGCATGAAAAATGGACAGATAGGAGACACCACTTGAAATTCATTAAACGGTCGATCTGATAGAATCGAAAGCTCATCTCAATTCCCAAGTCCGATCTATCTACGTCTTTACTTGTCATACCCATCCACTGTATTTTCTTGATTACTACGCCATTCTTTGTATATCTTCGTTCATAGTTCTCGGGGCTCTGATTTCTATATAATTGTACCTGCAACAATAGCTATGTGGTTCTATGGGTTAGAAGTTCCGTCATAGAGGACAAAACTGGGTGGAGTAAAGCGATCAGGGAGCTCGGCATCAACTATCTCCGGGGAGAAAAGGGACTCCGCGTAACTTTCGCGCGGTATGGTCCTCTCCGGAGGAGGTAGGCCTGGAATCCGGGCGATGAGCGATTCGAAGTAACTGAGTCTTTGCTCGAAGTGACGCTCAATCTGTGTGAGGGCCTGTCGGTCGAGTTGATCCCCATGCATTCTCTGGTTCGGTGGGTCATTCGGAGTTTGCTCCTGGCCCCCGCCGTAAGTCCAATTAAACTCAGTCTCCAGGTTTTGGGCTGCAGTCCTATCAGTGCTTCTCAGCTCTTCGACAATGGGGCGCGTGTTGGCTTGATGCTGCAGTCTCCTGTTTTCTCTCTCGAAGAGTTCGTACCTCATCACTATATCTTCCATGCGTGCTACCATCATTTCTATCACCGCTCTGATACTTTTGACCTGGCTTACTAGTCTAGAGACGTGAGGATCCGCTAGAGCGGAGGTAGGTGGAGGTGGAAATGTCAGCTCTGCGAGAGGGGTGATATTGAACGCTCTCATGAGGTCGTCCACTGATTCGCTCGGATTTGGTGGTTGAGGGGCCCCTAGCCTGGGTGTTGTGGGTTGTCCGCGACCCGCTCCTGCGATTGCAGCGGGGGGTTGCCCACGATCGGTCCCAGTGGTGGACCCGCGGCCTGCGCCGGTATTAGTTCATCGGTCTCGTCCTACCGGCGGAGTGGTCCTACTGTCGTCAATCTCGATTTTGTTGGTGTTGTTATGGTTGTCAGTCATTTCCTGCAAGAAGAGTTAGTGCGGAATTGTTCTAGGGGCCCCACGGTGGGCGCCAAATTGTTGAGGTTCGGAATTACTGAATTCGGAGCCCCGTGAACATAACGAGATAGAACATAGGAAATAATAAAGATATGGAAAGAGCGACAGTAAATAATCAAAAGAAATAACCGGATCTAATGAACTTCGTTCTTTATTAAGCCACGCAAGCGTTTGAATACAGTTTTCGGTGACTACCGAACTGCGTAAGAGTGAGGGTTCTGAAAACTCTATTTATGTGTGTCTAGATAGCCAAATTGGCGTACATGAGTTATATATATAGGAGTCGGTGGGTTAGGGTTTGGCCTAGGGTTTCCGTGAAATTCGCTAGGTTGTTAGGCGGCGCTCCCTGGGGATGCCGGAGTAGTCGGGCTAAAAGTGGTTGGCCTTCCCCGAGAATCTCGCATGCTTTCCGTTATCCTTTTATTAACTTTCAAGTGACCGTTGGGCTGTCCGATAGGCATGTATAGTAGGGGTGAGCATGAGTCAAGCCGGCTCGCGAGCTACTCGAAATCGACTTGATGGTAATCGAGCCGAGCTCGAGCTCGAGCTTTATGATAGTCGATTCGACAGGCTCGCAAGCCTTATCAAGCTCGAGCTTGGGTTTGAGCTAGGCTCACGAGCCTTATCGAGCTTAATATAATTTTAATTTTTATTCTTTAATTTATTATTTAATAATAAATAATATTTTTTTTATTAAAAATTAAAATAAATTAAAATAATCGAGCTCGAGCTCGAGCCTGACCATACTCGGCTCGGCTCGGCTCGTGATCACCCCTAATGTATAGCACTCTTTCCTTGGCATTCGAACTGCTTTCCTTACTGGTCGAACTGTCTTCGGATAGGACTCTTACTCGTCGAACTGCTCCGTTACTTCCTTCGCGGGCTGCCATCCTTGATGGACCTGCAAAAAGGCGAACTGGGCCGCGTATTGGGCCTTTAAGTGGGCCAAATGGGTTCGACCCCAACAAAGTGTAATTTGTCATGTAGCCGAAAATGGAAATGAGAAAAAGACAAAAGTACAAAGTGGCTAGAAAGATTATATTTTTATTCTTGTAGCTATAAAACATAACCACTTATCCAAAGTGGCTACTTGTATGTAGGGATGTCAATAAAGCCCGAAACCGATGGGTCAGCCCGAAACCGGTGGGCTAAAATGCGGATTAGGTTAAAAAAAATTCAACCCAAAATTATTTTTAACCGAACGGGTTGAACCCGACGGGTTGGCGGCTCGAACGGGCTGAGCCCGGTGGGTTGTGGGTCGGCTAGGTCCGACAATATTTAATAATATATATATATATATATATATATATAATATTTTATTATTCATTATTTCTAATATTATTTATATCTTACTATACCAAAAAACTAATTCTCTAGACCTAATTTTCTGTCACGAAATCTCATCTATCTCTCACAATGACATAGTCCATTACTCTCAAATCGAATAATCCTTCATTTCTTCCTCTTTTACTGTCTTTCACTCGTCACTCTCCTAATTAACATACCTACTCATTTTTTCCTTTCAAGCACCTTTAGCCTCTCGTTGTTATGTTTACCCTAGTGAAAGCTACATTTAATTTTACAATCCCTATTTTATCATTTAATATGTTGAAGAATGTACTTTTATTACTCAAATTAGTTGGTATACAAGGATTGATATTTTTTTAAACTATGATTGATCAACCTTTTATCTACTTATCATTATTTTTTTGCGAAAATATTGTTCTCTGATGTCTTTTATTTGTGTTGGTTCATCATTTTAATTTTTATTTTGTTTTAGAGGTTGTTAAAATATTTTAAGAAAATCATTACAAAAATAAACTCGTAAATCTTGCCAACCCGACGGGTCAGCCGGAAAACCGGTGGGTTAGGATTAGGTTTAAGAATTTTTAGCCCGATAAAAATTCAGCCCGAACAGAATAGCCCGCAACCCGATAGGGTTAGCCCGAAACCCGACGGGTTAGCCCGATTGACATCCCTACTTGTATGTATTAAAAAAAATCGTTAATATTTATTTATTTTTAAATAATGTAATAATGGGCTGCACACTGGCTTTTCATTCTAATCAAATAATTTTCTCGGCCCGAATTGTAAAATATACGAAGGGAATATGCGCGCAACTGCAACTTGCAAAAAAACTGCATCTGTATTGCTATCGACGTTCAACGCAGCTCAAGTCAAATCTCTCACTCTCACTCCACCAAAATCATTGCCAGAATCTCAGATTGCAGATACATAGATCTATTCATCAATTCACCCGCCATTTTGTTCGAGTTCAAACCGCAATCTCCATTATCCTAGCCGTTCGCCGCCATGCCTTTCCTCCGCCGATTCCTCCTGCTCCTGCTCACCATCACTGTCGCGGCGGAGATGGATGGCCGGCCGACGGCGTACGAGCTACTCAATTCGTACGGATTCCCCAAAGGCCTGTTGCCGGAGGGCGTGACTAGCTACAAGCTCGACTCCGCTACCGGAGCATTCTCAATTCATTTAGACAAAACGTGCAGCTTCACCATCCAAGGATACGACCTCAAATACAAAACAACGATCACCGGCACGATTTCGAGGGACAGGATCAGGAATCTGACCGGTATTCAGGTGAAATTGCTGTTTCTGTGGGTGAATATCGTGGAGGTGATTAAGAACGGCGACGATCTGGAGCTCTCCGTCGGGATCGCGTCGGCCGGTTTTCCGGCAGATAATTTCGAGGAGAGTCCGCACTGTGGCTGCGGGTTTAAATGTCCGGATTTTGGGGGATTCGGAATCGAAAAGGTTTTACCCGTTGCGGAAATCTGATCGAGATTTGCTGGTAAGTATTTTTTTTTTACGCGGATTGTTGTTTTCAAAATTGAGTTCTGCTTTTGCAAATCGTGGATGTATATTTGGAAATTGTATTGTTTCTCTTGATCCATTTGAAAATCTGTGTTTATCAGAATTTGCGGAAATGCGTTTTTTTCATGCCGATTGAACTACGTAGCTGGTAAATAAATTTGATCAATCATGGACATGGTAATATGAATTTTAGAGCTTTTGTTTTGGAAACATCTGTTTTTTTTACCTCTATAATATCACTAGATTTTTTTTAAGCAAAAAGTTCAAATATATCTCGAACTATATAAATTTTCTCTAATTTATCCCGAATTATTCAAATATTTCAATAAATATCAAAACTATTAAAAATTATTCAAACATATCCTAAACTATTTTTCGATCATCGAAAAGTTAACTGTATTGTCGGAAATCTAAGTCAGACACATTGAGCTATTATACTAAACATTTAAATCCAAGAATTTAATTTGCTAACTTGGATTTTCGACAATACAATATTTTGTGATATATTTGCATAGTTTTTAATAGTTTTGGTATTTACTAAAATATTTGAATATTTAGAATAAATTTGAGAAAACTCACATAATTCAGAATATATTTGATTCTTTTGCTTTTTTTAAAAAAAATAATAATAATGCATTAATTATAATTCACACGGTTAAAAATCACTAAATTCTTGTTAGGAATGTTGTGGGTTTAGATGAAGAGAAAAGTAAGGTAAGGTTACAAAAAATGAGAATATTGGGGTCGTTTTCAAGGGATTTTGTTTTCTTGAATGAAGACATAATTGTGGCCTAAAATTCGTGAGTTGTATCAGCACATGCTGCTCCCTTTCGTTTTTTTAATAATAATTTTGTTTCTACATGGGGCCAACAATATTTCAAGAAGACAATTTGTTAAAAAAGTACTCGCTCCATTTAGAGTATATGGTCCACTTTGATTTTGTACGTTTGTCAAAATTTATTTAATATTTAAACAAATTTTCAATATTACCTTTATTCAAAATATTAATTAACCTTTCATTTTCATAATATTACATTTAATATTCTCATTTTCCAAAATTATTCAGGGGTATAATGATTAATTACCAGATAAAAACAATATCAAATATAGAAATTGAACCATATAATTGGAACACTTTAAAATAGTAACACGGACCAAATAATCGGAACGGAAAGAGTAATAATATACTCCCTCCGTCCCAAACCAATAGATACTTTTCATTTCGGCACATGAATTTTGGAGCTAGTATTTAGTAGCTAATTGTGGTCAGTAATAAAATTGGCAATCGTAATTAAATTTTGTAAAACTTAAACAAGTTAATAAGGATTACCAATTTTATTAACGACCACAATTAGCTACTAAACACTAGCTCCGAAATTTATGTGTCGAAATGAAAAGTACTTATTGGCTTGGGAAGGAAGGAAGTATTAGACAACCCTACATTAACTGGAATTTGTGTAAAGTGGAGTTGTCAACTGGCTCAGTCACGCATACAATATGGTTTTCATTTTCCAGCCAATAATCGCCATAGCCCAGGATTAGATCAGTACACTTGTGATTCGATAAAATTGAATAAAACAACTTAAATTAAAAAATAAAATAAAAATCCATCTACTTTGTAAAACTGCCAAGATTAGGCAGGCCCAATTTGAGGTGAAACCGGGGCCATTTTTATGCTACAACCGGTCGAATTGCGGCTTCTTTGTCGCTTTTCCAGTACAAGAAAAGGACGAGAAATTTTGAAGTAGTCATTTATACATATATCAATTTTAGTCACTCTTATTAATTAAATTAAAAAATAATTAAAAAGTACATGTGTCAGTAATTTTTATATTTTATATATTAAATAATATAATTAATAAAAAAATATTAAATATGAGAGAGAGATAATGTGAGTGTGTGAGAGAGATAATGTGTGGAGTGTGAGAGAAAATGTGTGTAAGTGCGAGTGAGATCGAGGTCTAAAGATTCTGGTAAACTTGGGATCGACCCGGGTCTAAAAAAACTTTTAAAAAAATTATAAAAATTCAGGGAAAGACCGGGTGCGACCTGGGTCAATTTATATATATATATATATATATATAAATCTAACTTTGGAGCGACCCTGGAGCGACCAAAGTTTTAAAAAAAATAAAAAAACATATAAAATTAAAAATCATTCCAAAAATTTGTTTGATCAAAATTTAGTTTTTTTTATCTCTATTTATTCATATTAATGCACATTTTTCTTTTAAATTTGTTAAAAACTGAATTTAACTAACATATTTGACATAAATGTCAAAAATCTTGCTTTCAAATCAATTTTAAACTGATTCTAATACATAAAATTGCACTTTTAGCTATATTTGAGAGGTATTTATAATAGTGGCCAAATTTATGATGTGTTTTACAAATTTGGATATTTTAAATAATTAAGACAAAAAGGATTGTATTTTAATTTAATTTGAAGATTTGAAGATGCGATCTGTTTACCAAGGATAATAGAGTCTCATGTTCGAAATACAATAATGAAATCAACTTGCCCATAATTAATAGCTCACTCTTTTTATTTAAATAAAAATAAATGTTGTTTAGAATAGGTCAAAAGCCTATAAATGAAACTTAGCAATAAAAAAGGGCAAATTATCATATGAGACATTCTCATTATTTTTATTGTGAGACGAATTTAATAAAATAATGTATTTTTTTTATTATAAATGATGTCTCACTATTTTTATTGTGAGACAAATTTAATCAAATGATATGTTTCTTTATTGCAAATGATATATTTATTTGTTGCAAATAATGTAATTTTTAAAAATAAAATGATGTATTAAAGTCCGTTCCATAATAAAAAAATAGTGAGACCGTCTCTCAGGAGACAACTCAAAAAGAAAACTGCAAAAACACAAAAGGGATTGAATAATGTTTAATAACAATTTACAGTTGTTTATATTAATGGAAGGTTGAAACTAGATTTACACGTGAACAAATATTTTCAAAATAATATATAAATATTCTTATTAATAATATTATTATGAATAATATTATTCACCTTGCTGAATAATAATTTATGTTTTTATTGTATATTTCATGCATTGGTAAAGATATTATAATAAATTGCTAAAAATAATACTTCTTCCGTCCCAGCAGAATAGATCCACTTACTAAATCGGGTGTTCTAATTAAATTGACTCCTTTCCAAAAATGTCAACATTTTTCACACTCAACAATAAAATATTCATTCCACTACTCATTCTACACTGACAACTCTTAATTTTTGTGCCAAAAAGAAAATGGTCTATTTAATTGGGACGGAGGAAGTACTAATTATATATTATATAAAAATTTATGAAAAATACTAAAATTTCCTAATAAACTTTCACTACATATATTATTAATTCATATTTGTCAAAATAAAATTATTTTATCTAAATTTTAAAATTAAATTATTTTTGAATATGAATATGCAAAAATAAGCTTTTAAATAATCATTTTATTTAAAAAACTATCATTTTATTTCAACGTGCACATATTTTTCAACATATATAAATTGACATATTCCAGTTATCAACTTATAGTCGCAAATGTTAATGCTGAAAAATGATTCAAATAATGCCTTAATGAAAATCATAGATAGAACACGTGGTGTGTTTTATTGTATTAAAAGTGATTCTTTAATACAATATGATTGATATTGAATGAGTTGGAAATCAATTTTCTCCTCTTTAATGAGAGGGGTTATTTATAATAAATGAAAAAGATTAGTGTCCCTTTATGAAAAGAGACATCCATTGGTGAATGACTTTTTTGAAAAGTTGCGTCCCTTGAGCTGAGACACCTCTTCGAACTGTGATACATCTCTTCGAACATGTGTCTTTCATCAACATAGAGAGATTAGTTCGTCCAAGGCAGTGCCTCGAACTGACAGCTCCTCGAACTAACATAGTTCTTCAAATGATAGCTCTTCGAACGAATAGCTTCGACCCAGAAGTAGTTCGGCCAAAAGTAGCCAAAAGTCGTTCGGCCGAACTGTTGAATCTTTCAAGAAGTTTGCCTTAAACAAATATTTAATTATTAAGCTTTCTCCATTGAACTTTCTTCTTGATGGACAGATAATGAATTTGCTCATTTTCGAGTCATAACAACAAAAATACTATTATTTAATATTTTTATTTCATTTTATACACATTTTCAATAATTTTAAAGGAATAAATCTAATATATTACTCCCTCCGTCTCATTTTAATAGTCTCATTCTCATTTTTGTGCATCCCACTTTAATAGTCATATTTCTAAAAATGGTAACTTTTTCACACTCAATAATAAAATATTAATTTCACTCAACTCATTCTATACTTACATGTTTTGATTATTGTGCCAAAAGCAAATGAGACTATTAATTTGGAACTGAGGGAGTATATAGATATAAATAAGGCGGCATCTCGTGCAATTACAATGCAACATCTCACATTAATTTGTCACTATTTAATTTGTCAGTAAATAAGTGATGCATCATACAATATGTATGCGGCAGCTAGTTGACCTAGTTGCCTTCCCTCATTCATTAAAATATCCCTACAAACTATAGCTGGCATTAGGTTACCCAAAAATTTATATTTATAATAACAAAATTAAAACCGTTTGTTTCCTGGGAGACACTCCCATAAAATATGTACGAATGTCAAAAGAATACATTAAATTTTCTGAATTATCCTTATTAGCAATAATTATTAATAATAACTTTATTAATTATATTTAATTTATAAAGATAAATTTGTAAACATATGCATAAGAAATACTAAATTTAGATAATGAACTATATAAATGAGACACCCAAAAATAATACATGGACTAAATAATAAAAACGGAGGAAGTACCATTATTTTATTTTTTTAATATATTTTTTTTCTAAGTAAAAAACTACATTATTAATAACAAAAAAATAAAATAAAAATACATCATTTTAATAAATTAAATAAATTATTAAATTCATCTCACAATTAAAAAAATTAAAAATGTTAATACTATTCGCCAAATTAAAAAGGAAAACTTAAAAGAAAGGTTCTAGAACAATTAAAAAAGTAGATTTCAATAATAAAATATCTAATTTATTAATAATCGCGGCGAAAATTACTAGTTTCGCCAACAGAGAGACAAACACAGAGAAATATAATAATACCAGGCGCGATGAACGACCGAACTTTTTTTTTTTTCTTTCTATGAGAAAAAAAAACGAATCCCTAAATTCTACGAAGAAAAAGAAGGGTTTCAGCATTCATCTATCGCCGCGCTAACAGCAGAATAATCCGTGTCGAGCAACGGGCTGAATGAAATCAGATTTCGGAAACCCGTTTCCACGGCCGGCTCGGTTCATTTAGCTCTGGTTTTGCTCCTGATCAGCATCTTCCTCAGCTCGACCGGGTCCAGCTCCATCCGCTGGCTCTCCGGCCGGTAGTATCCGGTCACCGGGTCGGGCACCCATGCAGTCTCCACGCTTTTCTCCGATCCTTTCTTCAACATCACGTTCGGAGATACGACGCCTCTCCCGCCGTTGGAAACCGCCCCCTGCGACGCAGCAGAGTATCCCCTCCTGCACCAACCCAATCGCAGATCTCATCAGCAAATTACTCTTCCTCAAACCAGACCAAATAGTAAAATCAAAAACATCAAAATCGACGAGATCGCAAATACCTGGAAACAACGGTGGCGATTTGGTCGGCGACGAAAGTCGAGACGTTTTTAACGCTGGAGAGAGAACGAGCCATTTTTTGTTATCGTTGATGAAGAAATGGAGACTGCGGCTGCGGATTTTCGTGAATTAATGTATTTTTCTTCGCTGGGGAAGATGGAAGGTAAATAAAAAAGTGGGGATAGTTTTAGGGAACCTCTCTGTTAGTGCAGGTGTGGAGGTGCCCTAGGGTTGGGATTGAGTGGAGAAATGAGGGAGAGAGGCGGCCGTATTTATAGAGAGGGGGAGAGAGGAGAGAGAAAAAGAAAATGGGCGGTTTGAAAAATCAACGACGGAGAGACGGAGTCGGGGTCGTCATGATTGGGCCGCGTCAATGCGAGCTTTTGAAGCATACGCAGCCAATTTGTTGATGTTTTTCTTCTCCTCTTCATTCACACCCTGTCACCCTTCGATATTTATTTCCATTAAAATATCTTAATATTGGGAAGGTCTTGATTTAGGCAGGCCTGCTTAAATGATTTAGGCGAATTTTATCCATTAACCTAAAATTTAGGCGGGTTTTATCCATTAACCCAAACTCATATAATATACCTTATTTGGGATGGGTGAACCCATTTGGGTATGATAAAACCCGCCTACATCGTTTAGGCCTGCCTAACGCAAATTTTTGCCCTGAATATTATATTGCGTATTAAATAGAATTGTTAATCCAAATACTCAAAAATTAATTTAATTATTAATTTAAAATTTAAAAGATAAATTTTTAATTAAGAATTTGAAATATTGCACAATTTTTAATTCATGACCTGACATTGAGTTTTGGATTAAAAGATCAATAACTTTTTTATCCCAAATTGAGAAATTTTTGAATATCTCGTATGTACTGCGAATCTAGAAGTATAAACTATATAATGCTGAATATTTATTCTCCTTGCAAGTCGGTTTATAGGGAAAAAGTTGAAATCTTTACATGGTATCAGAGTCATCCCGATGATAGGATCTCGTGAAGCTCCACGCAATACGTAAGGAAAATGTGTTGAACATCGATCGTGGACCTATGAGTATAATGCACCGTTTATATTTATCAGTTCCTACTCCATTCTCGATATTGAGTCTTGGATTGAAAATTTAATATTTTTTCGTGTTCCAAATTGAGAAATTTTGCGATGTTACTAGTCCTGAATTGAAAATTTGTTGAACATACCACATCGGTTGTGGATCATGGAGTATACTATCATATAATGGTGAAGTTCTCTCCTCTTACAAGTCGATTTTATAGGGAGAAATGTGGATCTTTATATGATATCAAGGTCGGCCCGATTATATGTGGGGTCTGATTTATCACGATGAAAATAAACCCAAATTATCCTGATGATGGAATCCTCATAAAGCTTGGGTGTGTTGAGTATAATGCAACCGTTTATATTTATCAATTCCTACTCTAATCTCGATTTATTTTTGGATGATATTGAATTGGATGTGGTGGGAAAAAAACGCTCACATAATATCCGTTGCCGTTCATTGACTCCATCACAAAAACATACAAATTTGATTCGAGTGAGGGAAATATTTTGAAGTGACAGCTCAAAAAATTATTCACTTATTTATTTTTTGGCCCTCTTTAATTTTATTAAAATAGTTATAAGATATTTATCATTATTTTATCAATATAAAGCACCGCTCGGAACCACCAATAATAAATATGACACAAAATGTCCAAAAAAAAATCAAATAATTGTAATAGTGTAACATTGTCTAAAGCAATTCGTAGAATAATAATAATGTATCTGGACAAATAAAGAAGAGATTTATATTAAAATTAATGTCGATATACAATGAACTCGACACATGTCATGTAACCTAACAAAAAAGAGTAATAATTAATTGAGAGAGAGAATGGTACCTAAAAATAAAAATAACATGAGATGCACGAAAAAGTTAGATGAAGAAAAAAGGAATTATTGACCTCAGATTTATCATGTCGCGTGACCACAAATTTAGGCCTAATCATACTCTCTAATTCTATTAAAATAAATCTTAGATTCCCCATCTACAATTTTGTTCGTGAAAGCTACTACATTTCTGCAATAAAATAATTCATGCACTTACCTAAATTTATTTTAAACAAATTTCTATGGTTGCTTCTCTTTATGTGGTTTACAAATCGACACTCCTTTCTTTTTATTTTATTTCCTTTTCTTTTTAAAGGCTTTCATGATTATCTTCACATTATTTTATATTGTGATTGATTGGCTATATAACATAATATTATAAACAAGAAAAATAAAAGAGACACAAGATTTATGTGGTTCAGCAATTACTCGAGTCTACGGGAAGGGATGATTTTATTCTTCACGAATGCGGCTGCGCATAAATACATTATGTTTTTATGATAAAATCCTACGAGTATAAAATTACCCGTACCATACCGCAGGGGCGCTACTCTCTCCGCAAATCCCGAGCTCCCTTCGCTTGCATCCATCTGTCTTTCCAGATTTTCTTTGTTAGCATATATGAGTTATATCAACATTTTATATAACGCTCATCTCCCCACTTTAAGCACATTTTAATGTGCCCGCATTTTAATATGTCAATATAATATTGATGGTAAAGTTAATTTTAATTATTATTATTAATTCTAATATATTACCACATCAACCGTAATATTTAATCGTTTCTATATTTTATATCAATGTTATAATTTTATATATGTTAATTAAACTCGAGCCTGCCTGGCTAGCAAGTTTCTTGCTAACATGAAGAAGTTGTAATTGTATAAAAACTTGCGATTTTGACTTATAATACTTTAATAATTTTATGATAGCCACAAATATAAGTGACTTCTTCGTGGAGATAGCCAACTTAAAATATTTCTTTTTCACTTTTTTCAGGTTTCACGAAAAGATAAAACTGTGACCATATTTTGTCACATTCTTGAATTTATGTCCACACCTTTTCCATATAATCTAGTGCATTACACCATGAATAAATTTGAAAGCTTTCATTTCTTCTACTATAATATACTCCCTACATCTCAATTATTTGATCTGGTTTAATATTTTATGATATTTCTATTATATTGTTCAATTTTTATATTTAGTATAATTTTTATCCGATGATTTACAATTATACCACTGAATGACTTTGGAAAATAAAAATATTAAATATAATATTATGAAAATGAGAAATTAATTAATACTTTAAATAATGATAATGTTAAAAATTTATTTAAATATTAAATAATTTTTTACAAACATGTAATATTAAATTGGACCATATAATCGGAAGAACGGGAGTAAATAAATATTGATGATAATGAGAGTTTTCGATTTGAGTATTTCTATTGAAAAAATTTAAGAATTAAAAAGGGATATTTACTGGATATTAACTAGGCATGTGATGTGACAGACCTTTTCCAAGTGGCTTCTGCTGCAAATAAACCCACGGCTCCTGCGCAAACAACCACACGGATTTACAATCCGCGGCGCCTCGTTCGCAACTTGCACCACCATTGCGGGTAGGGGTGCAATCGAATCGAATCGAATCGAGTCGAGCCGAGTAGTGTCGTGCTTAAGTTTGACTCGTTTAGTATCGAGTCGAGATTCGAGCTTTTTTGTTGAACATTTTGAAGTTCACGAACTTTATCGAGCTTTAATCGAGCCTAAACAAACTTTCTAAATATAGAATATATTTAAAATATCCATTATTATTTTCAAAGAAAAAGTTATTTATTTGTAAATTAATATCATATTCATGCTCAAATTCTAAATCTTATCATTATTAGAAAGATTTATCATTATTGTTACCCTTAAATTATGAAAGATATTACTTTTATAAAATTAATTATTTTATATTTCTTACTAATTTTAGCTAACGAGCTTGCTCACGAGTCGAATACTATGATGCTCAAGTTTGGTTCGTTTAATAAACGAGCTTCTCAAAACAAATTCGAACGAGCTTTTATCGAGTTGAGATCCAAGTAGTTCACGAACAGTTTGACTCATTTACAGGCCTAATTGCGGGCATTATATTCGGGTCGAGTTAGTTCACGAGCTACTTAAAATTTAATAAAAAAAATTCCAAATAATAGATTGACAATTAAAAATTATATTTTTTTTGTTTGAAATAATGTTTAATTCGTGTGGTTTGAAGTAGGATGTGTATGCTTAATTTGATTGGTTTGAGAAAAATGATTGGTTGGATTGGTTTGAAAATTTTAAAATGGAAGATCTGGTTTAGCTGACGGTTTGAATGATGAAACCGGTCATATAAATAAAATAATTTTAAATAATAATAAAATTCTATTAGTTAAAAAGTTAAAATATCAATTATATCGATATACATGTCAGATGATTACATTATTTTGAATTGCAACCTTATAGATGAACTTATATTTCATATTTTTTGCAACCACAACATTATTTATTTATTACTTGTCTTTTATTTATAATTAATGGTAAGCGAAATATATTTATATTAATTTTATTTTTTATATCGTTCTTTCATTAATATTTAATAATCAAACAAATTTCATTGTTTGCAATATTATTAGTTGAATGATCTTTCAAACTGTTTAAACCGATTAAGTCGAACCATTTTAATTTGACTTCACCGGTTTAGTTCAAAATAATTACTTGCTAGTTTAATTTGTGAAAATTTCAGACACCAAAATCCAAATGCCCCAAATCAGAACACAATTATACAAAAAATGGCCACTGATAATTTATGCATTCTGGGGCCCACCGCCATTAATATAAGCAGTTATTACACTTATATAATCATTTTTATTTTGTTAAATACAATAAAAACATATCAATCGGAGTAAAAATAAATAAATAGAAAAATAAAAGTAGCTAAAAAGTTAAGAGCACCAATTCGAGGGCGGTTAGGGGCATTTACCCACTTTCTTATTTTATACATCTAATTTCGATGATAGCTAATTGCATTATACTTGTTTATGCCAAAATTAAGAAAAGGCGAAAGAAAATGATGGGTTTGGTTTTGGCCTTTTAGATAATAGAGGGGCGTAGTTGTTTCTTTTTGCTGCGTAAGGCCGCGTTAAGATTCCATTACTCTCTTTTTCTAAAACCATTATTTTAATTTATTAGTAAAAAAATAGTTTGGATTGCTACGAGTTTTTTCGTCCAATTATTTATTACTCTCTTGTCCCGCTAGATTAGTCCATATATCTATTTTCGTCTGTCCCACCACATTAGTTCACTTTCCTAAAATAGAAAAAAATCTCCTCACATTAATAAAATATTAATTCCACTACACTCACAAATATTGGTTTCTGTGCCGAAACCAAATTGGACTAATCTAATGGGACGGAGGGAGTATATGTTTCAAGATAACATTCATTTATTCATCGGAACCACAACTATGCTCTTTATCAATCAAACCGAATTTAATAGTTTTATTTTTTTATAATCTCAACTATATTCATACATATTTAGGAATCTCAATTTAGTATGAAATATTTAATCGAAATAAGGGTTAGGGTTAAAATATTATGGTTTGTTAGATGGATTAGCGTGAGGTCTGATAGGACTGAGTGTAAAGTCTGATGAATTGGTCCGATTAATTTATTATTTATATGTTTTATAATAATTATACTACAAAAATCTACTTCTAATATTCAAGACCATAGTTCTTAATTCGATTTAGGAGTTTTACCAACTCAGGAACTGAAAGATCATATAATTTTCAATCCTTTACTTCAATATCAGGTCATAGATTGAGAAATGTTTGATCTTTCAGGTTATAGATTGACTAATCATCTTTCGGGTTTTGAATCAATAATCAAATTATCTTTTGAGTCCTGAATCGACAATTCTCCTAGATTTTATGTTTTATAATTTTGTTTAATAAAAATAGTTTTTAATGGATAGCAAATTTCTTAAGAATTAGTTAATTGATAAGTTAAATAAACATTGATAAAAAAAATAATATATTTTAATACTCGATGAAAACATAATGATTGAAATGTATTTTTATAATCGAGGATAAATATTTTTATATTCTGTACCAGTTAGAACGTTAAAAGAAATAGAAAAGCGTTTAGTGACATAAAAGAATCGTATTAATATTAAAAAATAAAAAATAATTTATAAAATTATTTTAAAGTTTTTTGATTTGGGCTGTTGAAGCAGACTTGAAATCCGATAAATTGGACTATTAAATCCTATTACTAATCCACTTAATGTGCAATAACTGGGCCGCTATACGTGGGCCCTAAACTTTATTATTGGGCTAATTTTTTATTGAGCGGAAGCCCAACTAAGCCCATAAGGCTGAAACCCCAATTTTAACTTCAAATCTCAGCTCGAACACGCCAATTCCGTTGCCGCCGTGTAACTATCGATCACCGGAGACGAATTCGAAACTGAATTTTCATGGAAGAGGCAGCGCCGGCCCCCGTTTCTTCCGGGGCAGAGATTTCTCCGAATCAGACGATTTACATCAATAATCTCAACGAGAAAATCAAGCTCGACGGTATTATTTTATTTCTGATGGATTACGTTGTTTCGGCGAGTGTGTTGTTTTTGGAGGACTCACATTTGGTTTCGATTTTACTTTTATGTTGAATAGAATTGAAGAAATCGCTACACGCGGTTTTTTCGCAGTTCGGGAAAATTCTGGAGGTTTTGGCGTTCAAAACCCTAAAGCACAAGGGGCAAGCATGGGTTGTTTTCGAGGAGGTTTCTTCCGCCACCAATGCGCTTCGTCAAATGAAGGGATTTCCTTTCTACGACAAGCCTATGGTATGAATTCGCGTATTTTTGTTGGTGCTACTTAATATGTAATTTTTATTTCCCGATTTTGGTTCCTAGAATGTGAATTCGGATGTTGTTTCTTGTTATTTATGACCTCGATGTCTGAATCTGGGTCTGGTTATGGTGTTTTTTGATAATCTCAGCGGATTCAATATGCGAAGACGAAGTCTGATGTAATTACAAAGGCAGATGGAACGTTTGTACCTCGAGAAAAAAGAAAGAAGCATGACGACAGAGGTAAGCCATATTCCCTTGTAGCATTTGACATATCAAAAGAGGGAGCTCGAGCTTCTTTTCAAGAAATGCCATCTAAGTTAAATATCTGCCAAATGCATGCTGTTGTATGGGCATTGGTCTGGACTTGGATGGTTTTTTGTTAACTTTGTTTTATGGTCATTAGACTGGCTATTTTTCAGTGCATCGTTTAACAGATTATGGCTTTTATGAATCATGAATATTTATGACTATTTATTGGTTTGAAAACTTGGGGATGTGGGGTTGGACAGGCCAACTGCCCAAAAATGTGTTTTCTTTACTCTTCTAATATGTTTGCTATGTGACTCTTTGAAGCCACAATGTTTTTGAGGACCCATCACCAATCAACCCATCTATAGAGTATAGTTGAAAACTCTACGATTATAAGAGGCTAGAAATTATGTAAGTGTAGTCCTGATCAAGTAATATTTGCCTCTGTGACCAGATAATATGTTAATGTCAATGCTACAAGACTAACAGATATTTGTAAATATGAACTATGCCTTATTCAATTCTACAACATATCATGAGAAATATTAGTGAAGTAATTTTTGGCACTGAAATAGTGATGTATGATTATATTTTGAATGTTCCTGCCCAGGATTGCTTTCGTACGAACTCCATTAAAATGCTAATTCTCTGCTTCAGTAACTGAGGGTCAAATTAAGTGAATTTAGGCATTGAAACAATATGATTTTGATAAAATGTTTGTTTACATTTTTTTTTTGAGTTTACACTTTACACAATCATACAATCAATAGTTTTTTTTGCACTAAGCAACCAACCTTTTCTAATCTTGTGTACTCACTGCTCTTCGCTGGTCTATTTCTGCTTCTCTAATACAGGAAGAAAGAAGAAGGAGCAGCATGATGCTAATCAAGCAGCTGCAGGCCCTGGATATGCCGGTGCTTATGGTGCAGCCCCGCCTGTAAGTGTTCAGTCGAGTACCACTTTTTCTTTACATCGTATTGTATCAGTAGTGACTTCTATTTAAACTAATGTTGCCTTCCGCTTAAACTATCTTCATTTCGTTTTCTTGCTTCACTAACTCTCTGCTGAAATCTTGTTTCGCCAAAACTTTGAGTTCTTGTTCCCTTCTCTGTATGTGATGCAGCTATCCCAAATTCCATATTCGGGCGCTAGAGCTGTTCCGGAGGGGCCTGCGCCACCAAACAACATCCTATTCATTCAAAATCTTCCTCACCAGACTACCTCCATGATGCTGCAAATGCTTTTCAGTCAGTGTCCCGGATTCAAGGAAGTTCGGATGGTGGAAGCTAAGCCCGGAATTGCTTTTGTAGAATACGAAAACGAGATGCAGTCGACGGTTGCGATGCAGGGCCTTCAGGGTTTCAAGATAAACGACGACCATCCTATGCTGATTACATATGCAAAGAAATAGATGAAATTCTCGTTATGGTTTTTCCTCAAGAGAATATTGGTTGAATTTCTCACTCATGTTTTGTCAGACTAAGTCTCAGTTGTAGCAGTGTAATCTTTAGTGTATTTACTCTGTAGAAGCTTTTTATCCAGTTTGATCTTTTTATCTTTGAAGTGAAGTTTTCATTATTAAAAGCCTATTTCTATCTTTTACTCGGTGTATATCCTGAAATCATTATAACCATTTCAAGAAACTTAGAAAATCTTATTATATCTGCATCTTGCTCTATTTTCAAAATAATTAAAAATATTATAAAAATCCCTAAAACAATAATCACATTCAATAAATATATATTTTTTTGGACTAAAGTTATTTTTGCATAAATTTGATGATATAATTAGAATAATGATTATCAAATTATAAATAAATATAAAATTAACAATTTTTTTTAATAAATTTTAAAAAAATTTAAGTAGATCGGTGTCATTTTGATGATACCGACCAACAAAGATTGCAATATGTTATATATGTTTTTTTAGTGAAACCCGGTCGATACCGACCTCCGATACAGACTCATTTTTTCTTTCTAATTTTTGATTTTTTTAATTACAATTTCAGTTTTTTGGAGGATACAGACTCATTTTTTCTTTCTAATTTTTGATTTTTTTAATTACAATTTCAGTTTTTTTTTTAAATTATGCAGGTTGGTTCCTCAATTGAATTCTACTAATTTCACAATAAAATTATATTTTAATTAAAATATCTCAAACAAATTTTTTTTTTTGGTGAAAAATCAATAACACAATTTTGAAAAATATCATAATGGTAAAGTGCATATTTCTTGAATGTATATAATATTTAAAATATTTTCATAATATACAAAAGTGAAAATGAAAATTAATATTTTTTTACTCTTCCAATAATACACATCAACTCATTAAATAATTCAAAATTTAAAAAGGGAGAGCAGAGTGTGGTAACACATCACAGCATAATGTGTCCAGTTAACGATAAAACAGAGAGAGAGAGATGCCTTGATCCTAGTCTACTATACTCTTTCCAACTCAACATTGTGCTTATCAAGTTGCTCTTTCAACTCACTCTTCCATCCTTGAATCACTCTCTCTTGCTTCTTGATAAACTCGTTCGTCACTTTCAACTCTTCTTCCATCTTAGCTATCTCCTGATGCATCATGCAAAGCTATCTCAGAATCAAAGAAAGCTTTATCCTGTGATGGTGATCCAAGATTGTGTGTGCATTACCTTCTGCAGGGTTTCTGCTCGCGTAGGCTGATCCTCTCGCTGCAAACCGATGAAATAGAGCTGGAGCTTCTTCGCTGCTTCCATGAAGTCTCGAGCATGTCTCTCAACATCAACTATTAAAGCAGATGGATAATACATCAACAAAGAGACTGTCGAGTAATTTGCATTTATCTTGTCTCGACATATATATAAATAAACAGTTCAAAAGAGCCTTTTCATGTAGAAACTGGAAATGTGGTTTTGAAAATGGGATTAATGGTGTTAAGTGCTGAGGATAAGATTTCTGCCATAATTAGGAGTCAATAAAAGCAAGAATTCGTACAAGAGTTTGATGCTATGCTGTCATATCACTCTTCCAAATCAAAGATTCATGATACTTGAATGGTTTACTTCAAATTGGCAACTTATGATACTAGAGGTGGTCATATGGAACCGGAATCGTAACAGCTTTTAGGCGGGCCGGTTCAGATTCAAGGATATACCAGAACTGGAACTAGCGGTTTCAAACCGTAGAACCACCAAAATTTTAATTTGAATTTTTTTTTTGATAAACCGTTCAAACCGGCGGTTCCAAACCGTTACACTGGCGGCAAAATTTGAAAATTTGAAATTTTAAACTCAAAGCGCGTCACGTCACCCTGAACCGGCAGTTTTGAACCGGAATAGGCGGTTCAATAGAAATTTTTTGAAAAAAAAAACTAAAAATGAATCTTTTTGAACTGCCGGAACCGTTTGAAACGGAACCACTATAGAAACGGGGTCAAGGTTCAATTTTTTGGAACCAGAACCGGAACCGTGGCCACCTCTATATGATAATAATGAATGAGAATGGAAATCTCGAGAGCGTTTCTCACTTCTCCTATTTCCTCCAATATCTAAACACCTATATCCATGATCCACATTAACAAATTTCAAGATAAAAAGGGAAATTGTGACTCACTCTGATGAGAAGGATGGGGCGAACGGTCGATAGCTTGAAGTTCTCTAGCAGGCAAGCAAGGCAACAGAGCAGCCTCCAATGCCATCACATGGGAGATCATGTCTTCCCTTGAAGGAGGAACTGACTGAGATTGTGGATCACCAATGTGCTGAGGCTCAAGTGGCTGTCTTTCAGCCATATCAACCCTTCACGATTAACCGTCCAAACACGCAAACAGCTGAGATCGAAGGCAACATCGGATTAAAAAAAGTGATTTTGGGAGGATTAGTGTGTTCCAAGAATGTTAGACTGCCAAGATTCTCAGTTTGAAGCTCAATGCGATTTAAATTCAGATTCCCAAATTTGAAGGTCCTAATCTTAAAGTAGATCAGCTTAAACAATAAGTCGAAACAGCAAATAATCTTTGGGAGACAACATACACGCCTTTCTCTCTGCTCAAGTTTTTATAAAAACAAACAATTAGATATGAGATGTTGCACAAATGCTACATCTCTTCGAAATTCGATTTCGATATAGAAACTAATGGAGGGCCCGATAATTGAAAAATGACAGAAAAATAAAATGGCCATAACACAATTGAACAAACACCTGGTGTGCTTCTCGAATAAATTGACAGCCAAATTAACATAAAAATAAAAAATAAAAGAGAGATTAACCAATAAACCGAAACGGCAAATAATCTCTGGGAGAAATCTAAGTGGTGCAACATACACGAAACGAGAAGGCTGAGTTTGGGGTTTTCTAACCCACCACGCCCTCTCCTCAAGTTTCTATAAAACAGCATTAAAGCAAACAATTAGATATGTGAAGTTGCGCAAATGCTGTCATCTCATCGAAATTTGATATCGATAGAGAAACTAATGGAGGCCCCGATAATTGAAAAACCTACTTTAAGAAATGTGACAGAAAAATAAAATGGTCACAGTACAATTCAACAAACACCTGGTGTGCTTCTCGAAAAAATTGATACCGAAATTAATATCTAAAAATGAGAGAATCCGTAAACAGAAAGCTAAAAACGAACTCAATGTTCTATCCCAGTTGATATCCCCTCCACAAATGCGCCATTCAACTGTCAATTATTAGTGAAGGAGTATCGTAAACATGCTCAAAATGAAAAGAAAAAAAAAATAATTTGTGTATAGATTATCAATAAGTTTTGAATTTCGGCCTCCAAAATATACCAAAGTGATGGGACTTCCAAAAATCTTACATCTTTGAAATTACCTGATCAAGATGTCGGAGCCCCTCCAGCACCACGTGTTCAGTGCTCGCGGGTGTTCTTGTTGTTTGTAGAGAGTGAAAGCCACGATGAGAATGAATCTATCAATAATGTTTTTGGGGAAATAGAAAATATATCATTCAGTATAATTATCTGAAATTAGGAAAATTTATCTCTATCTTATATAATAGAGGATATATTTTCTTATTTTCCTATTATTTAACAAAACTCTTAAGCATATGAATAATCCAAACATTTTTGAATTTAATGTCAAATTATTGAATTTCCAAACCTTAATAATGGGTTATGCCTTTCTATACTTGATGCTATATTTGCAGATCGACTCTAAATATAGCTGCTTTTTTTTTTTTTCTCAATACAGCTCATATTAAAAATATATTTAAATTTATTATATAATTTACCATTATGCCCACATAATTCAATACATTAATTTATTTGAAAGGTATAAATCCTTAATAATAGCTCTAGTTAATTTATATAGCTCCGTCCTATAAGAATACAAAAGGAAAAATGTTTGAACGTAATTGTTTGTCCTCCATTGTAGTATGTGAAGGTGTCAACAACCGACTATTTTGTTTATTAAAGTTCTGTTGAAAATTTTGTATTTATTCTCTTCTATTAAATATAATGATAGCTTATCAATAATCCACCTTACAATAATTGTTAATTTTAATATATAATTGAAGCAATATGTAGAACATAGTTGCACTTGAGAATTTTGCAGAGAAATTGTGAAAAATATATATGATTAAAACTAGACAAAATTTATTTTCCAGCATATTTCTGAATTTGCAAACTTGCATAAGAAAATTGGCGATGAAAATTTTACTCATAATTATGAACTGAGATTGAGAGAACATGAAATAGAAATGATATAAAATTAGGTTTGTTCAAACCATAAACCTTACACTGATTAATTTTGAGAATCTAAAAAAACTAAAAGCAAAAACCAAAAACCACATCTTCATACAGTAATGGCATTTCTTACAAACTATTTTTTTTTCTTTTGAATTTTTGGAAGACGACGACTATCGATGTTATATTTTAGGGATTTACATTTTTTTATAAATTATAATATTTTGATTCATATGAGTGAAATAGTAAAATTAAACAATAAATACTATATACTTTTACTATGGTAGCTATGTTGAGAAAAATGAAGCTACATTTAGAATTACCTACTAATTTCTCTCATGGGTTTGATTAAACATATGGATGTAATTGTAAAATAGAATTAAATTTGTACGATGAAAATTCAAATAAAAAAAATAAAGATATGATTTAATAGCTGCCCAGATCTTTAAAAAGTAAAATAAATTTTGAAGATCTAAAGAAAATCTTGTTTAGCCCATGTATGCTTGCAAGGGAGAGAACTTGAATTTGATCCATAAATTTTTGTACTCGAAGCCACAACTTTGCAGATTGGCAAAACAAAATGTTGATATCACAACTTCACTTCGAATCATAAACTAAGGGTTACATTGCTACATCGAAATATTTATTTACCACGAAACAACACAAGAAGCAATTATACAACAATCTCATAATCTTGAATAAATACTAGCAAAAAAACCCCCTCAAAAAATCACTTGGGTCACCAAAATCATCACTTGAAGTTGAAGTTAACCTGCACAAGATAACGCATCCTAATCTGCTCCACATTATAGACTATGTATTCATTATACAGCAAACTACCCTGCAAAACGCAAAAACAAAAGCAAAAGCAAATCTCAAAATCGACAAGTCTAGTGTGTGTGCGCTCTCCAAACTAAAACTTAGCATAAAGAATGAAGGGATGAGATTTCTTGCAAATTGAATCTTATTAAGACTGAGGTACCGTGGGGCCTGGTTGCTCCTTTGGTCTTCCCATGGGGACGATAACGCCATCTTCAAGTATTCGTGCCTTCGAGAAATCAGGGGCAGTCTTACCGACTCCTTTTGTGCTATAAGAATTTGATTACAACAGTTAGAATGAGAAAAACTTGGTCATGGCAAATGTGGAGATGAATTTATGGTAAGACAGAGCTCATAACATGATTGAATGCAACAGAGGTGAGAAGACATTGATATATATTATACATAAAACCGAACCTAAGTTTCCCAGGTGGCAACTTGTCGGCATGAAAATCAGCTGATAGCAGCTCAGCCATGTCGCCCAGAGCTACCTGTGAAACAACTCGTGTGAGAAGAACACCAAAACATTCTAAAAAGTATTTTCATTGGTAATGAACTGCACAAACGCGGAAAAGATTATGAGAAGATGTGGTGTTTGCATTGCATTGAGGTGATAGGCCAAAGAAGTATGAATGGACAGTGTAAATCACCTCACATAAAAGCAGCACACCGGCACTAGCAGCTTTGCTCGAACAGCAATAATTAGCACTTTTTGAGAACATGTCTGCAAAATAAACACCTTTGCCAAACATGTAACCTGTGACAGGAGCTTCTGGAGGAGCAATGCGCAGACCTGGCATGTTTTTCAGGTGAGATATCTAAGGGTATGCTGCATGACTAAGTTCTGCGATTGATTGAATTACTAGTGCCCCCCCAACCAATTCTAAAATGGAAAAGGAAAAAGAAAAACAACCTTGAGACAGAATCCCTGTCCAGTTTGTGAGACGGGACCCATGCCACAGGAGCATTCTGTTTTTCGCCTGTGAAAACTGCAAATCATAATATGGAGAAATTAATCAAGCTCGAATAATAAATGATTCAAAGAGAGTAATAACGTAGACAGTAAAGTGGATACTTAATTACTTATGCATGGCCTACCTTGTGAAACCGTTCAGATTCTCCATCTCTGATCACCTTAAATATCTGATTGATATCAACATTATAATTTGAATGCGTCTTTGCATGAGTGTTCTTTGTGTATTTCTCAATCTGAAACAAAGGAATTTCATGGTTTGGTTTAGAAAATTATATCCAGAAAGAAAGAATGCAAATAAATCATACCATGGCATATTCCTCGGAGTGAACTTCAAGTGGCAGGAGTTCACAATGAAGCCGCTTATAATGAGAATACAGAGGATCCTAAAAGTGTAAAGCCAATAAATCATCAAATTGACATGTCTTAGTAAAGTGATTGAAATTGAAAATAAATTTATAATTGGAGCCTGCACCGCATGAACAAGTTTAGACCTGAGAACCTCTAAATAATGATTATGAAAAGTAAGATGTGGCAGATTATCACTCAAGCAAGGATTATGACATGCCAAGGAGACAAAACTTAGAGGACAGGTGAGCTATCATGACGACATTACAAGCTCATCTTTAAGTACATTGCAGGGAATGACATAAATTGTCAGTATGAGATAAAGTAATTCAAGAAAATCTCAATGCTGAAAAAAAAACAAAAACAAAAAAAACTGGACCATCAAAGTATAAGAATACTTTGCAACCTCAAAATATAAAAATCGATGTACCTCCATATCAGCATCATCCTCAATTAACTTCATTGCAACCTCAATTTCGCCAAGAGCTTCAACCTATTTTATTGGAAGAATCAGATAAGAATACTTTTAATTTGCAACACAAAATGGAGGAGCAAAAGTTAATTCTGGATCTCTTCTTCACTAACAAGGTGGCAAAGTTAGTCTTACCAGGCCATTTTTGTCATGGAAAAACTAAATTGTATCTTAAAAGTTGTTTAATGGATATATAGGGGAGAGATTCACCATTTCCAATTTCCTCTTTAGCTTTTGAGGGGTGTCGATGATGAACAGGCCTGTCATCATAAATAGACTCAAAGCAACTTAGAATTCACGCACCAGCAAGTTTCAATGAAAGAAAAACATACTAGCCATAAAATTCATGAATCATAGAAGAATAGTCTCAAGGATCATGCGAGAATGGAGAAAACTTACTTGTTTGTTTAAAACCAAAGTCATGAGGAATTACTGTATAAAATTCCCTACAAGATAGAAAATAACGACATATTGAAGCATGGTCTGAATCAGGCATTCCAACAAATATTCAGTTGCAAAATTGTGGTATAACTAGTGCGACTATTGTATAGATCATAAAATAAATTTGATAACAGAAATAAAATGCATTTACCCACTCAATTGCTCAAGCGTCTTCCTATCAGCTTGGCCAATCACATCAGCAATCCTTTTCAGGACATCATAACCCTGCATGGATAAGATTATTGCAAAAGATGTTTTTTGTCAAACAGTTAGCAAAGAAATCTTATATAGTTCTATTTCAATCATCACACTAATTAAGTTTGAGTGGAGCAACAAAAAACTGAGAATCCATGCTACTTCAGCATCAACATAACTCACAGGCAACACCGAACAAGATAATAATATATAAAATCCTGATGCTGCGTTGACACAAAACACAGATTTAAGAAACCAAAACAGACAGAAAAGAAAGAGGAAACCTCCAAAATATAAAAAAGCCTGTGAAGCCCAAAAAAAAATAAAATAATCAAACACAATCGCTAGAACATAGCACGTTCCTAAGTTTCAATATTTAAACTTTCCATTTCATGACTACGCAAATCAGAGAACGTGGCTAGGAAAAAAAAATTATCACTCACCTTTAAAACTGTTGTTTTGCTCAATTTGCCCAATGGTAGTTTTTCAGCGTTGTATCCTATAATAGCATAAAGCAAGACTAAATCAAGATAATTCATAAAATTATGTGATCACCTAATACAATAAAATCTCTCGCGGCTTTGATACACCACAACCAAACATATATTCACCAGAAAACTTGAAAGCAAGCTTTTGAGGATAGAGCACGTGGATCAGTTTCTAACAGCATATCCTCTATTGAGTATGTTCAGAACCAATTTAATCAAACAAACAAAGAGCCCAGGAGGACCATAGTACCAAGTAGATGTTAAAAAGAAAACTCATAAAACAACCCAAAAAATGCAGAGGACACAAAACGATGATCATTTGCCATTATACAACACACACACACACACACACACACATATATATATATATATATATAGAGATCACCCACCAAACAAACAAACAAACCTATCTCCATCATTTGTTGCCTCATCATGCTCATATTGCAAATAAGTGAGATAAACTTTGCAATGCGAGGTTCGAGCTTTGATTCTTCAGGTTGTGTTGTTGTGGGTTCTTTCTCCTTTTGAACCTAAAATTTATTCTCAATATTTTTAGGTCCCAAACTTGAAAACAATCCAACTGGTATAAGAAGAAAAGTGGGAACAATTATGTATAACCCAAGTTATGTAAAAATATTTAGTTACTGGTTCTTTCTACAAAAAGAATTACATGGTTTGATCCTTAGTTACACATAATACAATAAAGGCCACAAGTCACGCTGGTAGCAATTCCTCACAAAAGTTAAGAAATATAAAAAATTGCATTAAATGACTCACTAGTGGTTCATTTCTTTTTTCAGTGTAGTCCATTTCCAACCAAGTATACTTGCATGGATGACTATGAAAACTTCTCCGATTCGACCAATGATTATGTGTCTTATCATAGAACTTCTTCTCAAACTCAGAGATAGCAGCTTGCTGAGAGGTGTATGGCCCATTCAATTTGTCTTGACCCTTCACCCCTACTCTGCCCCATCTGAAATACACCATGAATCTACCACCATCATCTGATTCTGCATTTGAAGGTTTAGGGGACAATATAAGAAAAATATTTTTGAGACTTGTCCTTTTGATGAAATTGATGCTATAGTTATATATTCATGCCTATTGGCTTAAGATTCCAATACCTATATCGATATTCAATAAAGATATGGGACATATAGTTGTCAAATCCGCTACTGCATGAAACACTCACTAGAAGATAGGAGTGGAGCCATTACCTAAAACTTGAATGACAAAGAATTTGTTATTGTTCTGTCCAAGATTTGTTTGATTCAACATGGCATCATAAATTTCATCACCCTGCATGAGAAAGGAAAAAGTCAAAACCAAATAAAGCATATAACTTCTTTTTTTCCCCAACAAGCTAAAAGACTTACTACTTGCAGGACATGATACTGAGCCTTAATATGGTCAGGCAGGCGATTGTCCAACACTGCAGAGCCTTTCTTCATAGCTGTAACAATTTTCTCCTCCTTTAATTCCTCTTTAGCTGGAAAGTATCATAAGCACCATTCATGTATAAATATCTAATGGGACATGAGTAATACAAGATGATTCATAAAATACCAGTAATATCCATTGAGAGCACGGTTTACATCATATTAATGCTCTTATCCAAAAACATTAATGACAAGGAATAACTACATATTACTTGTGTAACAAAATTCACTAGTTGATGATAAAACATGTGCAAAAATGGATATACTGCAAAATCAGGAAATTGCAAATGGTGCGCTAAAAACTTAGGCATTGGAGTGTTATGGCTTTTACAAATCAAATAAAAATAATTTGATTACCTGGATTATTGTCGCTTGATACATTGTCATCATGATTACAAAGCCTGCCCAGAAGCTCCTTCTTTGTGCCATTGGCAGAAAGTCCTCTCGTGGTAGCCTCTTCTCGAAGCTGTTTAATATTCATCCTTTGCAACTGATCACTGGTCTTGACCTTCTCTGGTACAATGGAGTCCGCATTCACCAACTTGTTTTCTTCCCCTACTGTGAGAATATCCCATGAAAACCGAAACTAGTTCCAAATGTGGTAAAAAAAATAGGCTGTGGCATATACATGGTGACTGTATCAAAATAACTATTAGGTGTGATTGCTGCATCTTGGGTAGGTGGTGCACCACTCACACCACTATGAACTAAGGTAAAAGTAGGCTGTAGCATTACCACAGTCAGATTTTCCATTTTCCACACTATAAGTTGGGAAAATCAACTTTTGAATTGCTACACCAAGCTACAAACAAATTCATAAAATTTATTAAACAAATTTTGGGGCAGGAGTGAGTCACTTACCCTCATCATTGTCGCATGCATTCTTGTCGTCAGCAGCAGAAAGCCTCTCCAGAAGCTCTTTCTTCGTGCCACTGGCAGAGATTCCTCGTGCATCAGCCTCTTCGCGAAGCTGTTTTATATTCATTCTTTGCAGCTCATCGATGGTCTTGACCTTCTCTGGTACATTGGAGTCCGCATTCTCCTCCTTGCTTTCCTCCTCCACTGCAAAAAATATCCCACGAAAATCATAACTAGTCTTCAAATAAGGTCAAGTGCAATTCCAAGCAGCGAGACATACACGATGACTGTATCAAATTAACTATTACGTGTGACAACTGCATCTTGGCGCATACACCAGTATAAACTAAGGTAAAAGTAGCTTTATCACGGCCAAATTCCACATCGAATTGCTGCACCCACGCTACCAACTGATCCAATAAATCTTCTAAACAATTTTCTAGTTAGGATAGATTCAATTACCTTGATCATTGTCGCCTGCATTATTGTCGTCAGGGGTAGAAAGCCTCTCCAGAAGCTCTTGCTTAGTACCAGCAGCAGAAATTCCTCGAGTCGACGCCTCATCACGGAGCTGCTTCACAGTCATGCCACGCAGCTCGTCAATGGCCTTCCTCTTCGGCGCCTCTCCTGAATCGGAATCCTTGACTTCACAATCCCTCGGCCTCTTGCGACCTTTCGAATCACCCATCTTATCGCTCTCCTCTCTAATAGCAGCTTCAAGTCTCCGAACCTCCAAATCGAAAAGCAACGAAAAAAACCTTCGGAATCAAAGTGTCAAGTATAAAATCCTAATTTAAGGTGAGAGCAACGGAATTACCAGAGTAGGCTTTATCCCGGCGGTGCTGAGGCCGCGCTTGGTCAGCTCGGCTCGGAGCTCGTCTGGTTTGAGATCCTTCGTCGCCATTGTTTAGTGTTAATGAGATTTTTTGGAAACTGTGGTTTATATATATGACTGAGAAATGGGAAGCTTGGTAGAGAAGAAGCTTGCAATGAAATCCTCGGGTGCGAGGCACGACCTTTGGCGCTTCTTCCATTATTTTTTAAATTTATTTTCTTTTTTCACGGTCAACTTAATTCATTTTCGAAATTAATTATTGAAATAGTGCTACATTTTGATCAGAAATCATTTTAATTGATTATATTCCATACAAAATCAATTTTATATTAAATTTGCTATGTTTAAAATATTCATTTGGATTTTAAATTAATTATGCACAAACCGTCATTTTGAATCTTTGATCCAAATGCACATTTCATTTAAAATATGTTTAATATAAAATTAATTCTATTTAAAAATATATATTTTAATCGGAAACAATTTTACACTAAGCTTATTGTTTGGAATTAATAGTTCAATCAAAATCAAGTTTTATGCTAAATGCAGAGTGTGTCTTACAAGATATCGTGTTGTAGTTTTACTTTTTATTTTTACATTTTTAAAGTGAATTGGATTTATTAATCCGGAATGGAGAGAATTACAAATGACACAAATTATTGTGATACATTTTTTTTATTTTTTTTGCGAAACAATAAAATATGAGTGCATTTCAAACAGAATGCTCACAATTCAGATCTCAATTATGTCATTGCAATCAGAATGTTTTCATTCCTGACATGAAAATTATGGAATTCCAATTGAAATGCAATATGTAAATTGGAACTGAATTCAATCGTTGTCTTATCACCTCACAAAAAACACACTGTCTCATATAAGACTCACTCATTTACGAATAATTCTTACATGAAACATGGATTTCATTCTGTTCAATTATAAATAAGAGCATATTAATCAAAGCATTTCGATCAAAATACGTTATGCATGAATCAGTATTCCGGTCGAGATGCGTCATATTTTACAATGTTCATAAGAACATGATCTTACACAAAAAATTTTATACTAATATTTATATATTTAATTTAATACACTTTGTTATTAATAATAGAGACAAATAATAGAGAGGTGTAGCGGGCAAATGTTTCCGGGAGAGACAAATTTAAATCGAAAATTTAGGCAGAACTGCTTCACTTCGCTATCTCACTCAACTCTCGGAGACCATCAACGCAGCACCGGATAATTTCATCACCGCCGCCGCAGAATTTATCGGCGAACTCAGCCTGCAATTCGGAATTCCTACAATGCTGCACGAATTACTATTGTCACTCCTAGGTTACACCGGAGATCTCATAATCGACGAGAGAGAGCGCCGGGAAACTCTCCACATCACCTTAGCACCAGACGCGCCGCTCGCCGATGAACCGACGTTCAAGCTCGCTTCCGATCTTTCATTCATTGAACCTAGCGATAGGTATCTACTATTGTTTTTTCCCGCTGTACTAATTATATTATATTAAGTTAGTTCACTTCAGATTGACCTATTTTGCTTGACAGTGAAAAAGTGTGAGGTTTATTTTTCGTGTCTCACTGATTATGTGGTGACTGCGCTTGAATTTTAGGACTGTTGATTTTGTTTAATAATTTATACATGCACCACCCAATCAGTTTATTTTTTGCGTTATGCGCCGAAGTAAATTTAAATACTCATTTATCTTAGAATCATATATGAATCGAGAATTTGTTACATGGCATTGATTCTTACTGGTGGATTGATGGGATAACTCGTATTCCTAGTTAAAATGTCTAGTTTATATATGTTTTGAATTGCATTGGTTTAGATTGAGAGGAATGTCATTAAAATGTAGATGCGCCAGGGGATTTTGCTCAACCCGCGCAGTCTTCGTATGTTTAATGTTGTTAGTTGAAGTTTCAGATTGCATGTACATGTATCTCCTCATACGAGTTGGATTGATGTTGTTGATGATATCTAATTCTTGGTGGCAGGCAGGTCATTGAGAGGGTAATTACCCTAGGTTTTTACTACAGAGAGCTAGAGCGTTTTGCTGCTAAGTGTCGAGATTTGAGTTGGATTAGATCTTCTAATGAGTCTCCTTTGTCAAGAACAGCAGAGACTTTGAAAGGGAAGAAGTCGAAGCATAGTGTATATAGGAGAGCATTAGCCAATGGAATTGTTGAGGTATTGTCTGTTTACAGGTCTGCTGTTTTGCACATTGAGCAAAAACTGTTGGCAGATTCTCTGCCCATTCTAGCAACTGTGACTCAAGGACTGAATAAGGTAAGAGTTGGGTTTCTAACTATGACTGTCTAATAATATGGTGGTTTACCTATCATTTGTTTTGGTTTGTGTATTATTTGCATCTACCAGAAATGGATAATACCCCTGCATTTCATTGATTTTTTATTTTCCGAGTTCGCTGATGTAATTAATAAGAGTGGCTCCACCAGATGATTATTATTATGAATTATCGCTCATATATCAGCAAGCATGCTTAATTTGTATTTGTTGGTGTTTTGATGGGTGATATATGCTTCATTGTGAAACAATAGGTCGTTACTGTGGAGATTCTTCATACAGGTTGCTCTTGTATCAGTATTCTGTCTACCTACATGTTTTCTGCCCTTTTACTCATCCAGCAGAACTATCAACTTTTGCATGTACCATTTTTTTGTTATTGCATTGTTAATGGCTTATGGTTAACGTAGTTTTATTTTACTAAATCATAAGTTTGATCATTTTTTTTTAAACTTTATTTTCTGACAAGTATATGTTGTTAAACTTCAGTTTTTACAAACTTCTAAACATATGTTTTAGTTCTTTGTCTTGCTGCCACCTCTTTATGAGCTCATTTTGGAGATTGAGCATGATAATGTTAGTGGAGGAAGACTTCTGAACCTTCTACATAAGCGATGCCATTGTGGGGTTCCTGAACTGCAAACATGCATACAGCGGTATGGGTTATCTGTCCAGTTATTTTCATACATTTTAAAATTCTTATTTTTGATAGAGCAGCTTAGTAGAATTAGAGGAATATTGCAGTATTTATTATTATCATAAGAAAATTGATCACTGTAGCTTGGGCCGAGCATATGTTTAATGTTCCACCATTTTACATGTCTATCAAGGTTGGAACAATAATGTGATTACATTTAGTTGCATAAGGAGTAATTCTACTGAAAAATATGTTATCAATTAGAATGGTTATCATGGTTTCCCATGGTCTATTGCTAAATTCTCCATTTTGAACAAGCATATTTGAATCTTGAAAGCCGTGTTATTTACAAGGTTAAGTTTTATTTCACTTTTATTCTTTATTTCAGTGATGAATGCTACTTAAAGTTGAGATCCTCGTTAATATGTATTGCAGAATTAGCAAATTTATGATGTGTTGAAATGGTATTAGAATTTTATTATGAAAAGGAACTGATATTAGAATAATAATCCATGTCAAGCAGACTTCTGTGGCATGGTCATCAGGTCATGTACAATCAACTTATATCATGGATGGTTTATGGGATCCTTCATGACCAGTATGATGAATTTTTCATTGGCCGGTACGTATTTCTAAATGTTCTGTATTTACCTTCATTTTACTTGTCACAATAGCTTTATAATAAGTTTGGATAAATTTTTATTGTACCAGGCAAGAGGATAGGGATTCTGAACACAACATGCCTACAGATACAATTGAGAGATTGGCTCGCTTGTCTACTAATGATGTAACTGATTGGCATCTTGGGTTCCATATTTCTCTGGTACACATTTTTTCTCGGTTCTAGTGTCAGTTATGCTAATTATATAAATATTTCATCAAGCCCCCCCACCCCCCACAAAAGAAAAGAAAAGAAAAGAAAAGACAATTTCCTCAACACCACCACCAGCCAGATGACGCTACTGCTTTTTGCATTGAATTTAGGATATGCTTCCTGAGTATATTCCAATGCATGTTGCCGAGTCTATTCTATTTGCTGGAAAAGCTATCAGAGTTCTTCGAAACCCAAGTCCTGCTGCCCAATCCCCGGGCCAGCACATGCAAAAAGGATCACAAAGGATTCAAGGATCGATAGGAAGGTTTCCTCTTCTGAAAGACCCCTCTCTCCAGACTATATTGACAGGAGTGGAATTAGTTCCACAATCCGAGGCTGACAAGATTGAGGCTATGCTTCAAAATTTGAAGGTTGAATTCCTTTCGAACATTCTAAAGCTAAATTGTTTGTTTCTTTTTTAAGTGTGATGTGTTAGCTAACATTTCATCTTTACATTTTCCCTCCTTCCCTGCCTATTACCTATTTCATGTCTCTGGCATTTGCGTGCATCAATTATTTATCTTGTAATATACCTGATTATTTCTTTAATTTCTTCTAATATATATATTTTATTTGGTTTATAATGTGTAGGAGTCATCTGAGTTCCACAAGAGATCATTTGAGACTTCGGTCGACTCAATCAAAGCAATTGCAGCAAATCATCTTTGGCAGCTAGTTGTTGTGCGTGCTGACCTCAATGGTCACTTGAGAGCTCTCAAAGATTATTTCCTTTTAGCAAAAGGCGATTTTTTTCAGGTAGTATATTCTTATATTTTTCCCTATTGCAAGCAATTTGTGTATTATTCATGTTTCCACTTTCTTAATGACCCTAGAACTTTGAGATTGCCTTCACAAGATATTATAACATTATATTAGTTATCATGGATATAAGTCCACTCCCATCACATTCTTCGCTTCAACTGATCTTTTTGGGAAAGAACTCTAAAAGTTTCAGCATTTGAGAGTTATCAGCAGCCTTGCAGTGAGCAGATTTGTTTAGTTTGGACGACCTTCTAGAACACAGCTTCTTGTTAAAGTTGTAGCAAAAGATTGTCCTCTTCACATTTAGTAAAAGTACTAAATGGTGATGTTCTTATTTGATAGAGTTTTCTTGAGGAGAGTCGGGTGCTGATGCGTTTGCCACCTCGTCAATCAACTGCTGAAGCTGATCTTATGGTTCCTTTTCAACTGGTAAGTCTTCATCACAAAAACTATTATACATAACAAGAGTATTGATATTTGTTGATATTAATTACTCAGACATGGTAATCTGACTTATTTTCTTTGCCTCTTGGCACCCAAGAGACACCGAATTCCCATTCAGCCATCTCAAGTCACGTTGATCTGCATGCATGATCCTAAAACAGAATGTCAAGATAGATTATAATTATAATTGATCGTTAGTTACCTGAGCCAAACTTGTGACACCATTCACCTAGTACCTGCATTTCTCAATATACTAGAGCCAGAGCCCCAGGGTCTAGTCTACTGAGACCTTTTTCTGTCCTCCCATGCATTTTCTTGTAAAACCATATTGATCCTGGAAGATCACCTGGTACAGGCTGCATTGAAGACTATCGGGGAAGAGGACAAATATTTTCCCAGAGTGTCTTTGCGGTATGACCTATTTTCAGTTTCAATTGTGTCTACGGAAATGCAGCCTATTTAGAATATTGCTCCTTAATTTCTTCGACAACTTTCAGAATGCCAGGAATCATGGTGAAATCCTCCCATGTTGAGTTACCAAAAGCAAAATCATATTCCGATGGAGACTCAGGTATCCATTCAGATGCTTCTGCAGAGGTGTCAATTGATGGATGGGATGGAATTGCCCTTGAATACTCTGTTGATTGGCCCTTACAGTTGTTCTTTACGCAGGAGGTGCTCTCTAAGTAAGCTATTCATCATCTCAAAGAATCATCCTTTAAATAGATCATGAGCCGAAGCAGATAAAAATGAAACTCGACCAAACTTCATTGTCAATAAAATAGTGAAACTGCTGTCCTTGAATCCTTATTGTTTATTGGGAAACTTTTTCTGTGTAAAATCACACTGTTGGAACAGGTATCTTAGGATCTTTCAGTACTTGCTCCGTCTAAAGCGGACTCAGATGGAATTGGAAAAATCATGGGCTTCTGCAATGCATCAAGATCATTCTGATTTTGCCAAACATCACAATGATCGTAAGGCCAATTCAACTTCGCAACAGAGACGGCAACGCTTTAGACCAATGTGGCGTGTCAGAGAACATATGGCCTTCCTGATCAGAAATCTTCAATTTTATATACAGGTGACTTACCATAGCAACTTTTGCATTGCATTTTAGTTACATTTCGTTTTGGGATATATTTTTTTGTGGAATAAAAATATTTCTCCGAATAACACATCTACTAAACTAGTTTATATCTTGAGGTGAAAACCCTAATGAAAATTGCATTACAAGTTCTCATTTGATAAATTTAGAAGTAATAATCTACGCTTTTAACTGCATATCTGCTCGTTTTATTTATTCAAGGTGTCTTTTCAAAGACAAAGTGATTGAACTGCTGTGTTCTCAGGTGGATGTAATCGAGTCTCAGTGGAACGTCTTGCAAGCTCACATTCAAAATTCCCACGATTTCACGGAATTGGTGGGCTTCCACCACGAGTAAGTGCATTCAATCTTTTTCAGTCACTATCTTTCTTTCTCTTCACACAGGCTGTTTTCTTTCTGGATATTAAACATCAACACAATTCTAAGGTAATGGGATGGAAATTTGATTTTAGCATTTGAAGACCTTAGAGATGGATCTGTTTCTTGATCTTTGCGCTGTCATCGTCAAACTTTTAAAATATGCATAAATAGTTTGTGCCTCTTCAATCTGGCAGTCAGCTAGAGTTCACATCTTTCATCCTATCCCTCCTCAAAATCATGTTTGCCACCTGACTTCAAATTGGTGCTGAAATATCAAATTCAAATGGAAACATCCTAACTTTAGGCCCCATGTATTCCTTCTTCAAAAGCATTGCCTGCAGTCATGACAATGGCCATCCAGGACCATGGTCAGCCTGCCTGTGGCGCGATTCATCTAACAATGCTCAAAGTTGCCAATCAGGCCCTTCAGTGGGCAATTGATCCAACACTTCTCAATATGTGTATCGATTTTCTTCTAAAAGTTTGTGCATAAATTGTAAAACTAGAATTGTAAATGTCTTATAGTCTGCATATTTTTGTTCAGTTATCCATTTTTTGCTTGGTTTCAACCGCTAATGAAGTACACAATGGTTTTTATAATACTCTTATGTTTGTAGGTATTTATCTGCTCTAGTTTCGCAATCTTTCTTGGACATTGGTTCCGTGTCTCGTATTCTGGATGGCATTATGAAACTCTGTGTCCAATTTTGCTGGAAGATAGAGAACCAAGAGAATAAAGAAAGCACCACTGAACTGGAACATATAGCTGAGGTAATACAGGCGACATTACATGCAAATACGAGTGATTGCATAACTACGTAGGCTAAAATATTCTTCATCTTCTGTAATGGTCTGCCTTCTGTTATGTTAATACAGGAATTTAATAAGAAGTCGAATTCATTGTACACTATACTCCGCAGTAGCAGGATTGCTGGGAGTCAGCGAGCTCCATTCCTTAGGCGCTTTCTTTTGCAACTGAACTTCAATTCTTTCTTTGAGGTAAATTTTAGTGTAAAATGATGGAGCTTTGTTATTGAATCAATAAATCTTAGAAGAAAAAGTATCATAATACGTACTCAATTCGATTGACAGACTACTGCTAGAGGGGTGCTGAATGTTGTTAGACCTCGCCCAACACTTGCTCTGCCATGATTCAAGCTTCTTCATGCCATGTAGCCAAACCCTTTCAGATGACTAAACAAAGGTTGGCATGTTGTTTCTGAAGTTACATTGTTCTGACATAAACTTTTTCATAATTGTGAGCTCTGCAGTGATTTAAGGCTTCTTCCGCAATTCTACTTTGCTAAGTTTGAAAAAACAACTTAAATTTGAGTTCTCTTCCAAGTTAACTTATTAATTGATTATTTATCTTTTTCTTCAGGTGCTTGTAGCAAATTAGTTTGATTGATTTACTCACTCTTAAGGTGCCCCGTGATTGCTGAATTGTCACGATCATCTAGTCTGATTCTGATCGAGCTTCGATTCTCAAATTGAAATCTGGTAAGTGTGACTTGTTTTTACTTAAATCTATTAGTTGTAAATTCGAGTAAATATGAGATATCTTGATTGAGAGAGCCTACAAACTTGGTTTTGTCACCAGCTATATATAATTTGTATATTGTGTTGCAATTTTTGCGATATATGTGTTCATGTGACATCATGTTTGATTATATTTGAACTTTTTAGGGCTTCCATTCACCTTTGCAGCATGGTAAAATAACATTATACCAAACTTCAAAATAATAATGAAAATCTAAAGAAAAAAGGGCATTAGAGAGAATGTTGGAGTGGAAAAGTTGATGCAAACCAACCATTCTTTAACCATGTGTTAAACCGGAGTTAGATTGTGATTCATATTCCAACGACCCTCCAATTCCAAAGCCTCCACCAACCAAACTCTGTCACATATTTCCCTTTTGGTAGTTGAGGTCTGCGTTATCACAAAAAGTGTTTGGTGCATCCATTTATTTAAAGGAAAAAATAAATACTTACTCTCTCCCATTAAATTAATCTATTTTTCATATAATAGTATTAATATTAAAAATGAAAATTAATCTACTTATATTAATGAATTATTATTTTTCCTTATCTCTAATTTACTGGTTATTGTGTCGAAATTAAATGGGATTAATTTCATGTGTTGAAATTAAATGAGATTAATTTTATGAGATAGAGGGAGTAATAATTTTCTTACCAATACAAACTATTCTAGTATCTTCTTGAAAAGCACTCCTAGAAATAGGAGAGCGAAAATACTTGTAAATCCTAATCACTAGATAGATGTTTGTATTTTAAGGTTTTTTATATTATTTCCATTATAAGATGTCTTATTATGGCTATTTTATATGTAAAAATGTTTAAAATGATGGGGCGATGAATTTTTTCTTTTCTTTATTCTTAAAAAAATTGTTACTTATGTAAATGAGATAATCCTATCTTTTGTATTTTTGATACGTAATTCCCAGTTGCCACATCCCTAATTTTTTAGGGAATGCACTATAATTTTTTTAAAATTTTTTTTGCAAATAGCTATAATGGCCTTAATAAAATCTAGAATTCTGATCTAATTTAGAGAATTGATCGAGTTAGTCAAGATTTTTGTGATTGGATACTAAATACAAAATTATTGTAAATATTTAAATAATTACCGAGATTATCATTTTTAATTTTTTTTACAATGTAAAAGAGTTGACGGAGTTTAAAATGAATTTCACTTGTTGTAGGATAGGACAAAACCCTTTTTATCTCTCCCAACAAATATTTTCTAACAATACGAACTCACCACCAAACCCCATTTGAGAAACTCAACATTCGAGTGAACGACAATACATCACTAGCTTATCATCATCTTCTTCTTCTTCATCTCAACATTTTTTCTTTTCAAATCTTGAAAATGGATTTAAGAATCGCTCACAACAGCGGTGAAACAACCGAGGAATCCCCAGCAGAGCAGACCCAGAATCAAAACCAACTCGCCCTCCTCGCCACTGCATCAATCTCTCTCTCTCTCTCCACTCTCATCCCCACTCATTTTCTCCCTCCCAAGCAAATCGCCGCCGCTCCCAGCAAAGTCAGAATCCCATCACAAATCTCCTCTCTCTCCACCCTCTCTCTCTCTTCCACCCTCTCCCCTGCAAAACCCTTCAACAAGTCTTCAGCTTCCGCCAACCCTCTGCAGAATACCCTCACTCTGAACCCGCTCCGCCCATCTAACCCCTCCGGAGTCGCCACCGGCCGCCGCGCCGCTGTCGTTTGGTTCCGAAACGATCTTCGTATCCACGACAACGAGTGCCTCTCCGCCGCTAACGACGATTCCCTTTCCGTTCTGCCGGTTTACTGCTTCGACCCCAGAGATTACGGGAAGTCCTCTTCCGGGTTCGACAAAACGGGGCCGTATCGAGCTACATTCTTGATAGAATCTGTGGCTGATTTGCGGAAGAATCTGCAGGAGCGTGGGTCGGATCTTGTGGTGAGAATTGGGAGGCCGGAGAGTGTGTTGTTGGAGGTGGTTAAGGCGGTGGGAGCAGACGCGGTTTATATGCACAGAGAGGTTTCTCACGACGAGGTGAAGGCGGAGGAGAAGGTGGAGGAGGTGATGAAGGATGAGGGTGTGGAGGTGAAGTACTTCTGGGGAAGCACATTGTACCACATGGATGATCTGCCGTTCAAGCTGGAGGAAATGCCGACGAATTATGGTAGTTTTAAGGAGAAGGTGAAGGCTTTGGATGTGAGGAACACCATCGAAGCTTTGGATAGGATGAAGGGTTTGCCTAAGAGAGGGGATGTGGAGCCTGGGGAGATTCCCACATTGGTGGATTTGGGTCTTAATCCGAATGCAGCAACAGCCCAGGTTTGATGTGAAATCTTGTTGATTGATTATTGGGATTTGAGGTTGTGCTGATTTAGAATGATGTGTTTTGGTGAGTTAACTATTGTTGATACTCTAACATTGCTGCATTCTTTTTTTTTTTTTTTTGATTTGTGATGTGTTGTTTTGATATGATGTTAGCATTTTGTGGTGATGTTGGGGGCAGAACTAGGGGTGTAATTGAAAGGAGTTAAGCCGAGTAGTGTTGAGCTCAAGTTTGACTCGTTTAGTATAAAGTCGAGCTTCGAGTTTTTGTATCAAATTTTTTGATGGTCAAGAACTTTATCGAGCCTTAGTCGAGCTTAAATTTGGAATATATTTAAAATACTCATTATTATTTTTATTTTGAAAGAAAAAATTATTTATTTCTAAATTAATATCATAATCTTGTCATTACTAAAAAGATTTATCATTATTGTTACTCTTAAATCATAAAAACACGTTTATAAAATTAATTATTTTATATATTTCTTTTACTAATTTTAGTTAAGGAGCTTGCTCAGGAGTCAAATGTTATGATGCTTAAGTTTGGTTCGTTTAATAAACTAACTTCTCTCAACGAGCTTTTATCGAGTTGAAATCAAAGTAGCTTACGAACTGTTTGGTTCATTTACAGCTCTAGGCAGAACACTTGTTAATGCGGAAAGTGATGTGATAAGCTGATCATCATGTTTTTGATAAATCAATAGTCATTACTAAGTTCTTGTGTTTTTTTTGCTTTTCTTGAAATATACAATGTTGGTTTGTTGGGTGTGGACTTGTACAAATAAGGGAGTAATGAATGCTAAGAACTATGTGATCTTACATTGCAGTTTTGATATTCGATTTTGCTACCTGAATTCTGATAGAATCGACAGATGGATTACCACTTTTATTAAATATGAAAGACTGAAAATACAAGAAACTTGATAACACTCCTCCGAAGAGGCCCTAATCCTCCGAGGAGGCCTTCAGCTAAAAACTGCCTAATTTCTGAATACCTCAGATACCCTCTCTCCCTTTCTCACTCTTCTTTAACTACTGCTATTCTAACAGGATAATATTCCCCACTCTAGAACCTTGTACTGACTGGGGCCCCCCCCCCCCCCATTAGCTCTCCATTCTCTCTCTTCTATCAAATTCTCGGTTAGTAGGGCAGCTTTTGCTTCTTGTAAATTTAAGGGACTTATATGGTTAACCAAGAGATATAAGGTGCAGTTTTTGTTCATGCATAGTAGTATGTTTGGTTGACCTTCATTCAATATTCCTCGACCTTTTTGAAGCTTGATTGAATCACTGACCCGTATGCTGATTGTTGTTGATCAAGAGTTGTTTGGCACTTTACTCTAGGTTTGGTTATGAAGGATGGGATATATAGATTAACCCATCTCGATCCAAATCCACATAACTCACCTCGTTTGTTGCCCTCTTCCTTAGACACTTAGTCTAGTTTGGCTAGTGTTGTTATGTTGTCTAGGTTATGCTCTCTAGCTTTGGCTCCATGTGTTGCTTGTAAGGCTTATGCCTAAACTCGGTTTATCTTTTATTGCATTTCTTTATTTTGGGAAAAAAAAAAACCTGTTCTAGAAATCGAAGGCAGCCAGGCAGGGGAATTTTTAAATTGCGCTTGAAGAAGCGAGCTGTTTTGTATGGAAAACATATTTTGAGTAAGGGAAAATTATGAAAAATACCCTAAAGTATTTGTAAGTAAGAAAAATACCCAAATGTTATCTTTTCTTTAAATTATACCGTTTCACTTTGTCAATTAAAAATATCCTCTACTATGAAAAATACTCCAATATTTCTCTTATCACTGAATTATACCTAATGTTTGATTTTGTTAATTAAAAATATCCTTAATCTTTAGCGGTGTTAAAATTTTGATAAGTTATACATTAAATAATGCATGACATTTCCTTTTTCTTGGTATATACTCCCTCCGTCCCGGTCAAATTGTCCACATTTGACCGGGCACGATAACCAATGCATGTGAGTGGTAGTGGGAGTTAGTGGGATGAATATTTTATTGATGAGTGTAGAGAATTTGCTATTTTAGGAAAGTGGACTAATATTGTGGGACAGACGAAAAAGGAAATGTGGACAATTTACTTGGGACGGAGGGAGTATGTGGCATATACGGTATTAAAATTAACGTATGATCCACGAGAATTTTAACACCGGTAGCAACATAGGGTATTTTTAATTGACAGAACAGAATCAAATATTAGGATATTTTTCATAGTAGAGGGTATTTTTAGTAGACAAAATGAAGCATTATGGTATAATTCAAGAAAAAAAATAAAATATTAGAGTATTTTTCTTAGTTGACCAATACTTTAGGGTATTTTTCATAGTTTTCCTTTTTGAGTAATTGGGGTGTCGTGCACATAATAATAATATCTTTTCAATGAATATCATTTGCTTAAGGATTGTTAATCTATTATCATATGAATTCCTGATGCAATGGCCTCTATCATCTGTATTTATACTGCTTTGGCTGCAAATTGCATGAATCCAAAAAGTGAAGATCCTGTAATAAAGAAAGATGATAATAGATGGAGTTAGAGAGGGATTGAGATAGTACTTACTTTCTTTTTGTGTGAGGTATGAATAAATCCATTCGCATTGTCTGTTGTAGAAGGGGAAAACGGCAGCTAATTCTTCGCTTTTGGGTGGGGAGACGGAGGCCTTGCAGAGGCTCAAAACATTTGCTGCTGAATGCAAGGCGAAGCCAAATAATAAATCGAAAGATGGAGGCAACGACAGCATTTATGGCGCAAACTTCTCGTGCAAAATATCGCCCTGGCTCGCCATGGGATGCCTCTCTCCTCGTTCCATGTTCGAGGAGCTGAAGAAGTCTGCTTCAAGGTACTATTTTCACTAGTTGTTTTTAACAATGTTGTAAAAATCCCCGACTAGGACTGTTTAGGCGCTAGGTGATATCTAGCCGAACCGAATACCCGCGAATAATCAGCGCTTAGGCACTGCTTAGGCCGCCTAATCCACTTAGGCGTCGATTTAGATGGCAGACTAAACAGACTATATGTCGTATAATAGATTCAGACGGCCTATTTTTTCTTTTTTTTTTTTGAAATATTCAATATTTGTATAATTTTAATTTTTATCTATTGATAAATATTATTATAAATATTAAATATGAAAAATTAATTTACCAATTACCTTCCGTCTAGAAGACACTTATGCCCCGCCTAGGCGCTAGGCACCCGAGCATCTGACTAACGCCTAACTATGTTTACAAGCTCGGTTTTAGATAATGTTGTTATCTTCGTTCATGTGTATAATTCGTTTGCATTTTCAGTGTGATGTCTGCGAAGAAAAACGATGGATCGAGCTCAGCTGATACCGGAATGAACTGGTTAATGTATGAGCTACTGTGGAGGGATTTTTTCAGGTCAGTCAACTGCCCAAGCTATTAGCCTCTCTTCTCTTGGAATGTTATGAAACTGATTTCTCTTCATGCTCAGATTCATTACCAAGAAATACAGTTCAGCGAAGCAGCCAAGCTATTCTCCGGCCACAGCTTGTACCGGTGCTGCTGCCTGAGCCCAGAATGGGGATGGTGACATCATTGTTATCTTTGTCTGTTGCTTACAAACTGCATATGTTAGAGTTTGTTTTTTGGAGATTTTTGTTGCCTACTTTTCTTCTTTCACCAGAGCAGCAGCTGCAGCATGTGGAAAAATTTGGTTTGTTTAAACCACACACTTCCAATATTTAAGGAACTTGCTTTATCAACTCTAACATTTGTTTGCTAACATTATTCAACTCATTTACAATTATACATACATACTTATAGAAATTCAAATCCCTATTTGTCACCACACTAGATAAAACTCATGGCTATAAATTCTTAGTTTAAGGACAATAATGCAATTATGTATGTTTATAATATTATTCATCTACAGAAAGAAAATAGTTATTAGAGTGAGAAATTCAAAATATCCATTTAGACTATTACACATCAAAATTACTCACTTTTTATAACACATCGAAAATACCCAAAGTACATTTTTCAGATATGTCGGTCTACTTTTTCAAACAACAATGAATTTTGATTTAATTTTTATTCGATATGATTTAAAATAGTGGAAAATATTCAATTGTGCAAAAAAAAATGGATTAGAAATTATTTGGAATATTAGTTTTTCGGAAAAAAATAAAAATAAAAAGCGAATCAGACCCGGATCAGACCACAATCCTACCCGGATCACACCTTTTTTGGGTCGGGTCGGTTTCGATTATATTGAAACCGACTGGAATCTGATCAGACCCGAACCCGCTCAAAATCCAACAGGATCCACGTATAAACCCGAAACCGACCCGGGTTGGTATCGGTAATGCCGATACCGACCCGGTCAAAGATCTGAAAAAAATGATTTGAACACGCGAAGACCCCTATTTTTACCCATTTGCTCACGAAATATGGTCTGTTCCCCTTCAAACTCACGAAGCCGACTGCCCTCATCCATTCAAACCACCGATTTCAATTTTAACAAAACACATGGCCAACCAACAAGTAAGTTCCTAAATCCCACTCCTCCAAATTTTCTTTCGAATCTGTCGGTTTAAAATTCGAATAAAAGAAGAAGAATTTTTTCTTAAAATTTTCTAAATTTGAATGATTGTATGCATAGAATGGAATGTGTGTATGTTAAATTTGAATTATTTACATGTTTGGAATCAATAATGCCGAATTATTTGATTTAATTTGTTGAATTGTTTGGTTGAAATTGTTGAATTATTTAAATGGACTTGTGTGTGTAATTCGATTGAATTTTTGGGAATTTTGTTGAATTTTGTTGGCCGAACGAAATTTGGTAATTCTTTAATAATTGTTGAATTAATTCGAATGAAATTTGGTGGAATTTGTTGAATTAATTTTTTTGTAATTGTTTTGAATTATGCATTTGGTTGAATTTGTTGAATTATGCATATTGTTGAATTAAATTACATGTTAAATTGGCGAATCTTTCATAATTGTTGCATTTTGTGTTTGATTTTTGCAGCCACAATGGATTAGGCCCTCTTTTCGTGGTCTAATTACTAAAGTGAACTTATACACTAAAGTGACCACTTTAGAGACTATTAATGATACATTATATTCGATAGGGGGTGATCGGTTGCTTAATCAATTTATTAATGGACCGTTCGGTAACTTATTAATTTGGAAAAAAAATGGTCCTAGTGCATCGCAATCATTAATAGAGCTATTAGGCTTTCAAATTACTAGTGAATCCCCTAATGCTTTATCGTTTGTATTAATGGGCAGATTATAGAATTTGGAGTGCCGGAATTTGCATTTGTTACAGGATTTGTTTTTGGTTCTAGTGCTTTTAATCCCTGTGCCAATCATGATCCTTCTAGCACTTCGGTTTTTCGTACAGTTTGTGGGGGTAAGAATCTTAGCGCTAGAGAATTATTGATGATTTTTAGGGATAAAAAAATAGAACGCACTAATCATGGTTTGTACTTGAGGGTGGCTAATATATTAGCAGCTTGAAATTTTGCTTTAGGACTTTCCGAAAAAAGAAAGATTGAGAGTTGGGTATATGTTCTTGTTGAGGATTTGGGTAGGTGGGGTTCATTTCTATGGGGGGCATATGCTTTGCAGTGTTTATGTTATTGTTTGGACCTTGCCCCTACCACAGCAAATCGAATCAGTGGTGCGAACTTTATTTTAGGCGGACCCATTTGGGCATTACAGGTATAATTTAATTTGGTTAATTAATTAATTCTTACACCTACAAGAGTGAAATATTTTATGTTATTTTTTGTAGGTGTGGGCCTATGAGGCCATTCCTAAGTTGGGTCGTGCCTGCGCTATTTTGCGAAGGCCTGATGCACTCCCTCGATTTATGAAATGAGAGTTTTTGTGGCCGGATACGATTGATTGGGGGCAATTCTTCGTTCAAGATGAGGTATGTAATTTGTTGGCTATCTTGATTATCCGCTAATATTTTTCTAATTGTTAGTACTTTAATTCACAGCTTGAAGTGAGGTCTAATTTGGAGGCTTCTCTTGCCGAGAAGGAGATGTTGTATTTTACTTTTGCGGAGATGGACAATCCGATTGGGGTAAAGTTCCGACTGCCAGAAAATCCAGTACAGGGTGCAGGACAGGGTGTAGGACGGGGTGCGGGTCGGGGTGCAGAAGAGGGTGCTGGATGGGGTGCAGGTGCAGGACGGGTTGGGAGAGGAGCAAGTGGGGAGTTAGAGGGAGGATCACAGTCGGAGACCGATACACCGTCATGTAGACGCACTCGAGCGAGACATCATGCACATTCTTCCAGTGGGGATTCCCGGGATACTAGGAGACATCGTCCATCTGGGAGTATATTGGATAGTATCCGGACCGTTATTCATGAGGCACTGACAGAGAGGGTGATCCCCCTAGTTACAGACTTATTCCGTGCATCTAGATGCTGTCATTGCACAGATGTAGATGATGCGGCCTTTAGAGAGGTCTTGTCTCGTGATAGGAGTCGTAGGGCTAGAGGAGACGGAGAGGAGGAGGACGAGTGTACCTGGTGGTGAGACCACTAGGAGGCCGGAGGAGGCGGAGAGGATGAGGATGAGGATGATTGTATCTGGTGGTGAGACCAGTAGGAGGCCGGAGGAGGAGGAGAGGAGGAGGATGATTGTATCTGGTGGTGAGACCAGACAGAGGCTGGAGGAGATGGAGGGACAGAGGAGGGATACGAATATTGAGAGGGGTAAGAGACTTGTAATCCCTGATGATGACTGTCAGAGTGTTTCTGGTGGACGGGATCAGGTACCCCTAGTTTTCTCAGACAGTTCTGATACTGACGTTGCTACCTCGCACCCACGGGGTCCTAGAGAGACCAGTAGCCAGCCGAGGAGGACGACTGATCATTTTGTATCCTTATTAGCATATGATATTGCAGATCTGGTAAGTATTATTATTTAATTTCATTTATGTATTTCTTTACTTATCTTATTTATGTTGTCAATTTTTCTTATGCAGCTGAATGATGGATGACCATGGGGGATTGGGATAGATGTGCACTTGAATTATAATGAGTGGAGAGATGGTGATCCCGAGGCAGTCAGAGCCCAATTATGGGGACCGTGGCAATTCCCGCAGAGTTATTTTAGCTTTGTGGAGAATTTGACCAACGATTTGGGCCGAGATATTCTAGAGGCATATATTCTAGTCCTGTAGAGGAGGTTCTATATGACTGTAGAGACGATTGTTCTGGTTATCCTACCAAAATTCTTTGTAAGTGAAGTATTCAACCACAAATTATTTTATATATTATTTAGTAATAAGTATTTAATACTGATGTTCTATATTGTTGAAGATGTTGATGAGGCATCATTATCGTGGAGATAGAGCACCTCGCCTGGAGCCAGATGACCTCTTGGATTTCGGTAAAGGCAAAGACACTCCAGTGTCAAGAGATTGGAAAGGTGCAGATACGGTAAGTACTTTAATATATTACAATTTAATGCAAAAGAATATTATTTTCTATGAGTAGTTAACACTTGTTTATGAATTTTTTCTTTTGTAGATTGTGTTACCAGTATTCCTGCTTACTCACTGGGTTGCTGTCAAATTCAGTATTCGAAATCATTCGGTGCACATATATGATGCCTATTTGGTGGATATAAGTATTCAAGAGCGTACCAGATTGGGCAAAGAACTGGCAAAGATGACAAATAAGATGAAGCATTATCTGAGAGCCATAAACTATTGGCAAGAAAACACTCTCGGGCTTACTATTCGCCCTGCCGCCCCGCCAGAGATGTGATGGACATCTCTTTTCCACGGGACGATGCCGAAGCAAAGCGCAACTTATGCGCTAGCACATATTAAAATGCTATTGTTTCGATGTCCGACACGAGCGTGGATGGAGAGCGATGCGGGCACCTACCTTTATCGTACTTTTATAGCATTAGGGTTATTTGAGTGTAGTTCCGATGTTTAGTAGTTAACATTTTTATTTGTGTAAAATCTTTTAATTTATGATTATTCAATCTCACTTATTTGTCATGCAAACATATATTTATTGAAATGATGAAATAAACATACAACTGAGAACCAAACATTACAATTTACTGATTGTCCGGGACCCTATCAGGACAACTTCATTTCGTATGACCATCTGATCTACAAATACTACAACGTTTAGGGGTGCGATGTGTGCTGGTAGAAGATTGAGAATGCTTTGCACCTGAAAGACGTCGACTGTTCCTTGGCCGACCTGCTTGACGTGTTATTATTGGCGGCAAAACAACTATTGATGCTGCTTCAGATGAAACATCCCATTCATCTTGAGGGGGGAGAGGATTAACAACCGCACCATATATCTCACGCCAAGTCTCGGTCTTGTAGTAGGGATAAATGTAGTCGTACAGATTAAATCCATATGCCCTATAAAAAAAAATTAGAAACTATTGGAGGTTATAAATGAAAACTAAATAATGAGTATACTTTATACCGAATTGCAGCTGCTGCATGAACGCACAACATCAGATCGAGTTGAAACTCACGACAGTCACAAAAATTAGATTGTACATCCACATTCCAAGACCGAGTGTCGTCATTGACCTTGAAGGCATGTTGCAATGTACGAACCACGTTGTATGAGCGTGCTTTCTCCACCAAAGGTTCCATCTTCGCTACAGCCTCCTCTGTCAAGTCATTAGTCCAATTAGCAGCTTTGGCACGTCGCTGGTCGAACCAAGTCTCGACAATACTTCTATATGCTTCTAATAGCGAGCAGATTGGCAATCGATGAGCATCCAACAGTCTTGCATTGAAGACCTCGGCCGCATTTGAGGTCAAGAAACTATACCGGCGGACATGACACTTCGATTTAGCCCACTTTTCAGGTCCAACATCCATTAACTTTTCGTATGCTGCCGGATTTGAAACTTTCATTTGATCCATAGCCTGCTTAAATAGTCGACCGATACGCATACGCAGCACAATGGTACAACGGGACAATGTTCGGATGGAAGCTGGTTAATTTATTCTGTAAATGATAAAAACAAAGTCCGTGTGCGGTACCTGGATACACTGTGCTCATAGCATTTGAAATGCTAATGTGTTGGTCGGATACGATCAATAATTGATCGTTGCAGCCAAAAGCTATCCAGAGTCGAGTCATAAACCAAATCCAAGACTCGTCATTCTCTATCGGTCCAACATCGATGGCAAGTGGGAAGACCTGTTCATTACCATCTTTGGTAACAGCAACAAATAAAACTCCTTTGTTTCTTCCCTTCAAATGAGTAGCATTGACAACAATAACCTGTCTCAGGGAAGACTCGAAAGCACTTCGACAAACACCCAGTGCCACAAACAAGTGGTGAAAACGTCCATCCGGAGCAATATCAAGATCTGTTAGCGTCCCTGCATTATACTGAACAAGTACCTCGAGGTACCTCGACAACATCTTGAAAGAATCTTCGACACCACCATACAACATCGAGAGGGCTGCGTTCCTTGCTTTTAGCACAGAACCATAAGTCGTACGGATGCCAAAACTTGTTTGCAGCTCGGCCATAATCTCACGCGGTTTTATGAGTGGCCCTTGCCAACGCATCTTCCTTGCAAAATAAGCAGCTACAGCTTTTGAACGAAGATTACGTGCACCAACTCTAGCAAGATTCATCCCACAACTATGAATAGGTTTGAACTTGCGTACAATCTAACAGTGAGCTTTGCACGTAGCACGTATAAGAAACGAACAACTCTCATCTCGTTTGCACTTGTACTCAACACGAGTACTATCAGACCGGGCAACTTTAAATTCTTGTCTCTGCTCCATATGCCAGAGACCAACAGCAACGAGCAGATCATCTCTGCTCCAAAATATGGCACCCTCCGTCAACTCCTGGTCCAGTAAGGCTGCGACGTCTTGCAGGACGGGTGAATCCGAAGTATCCAATGGAATGATTGGAAGTAACCAATTATTCAATTGGACTTCCAGACCTTCAGGTAGAGGATGAGCCGACAAAAGATTTGAAACAAAAGCATTCATACCACCAACAGATTGCACCCAGGCAGAAAATTCAGCCACCGTACAATGCATTAGAGATTGGTTGAAATCCTCATCCTCTGACTCAGATGAGTCTTCAGCCTCCTCCTCATTATCGTCATCATCATACTCCACTAAACCACCACTCTCGTTTAAGTCGGGAATATGCGAACTCCCGCTTGCACCACCTCCGTAAGGTTGATCAAAGAACATAGAAGAATCGAACCTTTGAAGGTCCTCCGAACATGGACTGAAAGTAGCATTCGGCGGTGGACTAAAGGAAGATATGAATGGTCTGTACGGGGATGGCTCCCGCTGAGAACTCCCAACACCAATGTTGATTACATTGTTGAAAACAACATAAACGTTGGGCTCTGAAAAAACAGAGCAAAGCCGCTGCAGATCAAGATCCGTCGCCAACAACGATCTTACATTTCTTCCACTACGACTCTGGGCTGTATAATAGAGATTATACTGAAGTTGAATATTTCGGAATCTAGAAGCGACTGGATGCTATTTCTTAGATACTGTATGGAAAGATTGGTCATTGGGATGTAAACCAACCTTTCCTCTCCACCCAAGTAGTTGGATGAATCATCAAATTGCCCATTGTAATGAACAAATATAGTGCACCAATTATCCATTTCAAATCGAGGGAAATGAGAAAATTAATTGAATCTGTAGAGGAAGGAGAGAATAAGGAAGGAAGATATAGTGAATGTGTATGCGTCGTCTTTTGCAAATGAATTGGATTTTATAGACAAACCAATCTGAATTATTTTCATGAATTGACTGATCTTGTCAAATACAGTGAATGACCATTTACTCATCTGCATTGTAGTGTATGCAAAATTAACTTCCACTCATGTAGTCAAAAAGAAAATTGATTGTCATGCATTATTCATGTCAATATACTTTATGAGCTCATATAACCAATATTGTATGTAAAAAGTTGGGAAAATAATGCACATATGACAATAATGTATGTAAATAATCGATGGTCATGTAATTTTCATGTCAGATTATTTATGACTTTATTAGACCATAGTGCGTGGAAAAAAGTAGGAAAAATTAAGCATATGAAAAAACAAAAAACCGTGGAACTGACCGGAACCGACCCGGATCAGACCAGAAACTAACCAGGTTCGGTACCGGGTCGGTTTCTGGTCTGCTCCAGGTCGGTTCCGGTCAGTTCCACGGTTTTTTCTCCCATTATTCAGTCGGTTCCTGGAAGGTCACGAGTCTGACCGGGATCAGACCCGAAACAGACCCGGACTGAAATTACATAATATGAATTTTCAATTTTTTTAAATTTGAAACTAATATCTTAATTACAAAATCTATTTTAAGTAATCATATTATGATCATGCAATGATTGAGTCAAATTTGGCAAAACCCACTTCCCAATGTAAAATTTTATACTTTTGGGTATTTTTAATATGTGTTATAAGAAGTGGATATTTTTTATATGTGTTTTATGAAAATTGGTATATAAAAATATTTCCACTAGTTATTATATATGGTAAGAAAATTATTTAATTAAATTTTGTAAAAACACAACTTAAAATGCTACACATTTAAGCGGATGAGATAAACTATTTCATCATATAATAAAGGTTTTCATTGTTAATTGGTCTATTTGTGTTCTACACAAGATTTTGAGTAATTTCTCCAACATGTTTAAACACCCTTAATCATAATTAAGTGAGGAGGACATTTACTATCCATTTAAGTTATACAATCTCTTTTCAATATCATTGATTTGGGGAGTCTTGTTATTTTCAACCATTCTGAAAATAAATCAATCAACATTCTGGACAGTTGTTTATTTACGAGAGAGAGAGAGAAGAGCACATGTATCATATATTCTTGTTTCTTCAATATCATATATTCCTATATGTTCTTGTTTCTTCAATATCATATATTCTTGGGATAACACTTCTACTTGGTCACGTTCACGTCTAGCTCCTCAACGACAGCTATCACATTATCACTAAGGTGGCACTTAACCCATCGAGTTTTGGGCAAATTTTATTAGATTTTGGGCTATTTAATTTAGGTCCGTTCGAGAGTTTTGGGCAAATTCTATCGACTTTTGGGCTATTCAATTTGGGTCTGATCGGGCTTCTTTTAATTGAAAACTCTTAACTCTAATTATCCTGTTATTAGGCCAACCATCGGGGCCAGAAAATTTATAAATTTATTTTTCCATATATAATTTTTAACTATTATGATGACCCATTAAACAAAACAAAATGAAAAAAAATAATGGAGTAAGATAAAATATCAAATATTATAAACAAATATTGACTACTTATAGTCATGTCTATTTTTTTTCTCAAAAATTATAAACTATCAACCTTATTTGCAGCAATGTTTAGTGTGTTCGTCATAAGTGTGGGGGTGGGGCTAGTGTTAGAGATGATGTTCTCAATAGATAGTTTGATGTTTTTGTGATATTAAGGAGTAAAAGATTATGGATTATTGTTCTGTTAAACTATTATTCATTAAGACCAATATTAATATACTTTGTCAAAGTGCGAATCAAAAGGTTCAATCGTTCTTATGCCTTCGTGGATTGTTTCAATCATGAAACTGTAAATCTGTGAAAATCATCGTGTAGTCTCTTTATTATGAAAACTCTGGGATTGAATCTATGATATCTAGCATGTAGAGAATGATTGGATTTGGATTTGTGATATATGTTGTGTATATGCAGATCTTCATTTTGTGTTGAGCATGTTATACTGATTCTGAAAGTGTTTTGGTATTGCTCATTCTATTATTACAGCTTTTGGCATAATCCATTTTTAAATTATTTAATTTTTTAACAGTGCTTCATATGATAATTAGCAAATGCATTATTTATCAAATACATAGATTACAACTTATTGATCTTTGTAGGATGGTTCAAACTTGGTTGTTTATTAATGAGGGGCAACATCTCTTTTATAGTCCTCCATGGGATTTGATGTTTTACACTATGTAGAGTTTTGATTATACAAGGCTCTATAATGTTCTAAAAGTTTTTACTTCCTCCTAAATGATTCCACATCCTTCTATCCCGATTTGAAAGATTTCTCAACCTTTAAAGTTTGTTCCATATCCTTCTCCCGAGTCCCACCTTGCTACGAAAGGCTCCGCAACCTTTTGGGATGCTTCCTGTCCTTCTGCCTTGATCCAAAAGGTTCCGCATCCTTTTGGAACATTTTGCGTTCTGCCTTGGTCCACAAGATTTTGCAACCTTATGGTTCTTCTATTCCCTTCCAATTTCCATTATGTTCTAAAGCTTATCTAGAACATATTGTCTATTTTAGCGGCTTTTCTATCTTTTCGAAAGATTTTGGGTCCGTTACATGTGTCTATGAAAATAATTGCTAAGGGTTTTGGTATTTTTTTGGGATTGCTCCAGATCCATGTAGGCCCAAAAATGAAACAAGTAATATCTCACTCAATGTTTAAAAAAATAAATAAATTTTAAACACGATATTTCTTGAGCTTGCAAAATATTATTTCAAATAAGACATAAATTTAGACTCTCTCTCCCCAGAGTTTTTAAACAAATTCTCAAATCAAAATAATTAGCTATAGTGATTAAATACACGAAAACGGGGTGTTACACGAACAGTTGTGACAATAATTTTGAAGAGTATCGACAAGCTTGAGCACAGTAAGTTTTGTTCGGTTGGGTTGGATTCAGTTCGTAACCTTCTTCTGAAGAAATCTCAGGTATTTATATTCGTGAGGTTGAAGGTTTAAAATAAATGTTCATTAGAGACAAATTGAAGGATATTCAATCCGATGCCTCTGTTGACTACTGCTATCGGCGGGTATAAGTGGTATTTTTTCAGAGATTCTGTACCTGCTCCGCCTTTTTCTCAAACGATTCTCTTTATCTCATTACGCTAGGACTAGGACTTAGAAATTCATGCTGGTGTTGTCATACTTGCAAGTCCATGCTGATGAAGTCATCTTTCAGTATATGCTTGGTCCCTATGCTGGTAAGTTTGGTGTACTGGATGAGACCATACTGGCTGGACCCATACTTGGTGAGTTCAAACTTATCAGCTCAGACTCATGAATCCAGACTTGCAAGTTCGGCTCGAACCTTTGTCTGTTGAGTCTTCGCGCATTCCAAACTGATTAACCAATTTGCTCTTCAGATTAGCTCCAACTTACAACTCGATATTTAGAGACAAACTAAGATGACTTTTCACATACTTTGACCCACCAAAACATAATAATATAAGGAAATTTTTAATAAATTTCCTAACAACTATATTTTGAAACCAAGAAGAAATTATGTATGTTTATTTAGTATATTTTAATTCATTGAAATTTCTAATTGCTCCTATTGAGAAAGAAACCACCTATAATGTTAAGACTGGTTCCTGATTAACATATTATGATAGGTTAGATGTTAATAAATCTCGGTTATTGAATTGATAGTTACAACAATTAAGATTAAAAAAATTATTTTTCAAAAAGTAAAGCAAATTTTTTGCTTAAGCATAAAATATATTTATAAAATAAGTAAGCATGATTAATCAATTAAGCATAAATCTTTGGAAGATTTTTAATCTTAATCATTAATTTGTTTATATGAATGATGTGAATTAATTCTTAATTTCTTATTTAATACAAATTAACTTTAGCATGTAATTTCAATTTACACGTTTTCAAACTGATGTATCTACATTTTATGTTTTTTAACATACAATAAGAAAAAAAAAATACTAATTTTATTTAAAAATATTTAAAAACTGATGTACCCATATTTCCTCATTTGAGTTTCAATTGAAAATTTTAATAATACTAATTTTTACTAGTCTTCAATTTAATAATACTAATTTTTATTGAATAGAGAGTTATGAGAATAATATTATTATTTTATATTTTATTGTATAAAAGATGACCACGAAATATGAGATTATTTATTATTGAATGATTATAAAAATATTCTTTAACTCTACAGTCTAAAAATTAGTGTACCCACATTTAATAATCTATTTTTTGTTTAATAACATATAAAACAACAAATATTATTGTCAAGATTAAAATAATACAACAATTTATTTTTTATATAATTTGGCGGGAATAAATACATTAATTTTTTAGCATATAGATAAATAGATTCAATTTATTTGTGTAATTTCTGACCGAAGAAGAAGTACGATTTGATGGGAGAGGGGGTTTAAGGTTTGGAAAAATAACAACCTTAATTTATTTAATCATGAAATGTGTTTTTGTCAACTCGATTAAAAGATTAAGTAATTTATTTCTTAAAGAAAGGATTATTTCATTCTTTCATGAAAAAAAACAAAAACATAAATGTGCTGAACAGACAACATAATAAAAGAAATAAATAAAAAAATTATTATAATTTAAATAAAATATATATTTTAGCGGGAACAATATGAATAG
>JAPKLW010000188.1:402269-496451 GCA_026898455.1 Plectranthus barbatus
ATAATTTGTGAGATTCTTTAAACAATCTCATATTAGACATTCTTGTTTATGGTGTACTCCCTCCGTCCCGGATTAATAGTCTAGTTTTGTTTTGGCACAATAACTAAGGTATGTGAGTGTAGTATGAGTTGAGTATAATTAATACTTTATTATTGAGTGTAAAAAGTTACTATTTTTAGAGACTATTAAATTGGAACATACAAAAATGGAAAATAAGTCTATTAAAATGGGACGGAGGGAGTATATAAGTAATTCAAATTTGACGCCAATACCAGAAGACATTCAAAACACTCCACAATTACACCTAATTTACAAATAAAAGTAACCGACCAATTTATATCTTGTAATATTTAAAAGGTAAAAGATTCACATATATCTGAATTATGCATATTGTTTCAAATTTATTTTAATTATACTAATGTTTCAAATTTATCCCTAATTATTTAAATTCATGCAAATATATATCATAAATTATTTTCTCCAATCATCAGAAAACCAACTATCTTGTTGAAAATTCAAGTCATACTGAATGAACTGTCGTGCTAAATTTTTAAATCTAAAAATTTAATTTGCTGATTTAAATTTCTAACAATAAAATCAAAATTTCTATTAATGAAAAAAAATAATTTGAAATACATTTGCATAGTTTTAAATAGTTTGGGATAAATTTGAAACACTCAAAAAGATTTCAAATAAATTTGAAAATATGCATAATTCAAAATATATTTGAACCTTTTCCCTATTTAAAATGTAAAAACCCCAACAATGCATGGGCAAAAAAATATTAGTTTATTAGTAAACTAAAAACGAGATTAGTAATATGTATTCAATAATAAATGAATATTACAATCACAATTTTCTTCGTTTTTTTTTTTTTTTTTCTCCCATTTTGAATGGAAATTACATACAATCATATACCATATAACGAAATGGAAACCACACGAGTAAGTCTGCAGCAATATGCTCAAATAAGGCCACTTACTCTTAAAGAAGACAATACAACAAAAATTAACCACAGAAGCATGAAATAAACACAGGTTACCCATGCCCACAATCTTGGACCACCAAGCTCTGCTCCAAGAGTGAGACGCCTGAACACCAGCACGCCGATGCAGCCTACCGATGTAGCGAAGAATACGAGCAACGAGAAGCTCAGACCGCCTGCATTGTCTATCCTCAAGGGCTCATTGTAGGCGAAGAAGTTGTACATTGTGTCGATCAGCCATGGCACGCCGATTCCGATATAAATGTTCACCGAGTTGCTGCAGTAAGAAAGATAACGTAGAATCTGTAAACAATGCAATGATTGAACAATGTATCGAAGAAGAAGGTCAAAACATCAATTTTAGTCAAAATATTTATCTTTTTTCAATTCTAGTACTAATTGTGATCAAGTGCTAAAATTAAGATTTGTGCTAAAGAGGAACGAATCTCAGTCATTGGATTGATAGAATCAATGGTTGAGATTAAAGCATCAATATTGAAAATTAAGCATAATTTTTTGTTCGTGCTTAATTGCTTTATAAATCATGATTAATTCTATTAAACATAATTTATAAAGCAATTAAGCATGAAATCTTGAAAAAAAAATTTATCTCAACTGATTTTTTAAGATGAATGGTATAGATTCATTCCTATTTAGCACAAACTAACTTTTAGTATGAAATATTGAGATGAATTCTCGTTCTCTTTCTCAATTTTAGGTCCAAACTATAAAAAACTATTCAAATCTAGGATGAAGAAACTTTACGGCATCAGAAAACTGACTAGGCATGCCGGGAACCCTTGTCATATTAAAAAAAAATGATACGTTGTAAATCAAATGAAACAGGTTTTGGCATGCTCGGTCAGTTTTTTATGCTGAGAAATTTGACAGTTCAGCCATAAAATTATGATATGAAATAATTGGTATTAGAATTGAAAAAAGATAAATAGTTTGGACTAAAATTGATATTTTGGCCTATCAAAGAATTTGCCAGAAATAAGTACCTACCTGCAAGTGATATTAGCTATGGCAGAGTCAGCTGTGATCTGCCGCTCTGCTGCAATCTTGCTTGCCATTAAATCCGGCCACGAAGTTCCGGCAGCCAATGCTGTAAAAGCTATGACATAGGCATCAATACCTGTATGTTGAAATGAGAAAATGTTACAAGACTGCTGTAAAAAGCCGATGCAGTTGTATCTAATTTATATTGAACTGGAAATAGGAACCTGTGACACAGCTTATTACATCTGTAAGCTTGGTTACAATGCAAGCTATCCCACTGATGAAAATTAAAGAGGAAATGAAAGACACCCATCCATGAGCAATCTGGTATGGAGGTACAAAAGCAAACAGGAATCTCCAAGGTGCGCAAAGCAATTCCCAGAATATCTTTGCCAGTCGTAGACACTTGTTATTCAATTTTCTTGATTCTGGGCTCTCCAACTGTTTTGAGTAGGAAAGAAAATGCTAAGCAGTGACTGAGTATTGCATTAAAAGTTTTGGCAGTGTTCCACATACTAAATCACAGCTGCCACCTCACATTAATGAAAAAATATCAACTACCGTGCAAGATATGAATGAACATGCTCATTTAAGTGTGCAAATGTAAGCACTTTTTGGATGATGGAGATATTTAGAGTGGTTGTAAAAATCGCTAGGCGTTCGGGCGGGGCCCAGCTCTTAGGCAGTTTAGGCGGGCTTAGGCATTTTCTAGGTGGTAGTTAATGGGTAAGCTAATTTTTATATTTAATATTTATCAATAAATAAAAATTAAGATTATATAAATTTTAATTATTTTTTAAAAAAATATAAAAATAGGTCACCTAAAAACGGATTAGATAGCATATAACCCGCTTAGTCGGCCACCTAAGCGGCACGTAGCGAGTTTAGTCGGTCACCTAGATCGGCGTCTAGGCGGTGCCTAGGCACCGATTACTGGCCAAACCGATTAACATGGGGATTTGAGGATAAACAGTTCGACTGAGGACCGCATAGCGCCAAGGCGGTTCCTAGGCGAGAATTTTTACAACAATGGCTGAAAGTATAGTAAAGGTAATAGTGACTCTGATGTCTCAAAACGAAAAAATAGTATTAGAGGTGTGATGAAAGAAAACCAGAGGAAGACAGTACCGTGAATGCATCGATGAACTGTTGCTTCCAGATTGAGAGCAAGTTATCTTGATCATGAATCTCTTTGCTAAATTGCTCTGAGGATTCAGCTAGCTCAGTGTCCAGCAACTTCTGATACTCATCTGCAGGTTATGATTTCGAAGGATACATTAGAATCTACATACCTATGCAGCTATGCCACTGGATAAATGGCAAAGTCTGGAAATCCTCTCAGGATCAATTTAGCTTTTTCTACAGTTAGACAACAGCACTAATTATTCAATATCACACGATTGATGGTATAGTAGTAATGCTATCAACTCATTCAATGGCATCATACAGTGATTGAACTACAAGATCATGGATATGAAGGAAAACTGGAAGTCATTTAAGCTTGTGGTGGAAATTAACCATTGTGATTATTATCAAATTTGAGCAAAAAAGAGTCTGTATTATTTTTTTTGTGAACTAAAAGGAAACAATACAACAAAGTTCAATGACTGAGGATTGCATAACTTGAAGGTCAATGAAAATTCCATAATCATCAAGGATTATAGAGTGCTTACCATAAGCTGCATTTTTGTCCCTGCTTGGGGAAGTTTCCTCTGGCACCCATTCCACCGGCCTCTCTGATCTTTCTCTGAATAAAGAACAAGACATCAGCAGAAAGCAAAAACCATGAAATTCCACAATCTTTAAGGTGAAGACTGGAGCATGAGAAGGAAAAATATTGCACTTATCATCCGAAGACCTACATGGGCAGAGACAAATAGGGCCAACGCATATCTTGAGCATAGGCATGTAAAAGCAGTAGCCCAAATTGCAACACTGTCAATAAAGCTTCCCAGAGAGTGATCACATTTGGTGTCCATACCTGCATTTGAAGTTATTTCAACCACGAGGAATTTATTTTTAACAGAAACTTGCAGTACCACTAAAGAGATTGTCATCCTAGAACAAATTACAAGGTTAAGATTCATTTCCAGAACTTAATGGTGCATTCTGAACTGGGTTAGAAACAATCCAAAGGCAACAATTAATGACCCAATTTACAGGGCTGTTGGAGGCTTCAATAGCAAATAAGTCAATTAGCAAAAAATATCCATAAAGGACCAAAAGCTGCCATATGAACCATAACAACTTTGGGTATTTGTCTTCCTTCAATCCATTTTCTTCAGTGAAGTTGGACTAAGAATAAACAAAACAGTTACCTCCAATGTTATATATAGCCAGACGTACGCCCAGAAAGACCAAAAGAGCTCTACAAGCCAAACTCCAATATCTGATATCTTTTTCAGTTCACCAGCTTTAGGAACTACAACGCATACTGCATGGATGGGGAACAAATCGAAAGCAGCAGAACCAACCAGTGTTCCAGGACCTAAACCTATTAATCAAAGAGTATTGAAACAATCAAACTCAAGAGAGAACCAAGGTCCTTCATGAAAATTAGGACAACATTCACACAGTAAACAGAAGAGCAAAAGGGAAACATTTCCTAATTTTTCACAAATATCTAAAGCATACAAAAGGGAGTATTTTTTTATCATTACAAACATAAGTCCTTATGGTCTATCTTACTTTTGCTAAAAAGAAAGTGGGTTGTCATGAAGGGAAAATCAGAAAAGAAAATGACATACAACAATAAAATCTACAGGGATACTGAATGTGAGCCCCTCTGCTGAACTTATTATACATATATCAAGGAGGAGGTACAGACCTCCAGCGTCTAATTTCCCAAGATTCCTCAATGCATCAATGGTTGCTAAAGAAATCTGGGGGAAGCTAGTTCCAAATGCCAACAGCGTGATGTCAGCTATGGTATAATTCCAAACCTTTTTGTGCTTAACAACTATTGTATTAGTGCAAGGATCAATCTCTTCCACCGTCCGGGTATGCTTCACAACATTCTCCATAGACTTGAAGAAACGCGCAGTTATAGCTGATAATCCAATAAAACAGTAGGCAAGTGCCACAAAATACAAGAAACCCCGAAAACCATTGCCAAGCTTAGTTTCACCATCGAAAATAATGTAAAGGAGGCATCTCTCAACCCCAAAGTTATCGAAACCTCCAGCTATGTTTCCCCCAGTGCTATTACTGAGAAGACCCATTTCTTTAATTCACTTAAAATTTCCAGAGCTCATCCACAACACAGAAAAAACCCGCCGGAACCAATGAACTGCCTATTGCACAGAACCAAAAGTCATTACCAAAACAGAAATTAAACATTGCATCTTCAAACACCAACCAGAAAACCACAGAGCAAGCTTATATGAAGATTCTTAATTAATTTTTGGAAAGGGAAAGGGGCAGTATAGTTGTCTTCGATCATAAATGAATACATGCGTTGAGGTGGAATGTATAGAAAAAGAAAATTGCCTAACAAACTCCACGAAGTCACTCGCGCAATCAACACAAAACTGATTGCGAAACAGCGCTGTGTTTATGACGCGTGGTTATCCTGCTCACACCCCCCACAACATTCAGATTTGTGGTTCTCCTTCAATACACGTCTCTGTAACACCAAATCTAACAGCGACTCATCACTCAACACTGCTACTTCGAGAAATATAATTTCCGATACAAGCTAAACAGAAAGGAAACACCAATTAATCAAGGTTACATCCATTCAATTATTTTATCTTCATTAGGTGAAAGAATCCTACAAATAAAGTCTATTCGGCAACCACGCAATCACTTCTACTGTGAATTCGGTCGATAACGAACCTTGTAGACACAAACTGCAGTAGATAGGGAAAAAGAGAGTACCACCGGCGGCGAGATCCGCCGAAACGGCGGTAGATCGGAACTGAAAGTGATGCTTCACTCATTCATTTCCGTAGAAATAATTAATCAGCTTCCACCAATCAAAATTTTGTTTTCTTCCCGCGTGAGATTAAATTTTGTTTTGATTGGGCAGAAGAAAACTACGGCTTTAATCCCTTTTTTAAGTCGACAACCAATACACTATCGTCGTGCAAAGTCATAAACCAATAATTTTGTCAATATTTTTATTTTTTCAAACCAATTATTATGTTTTGGAACCCGAACAATTATAATTAATTAGTCCACAGTCAAACTCGGTAATGTCGTTTTTCAACACATTTATCATGGAAAAGCACATTAACAGTTAAAATACATTATCATTCTTCATTGAATTAAAAGGAAAAAAAAAAGAAAAAGAGATTAATTAGAAGTAAGTATGAATCAAGCCGGCTCGCGAGCTACTTAATAACGATTCGAAAAAAATTTGAAATCGACTCAATATTAATCGAGTTGAAGAGTAATTGTTGAGTTCGAACTTTATAATACTCGATTTGATAGATTCAGGAACCTTATCAAATTCGAACGTAAATCGAGCCCAACTCGATTGAGCTTAATATAATTTAAATTTTTATTCTTAAATTTATTATTTAATAATAAATAATTTAAAATTTTTATTAAAATTTAAAATAAATTAAAAATATCAAGTTCGATAGAACTGAGTCGAACAAGACAAGTTTGACACCGAGTCAAGCTCGAGCCTCAAAATTTGAGCCAGATTGAGTCAAGTTTAGAATTTTCGAGGCAAGCTCGAGCCTCGATTCAGCTCGTGAGCACCCCTAGCTAGACCATCACAATTAGGAGATATTCCCTCTTAATTTCTTCCTACAATGTGTTTTCTCAACTGATATACATAAAAATTTAGAACTCCAAAGTTCTAGTTTTACCTGAAATACATTTATTGAACAGGATATTCGGATGCAAACAAATGCAAGACATTAACTAGGCAAGACCAACGTTGAGTTCGTCTACTCACATTATATCCAAATACCATTTTCCCTGCTTTGAATACCCACGATCACCTATAGCAGCGAGAGGCCAAGTAGAAAATGAGCTACAAGACACTCGCTGCTCAGACACCGACTCACTTGAAGAAGGGCTGTGCAAACAGCAGTGACCCAAACATGAGAGGAGAGCTGAAAACTAAACAATATTTTTGTAACTTACCAAGCAAACAACGCACCGTACCACAAATACACTGGGATCTACTGCTGCAAAATAATAATATGAAATAGTAGCAACATAAAGCAAGACATAATCCAAACTCATAATCTAGGGAATGTAGAAAATTTGAGATGACTCGCAGGCTCGACACAAATTGAATAAAAAAAAGTGGCTCTGATAGAAAAACTGTGGAACCAGCTGCAAGTTCAGTCTTCTTCGTCGCCCTCTTGCTCTGCAATATTGAAGTAGCGCAGTTCATACGTGTTCCGGTCTTTGTTGGAAGCAATCACTCGAAGCCAATCTCTAACGTTATGCTTCTTCAAGTATTTCTTTGTCAAATACTTGAGATACCTGCAGATAAAATAACAATGGTTGGGGGAAATGAGAATAAGAGCATGAGAGCAAACGTTAAAAATTTATACCCAATAATTCTTCATTGCAAAGTGCGGCTATTCTTTAAGTACCAAAATCTATCTATACTCTATTACTTAAGATAAGAACGATGATATATCATAAGTCCCTTCACCCATGATACGATAAAGGGTTTTTTGGGAAATTTTTACCACTCTCACATTTGATTGCTGAGATAAAAACTCTAATGGCCAAGAATCTATGGCATGCATATGTGTTATAGAACATAAGATAGATCTCATTTGATTTCATTAACAAAATTGAGAACAATAGCATACTATGTATCTCTGACTCTCTTCTGTTTCCTATAGAGTTAACTTAACTACATGAATCAACAAAGCACAAAAACAATATTACGTGATTGAGAGGAAAAATGTTAAAGAAAAGCTTTACATCTCACTTTCCATTTGATGGGGTACCAAAATTAAGCAAACAACAAATCAATGTAAAAATAATGTACTCATGTAAGCCTAACAGTTTTTCATCTACCAAAAAAAATAATCTCAATTTGCTTATTTTAATTACAACAGTAGCACTTTTGGATGGAGAAATGTTGAACAATTCTTATAGGCTATGGTGTAAACAAGTAAAATCAAATGTCCAGCTTCAAAAAAAGAAAAAAAAAGGTAAAATCAAATTACTTTTTCGAAGAGAAGAAAATTCGATAATTCGATTCAACGAAATGCATTATCCAATCCAATTGAGATACTTTCAACTAGTTTGATGATATAATCCAGGAACATGTACTTGATTTTATGCCAACGACGCAGTTAATATGCAGAAAGCTTCCACAATAAAATACGCAGTAAATTTACTTAATATTTTCAAATTTAACTTCAATTCATAAATCTAACTAGCAAAATGCTCAGAAAAGTGATGACAAAACTACGAGCTCAAATAAATAAGTTTATAAATTAAATCACCTCTTGGAGAACGCGGAATCGGCTGTGACAGTGATCTTGTTTTTCTCACGAGTCACGGTGACGGAATCGCCGAGTGAGCCGGCTTTGCCGCCGACCTTGATTCTCTCCTGCAGGAACTTCTCGAGCGAGGCAATCTCCATGATCTTATCCTCCACCGGCTTCGAGCAGTCGATCACGAAGCTCGCCCCCTTCTTCTTCCCTCCTTTCGCCGCCACCGCGCCTTTACTCATCTTCGCCGCTTTCCTGCAACTGAATCAATGAATTCAATCAGACATTCCGAGATCATAAATACCTAGTAGTGTATGTGACAGGATATTGAAAAATGAACTCGAAACCTGCGTCAGTGGAGTCGATCGCGAACTGCGTGAGGTGTGACGTAACAGATAGAAACGGAATAAAAGTGAAAGGGGCGGGGGAAGGGAAAGCTGGTGAATTAGGGTTTTGGGTTTTGTTAAGTTCTCGAGTTGATTGAACCGGGTCGTATGGGTAATAATCTCGTGATGCGTATGCATGGGGCTAACAGTGGTCTTCCGAAATTAAAAATAAAAGGTAAAGTGTCAGATGAGACGGTCTCATCATTTTTATTGTGAGACGAATTTAATGAAATGATGTATTTCTTTATTGCAAATGATGTTTTACCATTTTTATTGTGATATGAGTTTAATGAAATGATGTATTTCTTTATTGCAAATGATGAATTTCTTTGTTGCAAATAATGTAATTTTTAAAAATGAAATGATGTATTTAACTTATTGAAATGATGTATTAAGGTCTGTCTCACAATAAAAAAATAGTGAGACCGTCTCTCAGGAGACCAACTCAAAATAAAAATATTAAATTATGAAATGGAGGTATAATCTAAAATATTGAAAAACGATCAACATACAGCAACTTTTATTAACATATCCATAAAATAATAGTACAAGTTATTTTTTTTTTTAATTGTGTTAGAGTTGAAATTCTAAATATATTTTCTTATGCATTTATTTTTTATTTATGTTGATTTAACTCCGCGTATAAAAATAGTATCATAGTCTATATGTTTATTTCAATAAATGTTTTATATTTATTAGTAATAATTGCATTCTAACGGATGAGACATTATGAAAATTTTATTTTGAACCGATAATTGAGATGTGTAGCTTTCAAGTGAATATTCTAAAATTTATGCAAAGAAGACTAGAGTAAAGTCAGAAAATGGTTTGAATTTAGACCAAAATCATACCATGGCCAGACATAATGAGGATTGGACCCTCATACTATAGGATATTTTCCAACTACGTCAACCCTACATTTTGAAGGATTGAATCATTGTTTGGTGTGTAGTTTCTCTTAGTTGGATTGATAAGCCTACCAAGAATAAACTTCAACAATATCAATATCAATCTTATAAAATGTTTGTTAAAGGCTTAAGATTAATCTTTTTATCTTGGCAAAAACTTGCGTTAGGCAGGCTTAAACGATTTAAGCGGGTTTTATCCTACCCAAATGGGTTGACCCATCCCAAATAGGGTTTATTAATCTCAATTAAAGTATATTATATGGGTTTGGGCTTGGGTTAATGGATAAAACCTGTCACAGTCCGTTTCCAAACTATATACTACGATATTTTTAATATTTTATTAATACAAATTGGGTCTCTATAATTCTAAAATTATATATTAAAACTGATATTTTGAATAATAATCATGTATATTTATATTTATTTAAATTCAAATTTCATATATTTATTAATGATAAGGTATTGTATTTATAATAATAATATAATCAAAACAAATAAATAAATATATATATATATATTAATTAGGAATGTACGTGTAATAGAATATCTATATAAACTATTATTATAACTAATATAAAAGGTTACATAAATTAATAATAATAATAATATAATTAAAATTAGAGAATGACATGTACGAAATGTTGGCAACAAAATATTATATTCTTAATAACTAAGAAATGACTAAACAAAGCTACGGAACAATCATCGAAGCTATATTGCTCTGTGTCCTACAAGTGGAAGCATAAGAGAAGATAAGAGGTGATTCATTATTTTTAATTAATATTTTAATATAAACCCTTAGCTATAAATACATAGCATGCGCCTTGATGAATGGATATGATTCACAAACACTTCCGTACATATTTCTATATTTCATATTTGATTATTTAAATACATTATTATTATTATTATTATTATTATTTTGGAAGCAAATAATATTTTTTTGCACAAGTTACTCTCAAGATCATCAATCTTCAGGTGTGAGAATTCATTTAATTATGCAATTGTTGATTTAAGATTGTTCTTGTTGATATAATATGTTTGACATGTATGGCTCCACATCATATATGATATGTTGGAACTGAACGCCCAACATATTCATGTGGGACTGAACGTCCTTTATATTTACGTTGTGCACAACTCAGTCGCCTGGGGCCGTGAATAGGCCCGGGATCTATATAAGATCCTTGGATGCACCGAGCGACATCATTTACAGTGATGAATACACATGTATTTCATTTTATATGAGCTTGAACAATCTTATGCATAATGCCCACACTGAGTGTATTTTTATATACTCATCCCATATTAACATTTCAGGTGAATAAAGTTAGAATCTTGAAGTCGGAGAAGCGTGGAGGATCGAATGACTTGCCAAATTATTATTTTATTTGAAGCTCTAGCTTCCGCCTTTTGCGTAAATAAAAATGTATTTTATATTTTTCACTTATTTATTTAAAATATTGTATTGTATTTCACTTATATATTTTGTTAACACCTTAATTAGAATAGGGTGTTACAAAACCCGCCTAAATCGTTTAGGTCTGCCTAACCCAAGACCTTCCCTTCCATCTTTAATTCCAACTGTGTTGGGTTGACTTAATGATTTAGAATCGATCCTTTAATCCTCAATTTTCTATTGAGCATGCATTTTAAAAGAAATCACCATCTTAGAGATTGTGATAGGGGTATTCGAATCCCCTGCTTCGGTCTGCTAACTCTTATTTTAAAGGCAATTTGATAGCCCAAATGAGTGGCTCTTGGATTGCTAACCAAAGTTGTGTTGTAGATCGTAAATATGCTTGTATTCGAGCACTACTTTGCTATATTCTTCATGCTTGGTCAGCATGAATACAAAACTTTGTTCTACCATGTTTGAATAAATTCCATTAATTGCCTATAAACAGTGAGGATGGAATTGGTGTCAATACCTTATATCTTTGGTTAAGAAATCAACAGTAATATTTCCATGATATTTTGTAACATAAATATCAAATACATAGGATTGTCATTCAGCTTGCCATTTGATTAATCTAAGTATTTCAAACTTATATTCAATCTTATTTCTTAAAAATCTTTAACATGTGTGTTATCAACTTTTAAATAATTTTTTTGCTAATAAAATTAAAGGTTTTTTTTGAATTTCCTTCTTATCATATTTTTTTTCTTCTTTACGAGGGGAGCTAATCCAAAAAATCCCGGATCACGCTACTATAAATACGAAAAAAAATTCCGGCTAGGGGGCCCCTAGCCCAAGTGTAGATCCGCCAATGCCTGTGATGCCATAGTTCATCCACTATTACGACAAAATTATTGAAAAACAGGAGTTAGAATGAATTATTGAAATACTCCCTCCGTCCCGGTCAAATTGTCCACATTTGACCGAGCGCGATTACCAATGCATATGAGTAGTAGTGGGTGATAGTGGGATGAATATTTTATTGATGAGTGTGAAAAATTTGCTATTTTAGGAAAGTGGACTAATATTGTGGGACAGACGAAAAAGGAAATATAGACAATTTACTTGGGACGGAGGGAGTATGATATTTGACCAAATTGATAGAGACATCAAGAATTTGAGTTTTTTTTTTATAAAAAAATATATATATATATAAAATCCCTCCTTTTTTGCAATTGTAATAATTTGTTCTCTATCTATTTATTGATCTTTGTATAGTAATTCTACTATTCTTGATTTTGCCTCTGCCAAATGTAACACAAAATAAGAAATGAGATACAAATCTACCTAAATAAAACTTATTGTAATTGTAAGACAAAATATGTATACTATCAAATAAGATTTTTTTAGAGCCCTATATTATGTTGTAATTGAATAGGAATTTAAAATTTTATTTAATTGTATTTATTTAGCAAAATATAATACACAATCCGGCAAGTCACCACATGCGAACCAAAGAGGCGGCGCTGCGCTCTCCGCTGCCGCCGGTCTGAGAGAAAAGAAAGCAACTTAACTTCATCGGAGAAAATCAACTAATTAATCAAATAATGGAGGCAGAATTATCAGATTCCATCCCATGCTCTTCTCTCGCAGTCGATTCGGTAATACGCATGAGCTCCGTAAGTATTCCGAATCGAGGTTTCTGATCGTTGCGTGATTGAACGGTCTGGTTTTTTGAATTGTTTCCACAATTATTGTTTCAAAGTGAAATAAGCAAGTTCATTGCAGGCTGGAGTGATTTGGGGTTCTTGTTATGGACCTTTTGATGCTAACAGATTAGGTAATTTTCAAATTCTCTTTTCCACTTGCGCTTCATTTGACTGTACTTGGGGTATTTGGGTAGATAGTGGAAACTGGAAAGGGAAGGTGTTGAATTTTTAATTTCATTGAATTTTAAGAGTTTGAATCCCCCTTGATCGAGACTCAAGCATAATCAAACGACGATCGGAAATGTTGAGTATGAATTTGCAAATATGATTGCAATTGCTTTTTGCATTTAAAGCTGAAATGAATTTTGAATTTCATTGGATTATAGAAGTTTGAATCCCCCTTGATCAAAGACTCTAGCATAATCAAACGAGGATGGAAATGAAAATTGCTTTTTTTGGTTTAAAGCTGAAATGTGACAAAGGGAATGATTGGAGCATAGTGTTAATTCTACTAATTGGTTGTGTGAATTGGAATTGTAGTTCAGTTTTTACCCTTTTCATGACTATTGAGCTTTGTTGATTTTAAGAATACTTGTAGGTCTGTCAGGCAGATCTCGAGCATTGTACATTGTAAGCTAGCCTGCCATTTATTTGTTCTGTTTCCTCTGTATTCTGAAATTTATATCCTCTGTCATTTTAGTGGCAGCTGCTTTATCGAATAATTTGTGTTCTTTGGTTTTGGTTGCAGATCAAGACTGTTGGGAATACCGGGTTTTCATGCGGTAAATAATCATTTGGATGTTGTTTATTTTAACTCATCTCTCTTTGAGCTCTTATAAAGTTCACATACTTGCATACTTATGCTTTGAATTTTGGAAATATGATTCCCTCCTTAGTGATACACAGGCTATATGAATATTGAGTCATGATACTATAATGCGCGGGTAATCTCTCATCATAAAGGGATAATTCCAAAATCCAAAGATTTCCATGTCTGTAATAGTTTTTATCTTTCAAATATTTAGATACTAGGTAATCTAGGTAGTCGTTTCTTGAGGAATCTAGGTATTGAAGAAATGATTTGAGTTTTTCCGATTTTTATCGTATCACATTGCCACATGTGCATCTCCAGTCATAAGTGGGTAATGCCATAATTCATGACTATGTTTGTCAATCTCATAGTCCATGACCATGAAAACCATTTGATTTTTATGCCTTTCTATTATTTCTCTTGATTCTAGGACTGTTTGCTGCAATATTTTCTTTTACTCACTGTGGAATACAAAGGTATCGGCAGAAAAATGACTGGGTGAGTCAATAAACTCTTGCTTTTAATCTGTTTATTGATTCTGGTTTCAATGATTAAGATGAATGCATTGAAGCCAAACCCTCTGGCCTTTGATTGTTTTTGTTAACATCATTTCTCAGAGAATCACATAGAACTCCTTAGTGCTCGTACGAGGATGTGATCATTAACTTGACATTAATTTTTGGTCATAAGATATGTGTTATATGCAAACATCATATATAATGTTCTGTCTCAAATTTCTATTTATCCCATTGATTTTAGGTTAATACATTGTCAGCTGGTGTTGTTGCTGGGACAGCTTTTGGTGCCGGAACCCGTAACTGGAAGCAAATTGCTGGTATTACTGGGATTTTCTGTACAGTTTTTCAGATGATCAAGGACTCCAAATCTGCTTGAATCATCTTCAACTCAAGAGTTCTATAAAGGCAAGCAAGGCATCATGATTTTTCTATCACACATACCCTTTCCAGTCTAGTTTCTTATCATTGGATTTTTCAGTTCCTGATACATTCTCAACTCTATTCTCTCCTGTATCTACTATAGGTTCATATGTTACCTGATATTCAGTTTTATGCAGACATTTCAATGAAGCTTTGGAGTAGTAATCTGGGAAAATAGGGAAATGTTGGGGTTCATGGTTTTGGTTCTGAGTCTCTCGTATGCGCTAGGGGTGCACACGGTTCGGTCCAAACCGGCTAAACCAAATTGATTTGGCCGGTTTGGCAAGTGAGGAAATTGGACGGCCGGACAGTAAATTTCAAATCGTATTATTTGGTTTGGTTCTCGGATTGAGTAGTGAAACATGTCGTTTGGGCCGGACCGGACCGTTTATATTGATAATAAAGTATTTAAGCTATATACTCCCTCCGTCCTGCAGGACTAGTATCATTTCCCATTTTTGTTTGTCCGATAAAATATACTCGTTTTCCTAAAATGACAAATTTTTTCACACTCACCAATAAAATATTAATTCCACTACACTCACAACTCTTAATTCCCGTGCCGAAAAGAAATGAGACTACTCTAATGGGAAGGAGGGAGTATTATACTAAACATATAGTATATTTAGTATAGTTGTTCCAAATAGGTACAAGTTCAAGTCATCTACTGTGCAACATCATATAATTCCTACTTTTGCTAAAAATATGATTTTTTTTATGTTTTGACTTTGCTCGTTAAAGTTATGATTTGAAATCATTAAACTAAACCGTTTTATTTGGTTTGGTTTGAAATATTAATTTAACTGATTTGATTTGAGAATTTTTCAAACCGCATTATTTGGTTTGGTCCGTGATGCAACCCTCAAAACCGGACCTTGTGCACCCTAGTATGCGCACCGATATCTTTCTTAATCTTGTACCAAATCTCCATGCTATGCCAAAGCTGTACTGCATTTCTGTTGATCATCATCGTGGTCATCATCATCATCATCACTGTGAATAGGCAGGATATTCTATCTAACATCTATCTATCTAACAACTAGTTTGTTGGACTGTGATGGAAGCCTATAATCTGGCACATTGAAGGCATAGTGTTTATCTATTGCAATTTATACTATATCTTTCCTTTGTATGGTCATGAGTCGTGGACGAGGATGATTCCTTCAATGTCTGAGAAATTCTACTGTCCATTTTCATATGCATTGAATATCTCATCTCATCTCATCGTCGGTCACTGCTTGCGTTATTAAATCAGACCAACCAATTCTCGTACGACCAGCTTTTAGTTAGGCGCCGGTTGGTTGGTGGCGGTTCTCTCTTAGTTTTCCATTAATTATCTAGTTTACTACACTCTAAAAAAAAAAAATTGTTTATTTTATTTTTTTTAATGCTTTTTACATAAGGAAACATTGATTTTCTTATATATAGGTTAACTAGCTTTTCACCCCCACAACGATTTATCAAATAATATCTTATATTTGTAATATAATTTAAAATATTATATATTTAAGTAAAATCTTTATAAAATTTATTAGTTCATAAAATAAATTATACTCTTATTATTTTAATATAATAAATAAAATATATTGTCCCCTCGTTCGGGGTGTAGTGCTGAAATACTTTGTCTGTGACCAAGAGGTCATGCGTTCGAGGTTCCAAGGATATCCGCGTGTATGAGTTTAAATAAAATTCGTTATTATTAAAAAAAATAGTAAAATGTTTTTGTTTATATGTTGCAATATAGAACACTAGTATTTAAATTAAATAAAAATAAAATAACTATTGATGTGGTAATTTTTTTTTTGAGGAAATGTGAAAAAGTATTATTCTTACCAACTTCCTCTCATAATATGAATAAATGTTAAATATATTTTAAAAAACTACCAAAAAATGTAGAAAATCTTCGGCGGAACATTTGTACTATTTTCTTTTAATATATTGAAAGTTATTTAATATAATACATGTTATGCTACTATAAACTCATTAATAAAATAAAGTACGCAATAATATGAATTTGACTAAAATAAATACATTGATGAGCTAACCATTAACCTATGAACTAAAAAAGGGTTATTTGTCCTTTTTGGATTCAATGAGATGTAGATGATAGAAGTCATAAAATTAAGATGTAGTCTCAATCAATCATAAATATATATTTTAGGCTATCTTAAAATTTTATGATAATGATACATATATTTTTTATAAATAAAGGATACATTAATTAATTCTTGAAACGGGTCCGAAAAAATATTCCATATTTGATATTTGCAAGCCATTTTTTTCTAATTATTAATTTATTATATAGAATGTATTGGCAAGAAATGTGATATTGGGAGTGATGGTTACAATAAATTTAAAGCGATTTTGGCGTACCCGAATCATAATGCATGAATAAATTGTTACCTACTTTATTTATTAAAGCTTAGTGCTATAATCATCTACCACAATTTTAGTTGTCTAATTTTATCATCCATTAATTTCTTTTTTCTATACTTGAATGTTTTATAATAATCACTGTATATCTTTTTTTTTTTTTTTTATTCTCATGCATGAGGTATATTTTGGATAATTTAAAGTGGTTGGTGATGGTTGATTAATAGTGCCAGGTGGGTGAACGAGTTGAAATAGACATTGTAAATTTGAGAAAAATAAATTAATAAAAAAATACAATAAATGTCAATTGATGACATTAAAAAAAAAGAATTTTATCAATTCAAGACTCGGAACATAGTTTAATTATTAATTTTGGATCAGAAAGATTAATTCTCAATCCAGAATTCGAAAAATCATACAATTCTCAATCCTCAACCTTAATATTATGTCTTGGATTGATAATTGTTTGATCTTTCGGATCCTGAATAAATAATTAAACTATTATTGGATCATGGATCAACAATTCTCCCTCGGAAATATAATATTTTTTTAAAAAATTGAAACATTTCTAAATAATATAGAACGGAATATATTGTGAATTTGGGAAGGTCTCAGGTTAGATACGCCTAAACGGTTTAGGCGGGTTTTATCCATTAACCCAAGTCAAACCAATCTAATATATCCTAATTGAGAATTAATAAACCCGTTTAGGGGTTTCTAACGTAAATTTTTAACTGTGAATTTTGACTGGCCTCTATCCAAATAAAAAAGAGTGGATGAGGATTATGCTAACAAGATTTGGACAAAATATATACAATTACCCAAATCTAAGCAAGGATTTGAACAATATTTAACGATTTTGACGGAAAAATAATCACTAAAATCTGAATATATGGGTAAAAACTAAAAAGCAGCATGTGATAATAAAGGAGAGAGAGAAGATGAATATAAAGATCTGGCGTTAGAGAGATGGGGGCCGTTGGGCTAAGAGAAACAAGGTGTAGGTGAAAAATAATTGAAAGCGTTGAGTTACATCCACCAATAATAAATCCAGTTTCTCAATTACCCAATTACACGTATCCTAACTCTGTCAAATAAAAAAAAATATTATAGGGAGGGATTCTTGATCATAGCCTCCCCCACCGCCATCAATATATTATTCCACCGCTCATGCATTCTAGAGAGAGAAACTGAGAGGTATGTGTATGTGATGTCTGGCACGTAATCCCACCAAGATTTGGGATCCCATTCCACCAATGTCAACTGGGATGAACCCAGATTTCTGTTCTTGAAGAAAAGTTTACATCTTTCCTCTCTCTCTCTCTCACACACACATATATATGTATATGTATATGTATGTATAGTTGTTTTGGTTTCTTTCTTCTCCTTGTTTGATGTTGGCTCTGATTGGTTAGTGAAAAGTCGTGTTTTTCATCTGCTGCCTGCGAGTCTAGCATGGAAGTTCAGTATCACGAGGTTGGTTTTATTTTTTTATTTTTTATTGTTTAAATATGTGGGAGATTTTTTTGAATTTGCTGCCATTGTAGGAGTATGTGAAGAACTCAAGAGGAGTGCAGCTCTTCACTTGCAAATGGCTGCCCTTTTCCTCTCCAAAAGCTCTGGTTTTTCTCTGTCATGGTCTCTCTCTCTCTCCCTCTCACGTGTCTGTTGCTCAGTTTGTAACTTTTTTTTTTTTTGGCCATAAATTAAATGCCATTCATGAATGCGGTTGCAGGTTACGGCATGGAGTGCAGTAATTTCATGAAAGGTCAGTTACAGATATTTTCACCCCACCATTTTTTTCTTACAACAATCCTAAATTCTCACCAATGAAACCTTGAAATCTTCAAATATCTTACATTGCTTTTGTAACTCCAAGACTGCAGTTTTTTTTTTTTTTTTTGGAATTCTCTCTCTTCATTTTACATATAGCACTTGTTATTTAATGTGAACATGTTTTTTCATAATTCATTCCAACCAACTGAGCAGTGTGAAGCCATTCCTGCAATAATGACTCATTACATATTTGGTCTATTATTTTTTTTTGTTCTTGAATTGGGTGGTTTATTGCTTGAATATGTTGTATTTCCTATGTTATGGAAGTTGGATTTAGGTATTCAACTCAATGTGCAAGAAAGAAAATTATGAAAAAGTTTTTGAAAATTAAGTTCGGTGGCTCTGTTTGGTTAATTAGGTTAGCAAATAGTTATCTGTAAGCATCAGCTGTCACACTTGTTCACACCTCAATTGTGTACAAAAAATAAAAAAATAAAAAAAATAGTCAATTCAAGATTCAAAATAAGTTTAATTATTGATTTAAAACTCGAAAGATGATTTGTCAATCCAGGACCGAAAGATCGTACAATCTTCAATCAAGGAGGTCCCGGATAGAAAGTTGTATTATCTTTCGGTTCTTGAATTGATAATTAATTTTTCGGTTCTGAATCGTTAATTAAACTATCTTAATTGATAAAACTCAAAAAAAGAAAAAGTATAAGTAGACTAGATTGTTCCCATGGTTGTAAAAATCGCCAGACAATAGTCGCGAGCCTTGCGACTAGGCGGGGCCTGAGCCTTTTTAAGGCGATAGTTAATTGTTAAATTAATTTTTATATCTAATATTTATAATATATAATTATATATTTTAATTATTGTTTTGAAAAATATGAAAGATAGGTCATCTGAACCAACAAGTTGACATATAGCCCGCTTAGTCGGCCACCTAAATTGGTGTCCAGGTAGAGTAGGCAACCTAGGCTGTACCTAGGTGCTGATTACTCGTTAAGCTGACTATACACGGAGATTTTTGAATATTTAATTCGGCTAGGAATCGCTTGAGCGACTCTAGGCGCGGGGACTTTTACGACAATGATTATTCCAATTGAAAACTACCCTCAAACCAAGATATCAAATATGCTGAAAAGGGTGATGGAAAAAATCTGATGATGTTCTTGAATAAATTAGGTGTGGGGGTGAAGCTGGCGAGCCATGGATACGCGGTTTTCGGCATGGACTACGAGGGCCATGGCCGGTCCATGGGGGCTCGTTGCTACATCAAGAGGTTTGACAACATTGTAAATGATTGCAGCAGCCATTACAAGTCAATATGTGGTAAGTAGCCAAACTCTCCCACCTTATTTCTTTCTTGTCTAAGTTTGGAGGCTTTTTTTTAAAAATTAATCTGGTCTTGACTTTACAGCACAGGAAGAGTATAGGGAGCACAGAAGATTTCTATATGGAGAGTCAATGGGAGGGGCAGTGGCTCTGCTAACTCACAAGAAAGATCCCACTTTCTGGAATGGAGCTGTTCTTGTGGCTCCAATGTGTAAGGTCAGTTCATAAATTGAAATAGATTTCATTGATTTTAGTAGGAATGGGGAAAAATACTGAAATTTCGGACATATCATATCGAAAAAATATCGAAATTATCGATTTTTTTGATATGTAGTAATTTTTGGTAATGTATCATACCGTACCGAAGATTTTCGGTATGGTGATGGTATAATCATCCTAATATTATTGAAGGTATACTGGTGCATACCGGACCAAAACTATAATAGTATTTTAATTTTTATTTTAAAATAATAAATTAGTATGAACAATAATATGTTTATATTATTGATATAAACATAATTCTTGTGTAACAGAAAAAATTGTAAAAATTAAAGTATACATTATTTTTTGGTAAGATATCGTACGATTCATACCGTACTGAAGATTTTCGGTACGGTGGCGGTATGATTATCCTAAGAAGGTATACCGGTGGATACCGTACCGAAATTATAATACTATTTTTATTTTAAATAACAAATTAAATATAAAATCATATCTTCGTTCTTCACCTAAAAATACTATTGATATAAACATATTTCTTAAATAAATATCAACAAGGAAAAATTGTAAAAATTAAAGTATATAACAAATTTTCGGTATATTAATGGTATACAAAATAAATGGTAAGATAAAGGGTATATAAATTTTGTCATACCAAAAATTCAATATGTTGAAGTAACGGTATATAAACTCTTACCGAAATCATATCGAAAATTTTATATACCGAACTAAGATATATCGAGAATCAAAATGGTAACGGTATGAGTTTTCTTATACCGTAAATTTCGATAAGGTATAAGGTATAAAGGAAAAAGTTCGGTATACCGTACTGAACCATCCCTAGGTTTTAGGCCCTTGTGATTGGTATGTTTGTGATGTCAAAGGTTTTGCTGTTAGATCTCGGAGAAGGTGAAGCCACATCCTGTGGTGATCACCCTGCTAACTCAGGTGGAAGATGTGATACCTAAGTGGAAGATTGTCCCAACCAAGGATGTCATTGACTCAGCCTTCAAGGACCCTTCCAAGCGAGAGGAGGTGAGGTTTGTGTAGGGTGATCAAGAAACTGAAAACCGAATCAAACCGAAATTCTTTTTTTGTTATTTTGGTTTGATTATTTCAGTTTTTGCTTCGATTCATTTTTCTTTCATATTTTGATTTTCGGTTCGGTTATTTTTTTCCCAGACAGAAAAAACCAAAAAATTGAATTTTTTATAAAGAATTAATAAATGTATAATACATATATTTTTGTATAAAGAATATTATATATTTATATATCTTGAATTTCTATTTTTAATATTTATATTGTATATATATGTATACAATATATATTTTAATTTGATATATTATATATATCAATATAAATCAATATAATATATATATATATATATATTTAAATTTATATTAAAATTCGGTTATAACTGAAATAACCAAAAACCGAATAAAAACTTCGGTTTGGTTATGTTGGTAATTCAGATCGTTTGGTTACCTCTAATATAAATTTGGTTATTTCGATTCGTTTATTTTACATGCCTAAATTGAACTGGATAATCGAATGCTCACCCGAGGAGGGATTCCGACAAAGATTCCAGTTCTAACATCACGATCTGCCCTGCAGATTCGTTGCAACAAGTTGATCTATCAGGAGAAGCCCCGGCTAAAGACCGCGTTGGAAATGCTGAGGACTAGCATGAATCTTGAAGACAGTTTGAACGAGGTCTGCACTCTCTCACATGAGCTATAGAATGTGGCCTTGATGTATAAGGCTTGACTAATTCATTCGTGGTTATTGTTTTGATAGGTGACGCTGCCGTTCTTCGTGCTGCACGGTGAAGCAGACACGGTGACTGATCCGGAGGTGAGCAGGGCGCTGTACGAGCGAGCCAGCAGCGCCGACAAGACCATAAAGCTGTATCCGGGGATGTGGCACGCGCTCACTGCCGGCGAGCCTGATGACAATATTGAGGTTGTGTTTTCGGACATCATAGCATGGCTCGACTCGCGTAGTGCGGGCGATCTGGGTCTCGTGCCTAGTGGGTTCGCTGTGGCGGCATCACCTCTCGCGGTGAGTGGAAAAAAGCCCGTTCGAGCTCGTTCGTGGAAGAAGTATATGTGTGGCTTGAAGGGCCGTGCCTCCCTCCATCACTCGGCAACTTAGATTATGATCACTTATTTTGTAGAAATTAATGAATGCATGATTTATGATATATCAAATAATAGGATGCATTTTATGAATTTCCTATGGAATAATTCAGTTTAAATATATAAGTTTTTAGCATTCCTTTTAATGCATTTTTCAAATTAATGTATCAACTTTGTATGTGGTTTGATTTTTATTATTCCAAAAATAAGTAAGATCATAATCAAATGATCAATATCTCAATTAAAGGTGATTATAAAAACAAGTCACAATTTTGCTTAATATGACACCTTAAAAAGAAAATTTAAATTATAATAAAATATTACAATATTATCCTTTAGCTTCACAATTTAAAATTTTAATCAAAATAACAAAAATTAACTTCCAAAATAACAAAAATAACAAAAATATTACAATATTATCTTTAGTTTAAATTTTAGTCCAACTCAGATCGAAAAATCGAACATCCAAAACTATGAAATGCGTAATAATAAGAGGCGGATGGACATGGATGAATTAATGGTAGGGGTGTTCGCGGTCCGGTTCGACCGGTTTGGAAGGAAAATTTCGGCCAAACCAATAGGTACGGTTTAAAAAATTTTCAAATCAAACTGGCCAAATAATTTTTCGAAACCAAACCGGCCAAACCATATAAAAACGGTTTGGTCCGGCCGGTTTGACGGTTTGAAAAGAAATATGTTTGAAATTTCAACAATCTACCATAATTTGTAGAAAACTATGGCCTAAATACAAATATATTTATTTATATTATTTGTTACTACTTATAATAATTTAATTTTATATTTATAATTTAATGTAAAATCAAAAGAAATACATGGGTCGATTGTATTAAAATTATAACCTTAAAATTCAAATGTAAAATCGAAAGAAACATGTAAAATTATAATAATAATGTTCTTGCTTAATTTATCTTAAATAAATTATATAAAATAATATTATTTAATGTTAATATTTATTAAATGATTTTTAATAAATAAAAAAATAACACTAAAAACTATATTATGTTGGCCAAGAAATTTGAACATGGGTTAATTGTATAAAAAAGTAGAATCTTAACAAATGAACTACAAATTATATTAATTAATTTTAATATATTTTTAATATATATATATATATACATATAAATACGACCGGTCCGGCTGATACGACCGGTTTGAGTCTCCAAACCGTAAACAAACCAAATTTATCCAGTTTCAAAATTTTCAAACCGCCAGTTTGAAAATTAAATTTCAAATCGGTCAAACCGGCTAAATTAATCTGGTTTGACCAGTTTCGACCAAAACATGAACACCCTAATTAATGGGGTACCCTTGATTCCTCAAAATTTTGTTTTTATTATTATTAAGTACATATATATCTTCATTATTATATATATATATATAAATATATATACACACGTAATGCATCCTCAATGTATTTTATTATTATTGTTATTATTATTATTAAGTTTAATTTTTATTACTTCTTAAAAATTATAAATTAAGGGCTGCATGAATAAAATTATAATATCTAATAATATATTATAATTTAAGTTGTTAAATATTAAAAGGGCTATATTTAAAAAAACATAACATTCAAAATCACCCCTCAATTAATATAATTCATCACTCCCCAATCAAAATTTATTAGTGATGATGAGCAACAACTGAACCAAGCTATAAGCCTTGTCGTTAGCTTTCTTCAACGCCGCCGGCTCTTTGCCGCCGAACTCATCGCTGCAGGTATCCACGTCGGTTAACGCCGCCGATGCCCTCGTGTTCAGATCATCGCCGCTGCCTCGCGGAATCAACGCCTTACAGTCGTTCAAGTTATCCACTGCGCTATCGAACACCTCGAGGCATGTCTCGATTATTTCTTTGCTGCCGGAAACCGCTTTCGCCGCCGTTATGGCGTCTCTCGTCGCCTTCTCCGCCGCCGCCACCGCGATCTTAGCCAGGGTCCGAACATCCGCCCCTCGCGATTTGCCCAAAACTTGGTAACATAAAGAAGGATTGTTGGATTTAGAGCAAATGTCTCCGACCAAATCACCTCTGCATTGCCCTAAAAATAACAGTGCCAGTGAAAAAAGGATCAAAGAAGACGACATTTTCTCGTTTTTTTTTTTCTTCTTTTTTCTTTTTGTGTTTGAGTTTTTTTGCGATGTTTGTTTAGGTTTTAGAGGGCCGTTTTTATAGTGGAGGAGAGAGACATGCTGCTGATTAGTGAAAATATAGCAATTGCTTAAATTAAACTATGCAGATGTTATTATATGAATTTTATTTCTTGGAAAAAAAAATTTAGAGAGGTTTAGTTATTATTACCATAGTGTATGCAAATTTTCTGCATTTGGAAAATTAAAATTAGTAATCAAAACCAAATATAGTTTGTATTTCCATTGTCGAAATATTAATTTCTCGTATTATTAAATTTGACCAATCTATATTCTATATATATATATTAAAATAAAATCAAACATTATACATGGAAATATTTAATTGCATTAATATTAATTACGTCGGTAAACCATTCTATATATAAATACTTAAGTATGTTTTCTATTTGAAAAATAACTAGTATAACACTCGCGCGATGCGCGAAGATTATATTTAATTAGGATCGAAATAAATTTTTTAGATATTTAATTTAATTATTAATTTGATGTTTTATTTGACAAATAAAATAGTTTTTACTATAAAGCTTTGCAATTATTATTTCTTTAATTATTAAAAAAATCATGTCAATGTTTGATATTTATGAGTTGATAATAAAAAAAATAATAATTAAGAAAATATTAATTTAATATATTTATACTTGAATGTATATATTATGATTTTTATGTATTATTTCCACAATTAATAAGGAATTATGCGTTCATTCAAAAAATCGTTTATAATTATTTATGTTCTAATTGATAGTTTTAGTTTATGATTGATTTGATTATTTCATTTCATTAAATTTATAAATTTAGTATATATTATTACTTAAATCGACATAGATTTTATTTGAATTGTAATTACATGTTCATGTTAATAACTAATTAATGTAAGTAAATATTTCCATTTATAATGTACAGTTTTGTTTTAATATATATAAAGATTTGATTGTATATTTAGTAGGCAAAAATGGTAACTGTATGAGATACTTTTTTTATTTTAAATCTGTTCAACGATTCTTATTCACAATTTATGATATTATGATTAATGATCTTCATTCATAAGTTTACTATATTTATAGAATTTAAAATTTGTTTCAGTTTAAATCTTCATAAATATCTCATACATTGTCCATATAGGAACTTGAAATTTATATAATAAACGATTTTATTTTGCTGAATAGAGATTCAAGAAATTATGAAGATTCAAAATATATATGTATTCACATATAACATCATCGTGTTCAATTTTAATTATATATATGAAGAATTTTGCACAAAAAATTTCGCCTAAATATATGAATATATTAGATAGATTTATATAGTCCGTAAAATTAATATTAATATTGATCAAATATTGTGTAGGACTAATGTTATATATATTTAACTAATTTTCCTAAAGTAATTAAATGTATTAAATACTTAATAAAACTATAGAAACATTTTTAGAAATAGGCCATATGCCTCCACAAATTAAGAAACTTTCTATATTGATTCCAATTATTTTCTAAGAATACACAATTACATGCCGGAAAATTAGTCTAATTTAAATCTAAATTAAGTAATTGATTATATTCATATTTTTTACCTAATAAAGTATAATAGTTTACGCATAGTTTTAAGGAAAATATTTAATGTCATTTAACTTAATTATTTAATGATGTTATTACCGTGGTAACCAAAATTATGAAGATGATTATTATTCCATACTTTTTTGGGAAAAGATACTTGGCCATATTAATTACGTTTACACTTTCTTTCTTTCTTTTTTTTAGTAAATTTATTACAAAATCTTCCATTATATATTAGGACAATTACACCAAGATTCATCTTGATTGATTGTCGTGTTTCCGATAATATTATATTGGAGAATTGTCGATCTAGCACCCAAAAGATAGTTAAATTGTCAATCCAGAACCCGAAAGATGATTTGTCAATCCAGGACCCGAAAGATCATATAATTCTCAATCCAAGACCTGATATTGAGGTCCTGGATTGAGAATTGTATAATCTTTCGGGTCCTGGATTGAGAATTTTTGTGATCTTTCAGGTCCTAAATTGACAATTAATCTTTCGGGTCCTGAATTGACAATTAAACTATCTTTCGGGTCCTGAATCGATAAAACTCCTATTATATTCATAGGTGAAATCGAATAAACTACTCAGGTTCAACAAAATATACTATATTTATACGCATTAATCAATCAATTAGTATGGACTTGTTGCTTCTTTGTTTCATTTTTAAGGTACTCCACAATAATCATTTTTTTCTTAAAGTTATATCATGCATTGCATTATTCTCTATTGATTAGTGAAATATTCCATTAGTATACTATTAGGTATATTTTGTGTGGAATCTCATTAAATATTTTATGTATTGTTTTTATTTTGGTAGCTTCTAGTTGTAGGAGATTAATGAATGATTGGAATATAGAGTGAATGGAAAGAAATGAGAAATGGATCGAATTGAGTTTGGTTTGGACAACTGTTTTGCCTGCGGTAGTTTTGAAAGTCGTTCGGAATGCCCCTAGTACGGCCAAAAAGTTTCTCGACCTAGGCAAATTTTTTGACTGTTAGTTTTTTCTTGAGTATGTTGATGATTGTTTTGTTGTCGATTCGGCTAATTCGTTTGTTTCGGGGTATCTTGGTGTAGAGAATAGAAAACGACCCCCAATTGTTATACTATAATCCTTGAATTTCTTGCTAGTAAATTAGCAACCATTATCCGTTATGATTTCCCGAATCGATAAATTATGTTTTTCCGAAGGAAGTTGATCATCTCGGTATCACGCTCCATCGAGAGTGGTTCGGTTTCGACCTATTTGGTGAATGAGACCGTAACAACTACCAAATGTACTATATCTCGTTTGTAGATGAATACTCTAGATATACAAGAATTTTTCTCTTCGACTATCATCATCAGTGACCTGTCATGACCCAACCGTTTAATAAAATATTAATTTTTCTTTCATTCATTTACATAACCTACAACCCAATAAAACTTAACTAGCATCAGTGACCCAATTCAACCAACTTTTTAAATAACATATTAATTTCTCTCTTTGAATATAATAAAAAAAAATAAGAAATGTTTAAAAACCTTACAATTGAAGTTTATGGTTATATTAAGTAAATTGTTATACACAAAAATTCATAATTTAATAAGTAAATAAAAATGACAAAAATTAATACAAATAAAAGAAAATTAATAAAACACATAAAATCTTAAATTATGAGTACATGAGTTGTTAATTACATACTTAAATTATTAGTGCCGGGATTATAACAATAATTATAAATAATTTTTCTTATGAATTTTGAAAATAGTTATGTAAATATATAAAAATAGAAATAGTTATAACAATAATGCCATGCAGAGAAGCTGGGTCATGCTTCATTTATTTTTTTAATTTTTTTTATTTGTTAAAGTTTTTTGTTTTTTGTTGTGACCTAACTTAAAAGTCACCGATGGCTTCAGCCTTAAAGATCCAAAGATGAAGCAATTGACATGTTTATCAAATTTAAATCAGGAGCTGAGTATCAATTAAATAAGAGAATAAAAAGACATAGAATATGTGGGGGAAGACTGTGCTTTCTGCTTGCTTTGTTCTAAATAGAGTGCCTCATAAAATATTAGAAAGGACTCCATATGAACTATGGAAAGGGATTGCATCTAAGTTGAATTTTCTCAAGCTGTGGAATGTCTAGCTAAGGTTGGATTTTCTATACATAAAAGATCTACAGTCGGACCTAAAACTTATGATACTGTCTTTATTGGATAAGCTCAAAATTTTGTTGCATATATATTTTTGTCTCTAGATGATTATTCAATCTCTGAATCTCGTAATGTTGTGTTCTTTAAACATGTATTTCCTTTAAAAATATATAGTGTTGGAGATTCGTCAACCACTGTCCAAATTATAAATACTCTCCTTCATCTACCATACCTCATGAGAAACATAATGTTGAACTTTGAAGGATCAAACACAAGAGAACTGAAACTAACTTTGGTGAAAACTTTTTTACTCGAAAATCCTGAGAAAATTGATAAATTTGTATCAACCTCCTTCAGGAATGAAGATCCTTGAACCTACATTGAAGCAATAAGATGTGTAGACTCAACTTTTTGGAAAGAAGTAGTACAAAGTGAAGTGGAATCTAATACTAGTAAGCATACATGGGAAATTGCAGACTTGCCTGCTAATTGCAAACCTCTTAAAACAAAATGAATTTTTAAGAGAAAACACAAACTAGGTGGAACGTTACAAGTTTAAGGCGAGATTAGTTGTAATAGGTTTTGCTCAAAGAAATGATGTCGATTACTTTGAAACCTATTTCCCTGTTGCTAAGATTACCACTATTAGAGCTCTACTTGCACCACCTACAATACATAACATGTTGATACATCAAATGGATGTAAAAACAATTTTCTTAAATGGAGATTCGGGAAGAGAAAATTTATATTGTAAAACCCGAAGGTTGTGTGGAATCTGGTCAAGAGCATAAAATTTCTTAGACTGGTAATATCTCTTATTGACCTGAAGCAGACATCTTTGTAATGGTATGAAAAATTTCATGCTGGAGTTTCATGTCATGGTTTTATTGTCAACACTGCTGACACACATTTATATTCCAAATGTTATGATTCTGAGTGTTTGATTATTTGCCTTTATGTTGATGATATGTTCATTTGTGGTACAAACTTACATGTTATATATAAAAAAATAAAATTATTTCCTGTGTTTTTTATATGAAAGACTTAGGATTAATTAGCAGACACTATTCTTGGCATTTAACTTCATAAAACTCAATATAGTTTCTCTAAGAAGTAATCACACTATGTAGATAAAATCTTGATGCACTTTAACTGCATTGATTTGAGTCCCGTTAGAACTCCTTATGATCCAAGCATGCATCTTAAGAAAAATTCAGGTAATTTTGTATCTCAAGAAGATTATGCTAAAATAATGGATAGTGTCATGTATTTTATGAATTGTACTAGACCTTACATTGTCTATGTTGTCAGTCGACTGAGTAGGTATACCCATAATCCAGGTATTGATCATTGGGCATCTCTATATCGCATGTTCAGATATTTGAAAGGCACACAGGATTTGAGTTTACATTTTCATAAGGCAAATTCTCAGATGAGACGGTCTCATCATTTTTATTGTGAGACGAATTTAATGAAATGATGTGTTTCTTTATTGCAAATGATGTCTCACCATTTTTATTGTAAGACAAATTTAATGAAATGATGTGTTCTTTATTGCAAATGATGTATTTCTTTGTTGCAAATAATATAATTTTTAAAAATAAAATGATGTATTTAACTTATTGAAATGAAATATTAAGGTCCGTCTTACAATAAAAAAAAAATGGTGAGAATGTCTCTCAAGAGACCAACTCTTTTCATAAATTTCCTATTGTTTCATAAGGTTATTGAGGCACCAATTTAGATGTCTGATAATGATGAAGTAGCGTCCAAAATGCGGTTATATGTTTACTTTGCAGGTGGAGCCATTTCTTGGAAATCAATATAACAGTCTTGCATTGCTAACTCTATGAAGTCCAATTTCATTGCTCTTGAACTAGCTGATAGAGAAGCTGAATGGTTCATGAGTTTTTAGCTGAAATGTCATTAAATGTTTAAATTCAATACAATTAAAATATATAATTACGTGATTGAATAAATAATTAAACTTTTATCAATCCAAACTTAAATTTGAAAACACTCCATTGTAACTCGATCTATCGAGTTTGAGCTTGATTTTGCTCTTGTCAATAATACTCCTAAATATACTATTCAATCCATCCAATACATTATATATACATAATTGTAGATAATGATGGTTGACTACCATATTCTAAAATAAATTATACTCCCTCTCCCACCTCAATTGTCCCACTTTCTTTTTTCGTCCGTCCCACCTCAATTGTCCCATTACTTAAAAAGACAATTTTTTCACACTCAATAATAAAATATTAATTCCACTCAACTTACTTTACACTCACATTCCTTGGTTATTGTGCCCAAAGTCACTGGGACAATTCAGCCGGGACGGAGGGAATAATATCTAATGCACTATCTTTAAATCAAGGACTCTACTATTCACTCATTAAAGTTGTTCAACATGGCTAGCCTCATATTTTAGTGCAAACCACACTAATTATTTATCCTACATTTTATTTCTGCCCATTATAAAATGAACATAGACATAAATTCTATATATTTTTCAACATAGTTTTGGCTTCTCCCACCACTCTACATTATGATTTGTTTTTTTAAAAAAAAACATATGTTTCACTCGCATTATTATTAATGGCAAAAACTTGCGTTAGGCAGACCTAAACGGTTTAGGCGGATTTTATCCTACCCAAATGGGTTGACCCGTCCCAAATAGGGTTTATTAATCCCCAAATAGAGTATATTATATGGGGTAAAACCCGCCTAAATCGTTTAGGTCTGCCTAACCCAAAACCTTCCCATTATTAATTGCATGTCAAGCTAATTTAATAAATTACTATTGATCCAATCAATCAATCAATCTCTATGCAACCAAGTCGTAGTATCCAACCCTCATATTTGAGGAGCGAATGCTGCAGGCCTAGCTACAACCCTCATATTTCTGAAGGTGATGGCTGACATAGGAATGTTTGTAAATGTTGCCAAATCAGTGGTCAGTCAAAGCAACAAACAAATAATTGAGACATGCATAGAGAACTTTGACAATACGGCGAGCAATTTACAAGAATGCAAGGCGCTGATTAAGAAACGAAGTTGGGGTAGCGATCGCGAACAAGAAACGAAGGCGTCGGCTGCTATGACCGATATCGATACGTGTAGGGGTAACCGAACCAAAATTAACGAACGAAATTCTTATATTCAGTTTTCGATTATAACCGAATTTAATATAAATTCAATATATTAATAAAATAAAAATAGTAAATATATGTATTATATATATTAATATTAATATATTTAATATAAATATTAAAAGTATAAATTATATATATATAATAGTTTAAATATTTAGATGTATTTATGAACATTATATACATAAATTCGATTATTTCAGTACGGAAAAAATAACTGAACCGAAAACTGAAATAATTAAACTAAAATAATTGAAATTTTTTGGGTTCGGTTTAATTTTCAATTTTTATTTTTTTTTGTATCACACCCACCCCTAGAACATGCAATGCAAGTGCAACGATGAGTTTGGGCGCAAGGAGCCATGCCAGCTGAAACAGGCGACTGACAATGCCAATGCTTTGGTTGAATTGCTTTTGATTATTTCTAGAACTTTGTAATAAATTCGTGAAATTTAATAATGCGGGAAATATTTCGATAACGGAAATAAAAACTATATTTGATTTTTATTATTATTAAATGCAGATAATTTGCATACACTATGGTAATAATAACTAAATCTCTCCATTTATTTTTCTCAAGAAATTAAATTCATATAATCAATTTATGCAATTGCGATATTTTCACCTATCAGCACGTCTCTCTCCTCTACTATAAAACCTACCCTTTGAAACCTAAACAAAACATCGCAAAAAACTCAAAACAAAAAAAAAAGAAGAAAAAAAAAACGAGAAAATGTCGTCTTCTTTAACGACGATGATCCTTTTTTCACTGGCACTGTTATTTTTAGGGCAATGCAGAGGTGATTTGGTCGGAGACATTTGCTCCAAATCCAACAATCCTTCTTTATGTAACCAGGTTTTGGGCAAATCGCGACGGGCGGATGTTCGGACACTGGCTAAGATCGCCGTGGCGGCGGCGGAGAAGGCGACGAGAGACGCCATAACGGCGGCGAAAGCGGTTTCCGGCAGCAAAGAAATAATCGAGACGTGCCTCGAGGTGTTCGATAGCGCAGTGGATAACTTGAACGACTGTAAGGCGTTGATTCCGCGAGGCAGCGGCGATGATCTGAACACCAAGGCATCGGCGGCGTTAACCGACGTGGATACCTGCAGCGATGAGTTCGGCGGCAAAGAGCCGGCGGCGTTGAAGAAAGCTAACGACAAGGCTTATAGCTTGGTTCAGTTGTTGCTCATCATCACTAATAAATTTTGATTGGGGAGTGATGAATTATATTAATTGAGGGGTGATTTTGAATGTTATGTTTTTTTAAATATAGCCCCTTTAATATTTAAAAATTTAAAATGTAATATGTTATTGCAATTTTATCATATTGGTTCTTGATTTATAGTATTAGAAAATAGTAATAATTAAATTTAAAGTTATAGTCCCAATTTAAAATCTTAACCAAGTTAATATAAATCAAACTTATATCTTATTTCCATATCTCCTTGGGCGTGTAATGAAAATTAAAACCTCAAAAGATATGGAAAGAGATAGAAAGATTTATGATGAATAGATTCACTTAATGTATGAAAATTGAAACCCCAATCAACACAAAATGAAAGAATTGGTCTCTTGAGAGACGGTCTCATCATTTTTTTATTGTGAAATGGACCTTAATACATTATTTCAATAAGTTAAAGGCAAAAACTTGCGTTAGGCAGACCTAAACGATTTAGGCGGGTTTTATCCTACCCAAATGGGTTGACCCATCCCAAATAGGGTTTATTAATCTCAATTAGGATATATTATATGGGTTTGGGCTTGAGTTGATGGATAAAACCCGCCTAAATCGTCTAGTCCTGCCTAACCCAAGACCTTCCCTAAGTTAAATACATCATTTCATTTTTTAAAATTACATTATTTGCAACAAAAAAATACATCTTTTGCAATAAAGAAATACATCATTTCATTAAATTCGTCTCACAATAAAAATGGTGAGACATCATTTGCAATAAATAAACACATTATTTTATTAAATTAGTCTCACAATAAAAAATGATGAGACCGTCTCTGTGAATTTGCCAAAATGAAAATATGGTTTTCTCTTTTCTTGAACGAGCGATTTTCAATTTTTTTTTTCCTTTTACTTAAGAAAATTGTTGGCTTCCATTTTCATCCTACATGCGCGACAAATATTGAAACATATAAAATCTATGCGACAAATAAGTACTGGGTTTTTTTATTTTTTTTTATTTTTTTTTTGTTTGGTTGAATCTGTTTTGCATTTTCTGTTGGTGCAAAACTTTGAATTGCATATTTCGGTGTTTTTCTATTCTAATCGGGAATTATTAAGCATTTCATAGATTTGGATGTTCGATTTTGTGTCTGAGTTTTTAATACGAGTAGTATCCCGGCTCCACTCTCCCTAAAATTATTGGATCCGTCAATTGCGAGGGTCTAGAACTATACGTTGTTTGAGGTAGCCCCTAATTCGGCTTCGGCCATAAGATGGAGTTCTAGCGTGTAGTCAGCGATGAAATCGGCCAAGATCTGGGATTTGATAGTATTTCTTGGTTCATACTTTAGGTCGTAGCCCCCCAGTTTAATAGCCCACTTAATCATTCGGCCAAATAAATCTTGTTTAGGAATAACATGTTGGATGGGAAATGACGAGACCACTTTGATCTCATGGGACTCAAAGTAAGGCCTTAACTTTCTTGAGGCCATGACAAATGCCAAAATAAGTTTCTCGAGGGCCGAATATAGTGTCTAGGTGTCAAGAAGCGTTCGACTCACGTAATAGATGGGATGTTGATTCCCATCTTCCTCACGTATTAATACGGCACTTATAGCTTTTTCAGACACGACCATGTACAACTAGGGATGAGAAAAAATACCGAAATGTCAAAATACCGTGCATATCGTATCGAAAAAATATCGAAAATACCGAAATTTTGATATACCGTTATAAACGGTACGGTATCATACCGTACCGAAGATTAACGGTACGATAACGGTATGAGATTCTAGATATCGGGGTATACTGTCTATATACCGTACCGAAAATATAATAATAATCATAATTTATTTTATATTTTAAATAAATATTAAAATATTAAGATATATATATATATATATATATATATATATATATATATATATATATATATATATATACTTCCCTAAATCCTAACCCTAAATCTATTCAGCACCCTAATTTTCTCCTCCCGCCGCATGCGCACCACAGCCACTACTCTAGCGCCAGCCACACCCACTCCCGCACAGCCGCACCCCAGCCAGCCGGCCCAGGCGCACCCACTCCCGCACCCCCTCGCACCGCAGCTGAGCTGAGCCCACCCACTCCCGCACCTACAGACCCGACGCCGACACCAAGCCGCCAGGCCCGCCACGCTGCCGCTGCCTCTCGCTCCGGCGCTCCCGCACAGCTGAGCCCACCCACTCCCGCACCTGCAGACCCGACGCCGACACCAAGCCGCCAGGCCCGCCACGCTGCCGCTGCCTCTCGCCACGATGCCGCTGCCTCTCCCGCACAGCCGCACCCCAGCCAGCCGGCCCAGGCGCCCAGAGCCCACCCACTCGCGCACCCCCTCGCACCGCATCTGAGCCCACCCACGCCGCCGCTGCCTCACGCCATGTCCGCCGCTGCCTCACGCCTCCGCTGCCTCACGCCTCCTCTGCCTCACGCCTGCTCCAGGTTTGTCCTTCTCCTCTCCCTCTCCAACTTTGATGTCTGCCACCCATGAATTTCTACTCTAAATGTTGAATTTATGATTATGTTTTCATGTTGCAATTTCAGGTTCTATAATTATGTTTTTAAGTATATTTGATAATTTCCAATGTTTCTATTGCAGATGGAAGTGTTTCTCAAACACTTTCTTCAACCTCCACTTTATCAACTATATGAGATGAAAGTAAGATCACATTGTTTGTAATTTTATTTTTATGTTTATAAGTTCTAATTAAATTAGTTAATAATTTTGCAATGCTTATGAAAGTGTGATAATTTCTAATATTTCTTTTGTAGATGGGAGTGTTTCTCAAATATTTTCTCCATCTCCACTTTACTATGGGACATAAAAGTAGGATTATATTTGTTTGTAGTTATTTCATTTGCATGTTTTTATTAGTATTTGCTAAGACTGGTTTAATGGGTGTGGATTATGTATATTATCTTCTCACAGGTTTATATATATGAATATTTCGGTACGGTATCGGTACGGTATCGGTACGGTATCGGTATATCGTAAATTTTTCGGTACGGTATCGGTATATCGTAAATTCTTCGGTACGGTATCGGTATGTCGAAAAGTCGGTACGACAACGACATGTATTTTTATCATATCGAAATTTCGGTATACCGAAGTTCGGTATACCGAAATTTTCGGTACGACATCGATATGAGATTTTTCATACCGTAAATTTCGGTACGGTATACGGTACGATAAAAAAAGTTCGGTATATCGTACCGACCCACCCCTATGTACAACTGTAATGCATCGTTCGGCTAGGGCTTCGCCATAATCGACAGAGTTGTCAAATATTGTATCAACAAGTAAAGTGCTTCGTCACATTCCTGAGTCTATTCGAAATTCTTTACGTTTTTTAGTAGTGAGAAGAACGAGCTCATTCGATCTATATATCATGCTACGAATCTATTCAAGGCTGCCAACTTTCTGATCATCCGCTGTACATCTTTTACATTTTTCGGTGGTTGGATGTTCTGAATAGCTCTGATCTGAACCGGATTGGCCTCAATCCCCCTTCAGCTGACAATATATCCGAGAAATTTCTCGGACGAGACACCAAATGTGCATTTTGCATGGTTCAATCTCATATTGAACTTTTCTAAGATTTGGAATACTTCGGCAATATGTCTAAGGTGATCCTTGAAATTGACTGACTTTACCAATATGTCGTCTATATAAACTTTCATGGTTCGACCAATTTGTTTTTCGAACATTTGGTTCATCAACCTTTGGTAGGTCGATCCGACATTCTTTAGGCTAAACGACATTACTTTGTAGCAGTAAATGCCTTGGTTGGTCATGAATGTCGTCTTTTCCTCGTTCGGTGGGTACATTTTTATCTGATTATACACGGAGAAAGCATTTATAAAGCTCATTATTCCAAAATATGTCGTAGAATCGACGAGTCGATCGATGTGGGGTAAAGGAAATGGGTCTTTCGAACAAGCCTTGTTTAGGTCCGTGTAGTCCATCCATATCCTATTTTTCCCATTTTTCTTTTTATACTATGACCACATTCGCGAGCCATTTGAGCTATTTTACTTTCCAAATGAATCCCACCTTTAGAAGGTTTTTAACCTCTTCGGTTATAACTTCGTTTCGCTCAGGCGTGAATCTTCTTCATTTTTGTTTTACTGGCCTGATCTTGGGATCGACATGAAGTCTATGCGAGATGATCGCCGGATCAATCCCGGGCATGTCAGCATAGAAGAATGCAAAAATCCTTATATTATGGGTGAGAAACTCCCCCATCTTGTGCTTCTGTTCTTTCAGACAACCTTTCTCCAACGAAGGTCGTCCGAGATGGGCTTTCATTGGTGGATCTGTATTTCAACTCCACTTTCGACTGCTTCGGTCTCCATCATATGTACGGTTCGGAGAGTTATTTCGTAGCAACTCCTTGAAGCGCGCTGGTTGCCCTTTATTGTTCGAGTTCCCATGGAGTTGGGAATTTAATCATTTGGTGGTAAGAGGAGGGCACGACCTTCATTGCGTTAATCCATGGCCATCCGATTAACATATTATAAGCCGAAGGGGCATCTACTACTTAGAATCGGGTTGGCAAGTTCAGCCCTTCGGCAAATACCGTCAGTGTTATCTTCCGAGGGAGTTCAATTTTTCTCCACTGAACCCAACAAAGGTGATTGGGTTATCGACTATCTCTTTCTCTGAGATTCTCATTCCTCGAAGAGTTTTGAGGAATATGACGTTGGACGAAGCACCGGTGTCAACGAGTATTCGCTTGACTTGGTAGTTTGCGATCATTAGTGTTATAACAAGGACGTCATCATGCAGATGACGAGCTTCATTTCTGTCTTCGGCCCCGAAGCAAATCTCGAAGGGAGACACTTCGATATGATGAATCGTTTGATTTCTCATTTTTCGGCAGTGCCTTTTTGCAGTGTTTCGGGGACTCTTTCGATCTCCGGTTGTCGAGGCTCCTCGGGAAGAGGCTGCTTATTTGCTCCTGTAGCTGGCATTAGGTTCTTTGAAGTAGTCCCCTCGTCATTTTTTTTTTGTTTCTTGTCTAAACCTTCCCCCTCTTGGGGGGCCTTCGGACAACGACTCTTTCTACTAAAACATCAGTTCACCACTTAAATCTCTTTAGTAGAAAATCAGCAAACTAGAAATTCATAAATAACAATAATAATAATAATAATATTATTATTATTATTATTATTATCGAATGCATGGGAGAACCAACAAAACTATGAGTTTTATGTCATCAACGAGAACACCTCTAAAACTAATAACAACTCCCTCAACAGCAAGATAAACACCAACCAATTAAACACACACTTGCAAGATAGGATTAGAAATAGAAATTTAACACAGAGTTAGAGATTGCGAAGGAACAATGAAGTTGTAGCATGGTAAAAAGAATCCACTGCTTTAAAAGTGATTAATATTTCACCCGTGCGTTGCATGGATTATCTGTGTGCATCGTGGTGTTGCCCGCGATTCCTCATTTTAGTATTAATTTAAGATTCTAATAATGTTTATTTTTTAGAAACCTCATCACAAAGATATTTATTGTATTATATTTTATTATATAAAGATGTGATCGTTGATTATATAATGTTGAATAAATATGAAAATATGATGAACATTGATCTACCCACATTTTATATTTTTTAAACAAACAAAAAAAAAACAAATTTAAATAAATAAATAAATAATCAAAATGATGTATCCACGTCTCATAAAAAAGAAGTTGAAGGTATATTTTAAGAAGGTTTTAATATTGTTTGGGATTTGTTTAATTTAGTATAATAAGTTCATGAACTAATTTGGTTGTGTTAAATAAGTATTATTTTTTTATATTATTGAACAATAATGAAGATGTATTGTACAATTATGTCAAGAAATTATGGGTAAATGTTATATTGATTTAATAAAATAAATAAATTAAAATGAAGATTTGAATATTCTAACAGTTGTATTACGCATTTTATGTGCACCCACATTGGATTAAACACATTTTATATAGAGAATATATTTAAATAGCCATTTTATTAAAAACTTAATAAGAATATTATATTGACATTTAAGGATTAACCAAAAAGATTTAACTTTCCAAGATTTAAGGATTATATTTTCACGTGAGTTATTTTATTTCACTTTTCATATTTCACTTTATATTTTGCTGTTAAAATTAATAAATTTTAATTTAATGTTTTTTATGATTCTAATAATTTAACCTTATGATTCATCCTATTCAATTAAGGTATATCTTATTGTGAGTTGATAAACTTTATTTTTAATTATTTTCTTAAAATAATTATAATTATAAAAAAAAGCAAAGATATTGTTTGCGTCTTCATAATTATTTTAATAACATGTTTGCGATTTCATTCAAATATTCTAACTAAAAAAAGTTGGGGCATTTTCGAAAAATGGCTAATCCTAAAATGTATAAATAATATTAGCTAATTAAGATTTTAGTATAATCAAATAGGCTATTTAAGTTTTGATTATTTTGTATGTATATGAAGTTATGGACAATTATATTTATTAAATAACGAAATGTTTTGTGTATATTTAAATAAATTAATTAATATAAAAAATAAATATGAATGGTTATTTTAAATAAATACTTTTATATTATTAAACAATTACGAACATATGTTGTATGGTTGTTTTATATTTTCAGGTGAACAATTTGTGTTGCTTAAAAAAATTAAAAGAAATTGTAAAACACAAATATATGACTTGTTAAAATATTATTTTTAAATCAATAAACGTTACCATAAGATGAATTGTTATTTTAACGGTTATGTTGATATTATATTTAAATATAATATTTTTCTGTACATTAATAAATAAATTAAGATTAATTTTTGGCGGGAACGGTTATTGAAGGGATTATTTTGTTTTAATATATAGATAGATATCAGTCAACTAAAATATTGAGGTTGTGTTTTCGGGCATCATAATATTGCTAGGCTCGCATAGTGCAGACAAAAGCCCGTTCGAGCTCGTTCTTCGATCAAGTATATGTGCGGCTAGCTTAAAGGGCCGTACCTCCATCCATCACTCGGCAACGTAGTTTAGCAATCACTTAATTTGTAGACATGATCAATGCATGAATTATGATATATCAAATAATAGGATGCATTTTATGAATTACCTATATGGAATAATCCAGTCTAAATATATAAGTTTTGAGCTTTTCTTTTAATGCATTTTTCAAATGTATCAACTTTATACGTTGTTTGATTTTTATTATTTCAAAAACAAGTATATTAGGGTTAAGCTTTACAAGTTAGTTACGAGTTAGTTATGTTGATAAAAGCTTCTAGAAAGAGTTTGTTATGAAATTGTTATAAGGAGTCTAGATCTTCCAGAGAAAGTCGAAACAATTGGAGGGAGATGAGATCTTTCATTCTGTATCTATGAATATGTAATCCTCTCATTCAAAATATGTGAAATGAATATACAACTTTCTCTCATATTTTATATTTTACGAGTGCATGGAAGTTTAACATGGTATAGGAGCCTCTCGAACTTCTCCGTTCTTCAATGGCGACTCCGTTCACGCTCCCTTCTGTATCTCTTAAGCTTTCTAGATCTAACTACAACTACTGGCGTGCTCAAATTATATCAACTGCTCGTGCATACGGGTTAGATGACTATTTGCTTGGAGTGTTCTCAGATCCGGCGAAATATGTTGTATCTACGACGTCGGATTCCGAGGATTCGACTGTATCGCCTGCGCAGCTAAACGCAGCGTATCTAGAATGGGTTAAGAAGGATCAGTTACTCGTCAGCTAGATTTTATCGTCGGTTTCTGAATCGATGTTGGGGCATGTTGCCCGATATGCTTCTGCTGCTGAGATCTGGACTATATTGGAGAAATTGTTTCAGAATCAGTCCAAGGCACGCGTCCTACAGCTGCGAAATCAACTTCACAATCTCAAGAAAGGTTCGATGTCAATAGATGAATATATTGTGAAAATGAGGGAGGTTGCGGATGATTTGACAACCTCTGGTCATGAACTCACAGAAGATGAGTTTATTTTACATATTCTCACCGGTGTAGGTAGCGAGTTTGACGCAGTCGTCGTGAATCTCACCTCACGCACAGAAAAATTCACAGTTCCTGAAGTTCACTTTGCTTTGCAAACTCTTGAGCTTCGTATGCAGAATAACAACACTTCGTTTCAGATCTCATCTCCGGTGGTTAATGTTGCTTCTCAGTCATCTTTGTATCGAGGAGTCGTGGTGGTCGCAGTGGCGGCCGTGGCGGTCATGGCGGTGGTGGTGGACGATACAATCGTTCACGTGTGTTCTGCCAACTTTGCGATCGTGCGAACCACGTCGCTTATAAATGTTATCGGCGTTTTGATTCTACTTTCCTTGGTCCTGAAAATACTCAAGATTCATCTCCCCAAGCACTTACCGCTTCTACTATGGTGCAGGATGACCAATCCTCCGACTGGTTCATAGACAGCGGCGCTACTTCTCATGTAGCCGCAAATCTCAACAAGCTGCAGGTGAAAGATGACTATGCCGGGATGGATACAGTCACCGTGGGCAATGGCGCCTCTCTCCCAATTACTCACATTGGTAAGACCATTCTCCCTAGCTCAAAACCGACTCAACCTCTATTACTAAATCACATTCTATACGTTCCAAATATGACCAAGAACCTTATCAGCATTTCTAAATTCACTAAAGATAATCATGTTATCTTTGAATTTCACCATGATTGTTGCTTTATCAAGGACAAAATGACAAATCAGATTCTGCTCAAAGGTCAACTGAGAGATGGACTTTACCAACTCGATCTCCGACATCTTCCTAATCCATCTCAATCATGTTATCTTACCTCTGTTGCACAATCTTCTTCTGCAATGGTATGGCATCACAGACTCGGTCATACTTGCTCTAATACACTCAAAACTTTTCTGAGATTGGAAAATGTAAATGTCAAGTCATCTGATCTCTTGTTTTGTAACTCTTGTTGCTTAGGCAAACTTCACCAATTTGTGTTCCCTTCCAGACCTACTCGCACTTGTAAACCTTTTGAACTAGTTCATAGTGATGTTTGGGGTCCTGCTACTATTCATTCAACTGAAGGTTATCTCTACTATATTCACTTCATAGACGACATCACTAGATACACTTGGTTGTTTCCTTTAAGTGTAAAATATGAGGTTGCAAGTACTTGTATTCAGTTCTTTACCTATGTACAAACTCAGTTTGATTCCTCGATAAAAGCTTTCCAATCTGATTGTGGTTTAGAATATAAACCACTTCTCTCATTCTTCAAGTCTCATGGCATTGTTCTTAGAAATTCTTGCCCTTATGTTTATCCACAAAATGGTACAGCTGAACGCAAACATCAACATATAGTTGATATGGGTCTCTCTCTTTTAGCTCATGCTCATATGCCTCTCAAGTTTTGGTGGAATGCTTTTGAAACAACTGTGTTTATTACAAATCGTCTGCCCTCTCAAACATTACAATCTCAGTCTCCCTATATCAAACTCTACAACTCCAAACCCGATTATACATACTTAAAATCCTTTGGGTGTGCATGTTTTCCTTACTTACGTCCATATAATACTTCTAAACTCTAATTCAGAAGTATGAAGTGTGTTTTCTTGGGGTACAACTCAATACACAAGGGCTACAAATGTCTAAGTCCTGATGGTTGCATCTATGTGGCTCGAACTGTGCAGTTCAACGAACTTGAGTTTCCTTACCTATCCTTGTGTGATACATCGACTCCTTCCTCCATCTCCAGCCCAGGTACCTTTCAATACATTCCGACTCCCACATCTTCTGAACACAGTCCAGACTCGTCTCTCTCACCTCCCCCGTCCACTTCACCTATCTCAGTACAAAGTCCATCTCTCAGTGGCTTCTCTCCCTCGCCCATCTCAGACTCCTCTCCTCCAAACTCTCAATCTACCTCTTCCCCTATCACAACCGATCCTCCAAATCCATCCCACTCTCCTGATCCATCTGATCCCCCACATCCACCATGCCATCCCATGGTGACTCGGTCCAAGAACGGTATTTTTAAACCTAAGAGCTTTGTTGCTACTAATATTCAACATGTTGAGCCTTGTAGTGTGGATCAAGCTCTACGCAGTCCAGAGTGGAAGACGGCTATGCAATCTGAATATGATGCACTTATGCGAAATCTGACGTGGAGCTTGGTGCCCTATGATTCTTCTATGAATCTTATATCAAATAAATGGGTGTTCAGGATCAAGAGGAACCCCGATGGTTTAGTTGCTCGATACAAGGCTCACTTAGTTGCACGCGGATTTGAGCAGCAGGCCGGGGTGGATTTTTTCAATACATTCAGCCCTGTCATAAAACCAACAACGGTATGCTTGGTTCTTTCACTTGTTGTTACATTTAAATGGGAGGTGCAGCATATAGACATCAACAATGCTTTTCTTAATGGTTTTATGAAAGAAACCATCTTCATGAACCAAACTGCGGGGTTTCTGGATAATGAGAATCCTCATCATGTTTGTAAGCTTCAACGGTCACTTTACGGGCTCCGGCAAGCCCCGAGGGCCTGGTTTGAAAGGTTAAAGGCGTATCTTGTGGCGTGGGGTCTCACTAGATCTACATTTGATCACTCCTTGTTTCATGATTGAGCTTCTTCACTATTTGTTCTTGTGTATGTGGACGACATACTAGTTACTGGAGGAGATTGCAATAGGTTTCGCAGCTTATTCATGACCTGAACTCTGAGTTTTCATTGAAGTCTTTGGGGCAAGTCAGCTTTTTCCTGGGTGTTGAAGTTCATCATTCCGCTGCTGGTATGTTTCTTCATCAACCGCAATATATTTGTGATTTACTACATCGTGCTAATCTTACAGATTGCAAGCCGTGTGGTTCTCCTATGAGTCCAAGTTCAAGCGCCAGACGTGTCTTTGATGTTAGCACTCCATTTTCTCAGCCAACTCTTTATCGCAGCATAGTGGGTGCCTTGCAATATCTTACGCTTACTCGACCGGACATAAGCTTGGCAGTGAATCGTTTGAGTCAATATCTCAAAGAGCCCTCTGATGGTCATTGGGCGGCCTGCAAAAGAGTGTTACGATTTCTTCATGGCACTATCAATCATGGTCTCCTTCTTCAACCTGTCTCATCTTTTACCCTTACTGGATATTGTGATGCGGATTGGGCTAGCTGCCCTACTGATCGACGATCCACAGACGGATTTTGTATTTTTCTGGGTCCTAATCTTCTCGCCTGGTCTTCTAAGAAGCAGACGGTGGTTGCCCGAAATAGTGCCGAATCGGAGTATAGGGTCCTTGCTGACTCTGTTGCCGAAATGGTTTGGCTCAAATCTGTCTTTGATGAACTTGGTATTTCTCTAGCTTCTCCCTCTATCATGTGGAGTGATAATCAGAGCGCTATATCCCTTGCCTCCAATCCGGTCTTTCATGCCCGCACCAAATACATTGAAGCAGACGTCCATTTTGTTCGTGAAAAGATCCTAGCCAATACGGTGGAAGTTCGTTACGTTCCTTCGGAAGATCAAGTTGCTGACTTGCTCACGAGTTAAGCTTTACGAGTTAGTTATGAGTTAGTTATGTTGATAAAAGCTTCTAGAAAGAGCTTGTTATGAAGTTGTTATAAGGAGTCTAGATCCTTCCAGAGAAAGTCGAAACAGTTGGAGGGAGATGAGATCTTTCATTCTGTATCTATAAATATGTAATCCTCTCATTCAAAATATGTGAAATGAATATACAACTTTCTCTCATATTTTACGAGTGCATGGAAGTTTAACAAAGTAAAATCATAATAAAAATGATCAATATCTCAATTAATTAATATATTTAATTAATCAAAACTTATTAATGATGATGAGCAACAACTGAATCAAGGAATCCGCCTTGTCATTAGCATTCTTCAACGCCGCCGGCTCTTCGCCGCCGAACTCATCGGTGCAGGTACCCACGTCGGATAACGCCGCTGATGCCTTGGTGTTCAGATCATTGCTGCGGCCCCGCGGAATCAACGCCTTGCAATCGTTCAAGTTATCCACAGCGCTATCGAACACCTCGAGGCACGTCTCGATTATTTCTTTGCTGTCGGAAACCGCTTTCGCCGCCGCTATGGCGTTTCTGGTCGCCTTCTGCGCTACCGCCACCGCGATCTGAGCCAGGGTCCGAACATCCGCACCTCGCGATTTGCCCAAAACCTGGTTACATAAAGAAGGATTGTTGGATTTGGAGCAAATGTCTCCGACCAAATCACCTCGGCATTGCCCTAGAAATAGCAGTGCCATTGAAAAAAGGATCATCATCGGGAAAGAAGAAGACGACATTTTCTCGTTTTTTTTTTTTTTTTCTTTTTTTTTTCTTTTTTTGTTTGCGATGTTTGTTTAGGTTTCAAAGGGTCGTTTTTATAGTAGAGGAGAGATAGGCATGCTGATAGGTGAAAATATAGCAATCGCATAAATTAATTATATGAATTTAATTTATTGAAGGAAAAAAACTGGAGAGATTTAGTTATTATTACCATAGTGTATGCAAATTATCTGCATTTAATAATAAGAAAAATCAAATATGGTTTGTATTTCCATAGTCGAAATATTTCCCGCATTGACGAATTTATTACAAAAAGCTAGAAATAATCAAAGCATTGGCCTTGTCACTCGCCTGTTTCAGGTGGCATGGCTCCTTGCGCCAGAATCATCGTTGAATGTATCTAGGGTGAGTGTGAAACCCAAAAAAAAAAAAAAATTCGAAAATTAAACCGAACCCAAAAATTTTCATTTATTTTGTTATAGATATTTCGATTTTTGGTTCGTTATTTTTTTCCGTACCGAAATAATCAAATTTATGTATATAATGTTAATAAATACATCTAAATATAAAAACTATTATATATATATATACTATACTTTTAATATTAATATATATAATACATATAATTACTATTTTTTATTTTATTAATATATTGAATTTATATTAAAATTCGGTTATAACCGAAAACTGAATAAGAATTTTGGTTCGATTATATCACCCCTACACGTATCGATATCGGTCATTGCAGCCGATGCCTTCATTTCTTTGTTCGCAATTGCTACCCCGATTTCGTTTCTTAATCAGCGCCTTGCATTCGTGCAAATTGCTCCTCGTATTGTCAAAGTTCTCCATGCATGTCTCAATTATTTGTTTGTTGCTTCGACTGACCACTGATTTGGCAACGTTTACGGACGTTCCTACTTCAACCATCACCTTCAGAACCACGATTGTAGCTAGGCCTGCAACATCCGCTCCTCGAATACGAGGGTCGGATACCGCAACCTAGTTGCATAGAGAATGATTGATTGATTTGGAACAATAGTAGTTTATTAAATTAGCTTGACATGTGGTTAATATTAATGCGAGTGAAACTGATGTAGCATTAACAGAAGATGATTTTTGTTAGTTTGATGATCTTTGTATAGTAGAGTGGAGAACCCAAAACGATATGTTGAATAATGTTATATAGAATTTATGTCTATGTTTATTTTATAATGGGCAGAAATAAAATGTAGGATAAATAATTAGTGTAGTTTGCACTAAAATATGAGGCTTGGCATGTTGAACAACTTTAATGAGTGAATAGTAGAGTCCTGGATTCAAAGATAGTATATTAGATATTATAATTTATTTTAGAATATGGTAGTCAACCATCATTATCTGCAATTATGTATATATAATGTATTGGATGAATTGAATAGTGTATTTAGGAGTATTATTGACAAGAGCATAATCAAGCTCAAATTAAACTCGATAGATCGAGTTACAATTGAGTGTTTTCAACTTTAAGTACGGATTGAAGAAGTTTAATTATTTATTCAATCACGTAATTAAATATTTAAATTGCATTATAAATTTAAACACTTAATGGCATTTCAGCTAAAAGCTCATCAACCATTCAGCTTCTCTACCAGCTTGTTCAAGAGCAATGAAATCGGACTTCATAGTAGAGTTAGCAATGCAAGACTATTATATTGGACGCTACTTCATCATTATTAGACACCTAAATTGACATCTCAATAACCTTCGAACAACAGGAAATTTATGGAAATGTAAACTCAAATCATGTGTGCCTTTCAAATATGTTAACATGCGATATAGAGATGCCCAATGATCAATACCTGGATTACCTACTCAGTCGACTGACAACATAGACAATGTAAGGTCTAGTACAATTCAAAAGATACATGAATGTATGATTTATGATATATCAAATAATAGGATGCATTTTATGATCTTAATTACCTATGGAATAATTCACTCTAAATATTTAAGTTTTTAGCGTTTCTTTTGATTCAATTTTCAAATGTATCAACTTTGTAGTTTTTACGTGGTTGGATTTTTATTATTTCAAAAATAACTAAAATCATAATAAAAATGATCAATATCTCAATTAATTAATATATTTCATTACTCCCCAATCAAAATTTATTAATGATGATGAGCAACAACTGAATCAAGGTATCCGCCTTGTCACTAGCTTTCTTCAACGCCGCCGGCTCTTTGCCGCCGAACTCATCGCTGCAGGTATCCACGTCGGATAACGCCGCCGATGCCTTGGTGTTCAGATCATCGCTGCGGCCCCTCGGAATCAACGCCTTACAATCGTTCAAGTTATCCACAGCGCTATCGAACACCTCGAGGCACGTCTCGATTATTGCTTTGCTGCCGGAAACCGCCTTCGCCGCCGCTATGGCGTCTCTCGTCGCCTTCTGCGCCGCCGCCACGGCGATCTTAGCCAGGGTCCGAACATCCGTCCGTCGCGATTTGCCCAAAACCTGGTTACATAAAGAAGGATTGTTGGATTTGGAGCAAATGTCTCCGACCAAATCACCTCTGCATTGCCCTAAAAATAACAGTGCCAGTGAAAAAAGGATCAAAGAAGACGACATTTCCCGTTTTTTTCTTCTTTTTTCTTTTTTGTGATGTTTGTTTAGGTTTCAAAGGGTCGATTTTATAGTAGAGGAGAGAGACATGCAGATAGGGGAAAATATAGCAATTGCATAAAGTAATTATATGAATTTAATTTCTTGGAAAAAGAATTTAGCTTGCGCCCAAACTCATTGGTGCACGTATTACGGGTTAGCAAGAAATCGAAAAAATTAAAACCGAATCGAAACCAAAAGATTTCCGTTTACATGGTTTGGTTATTTCAGTTTTCAGTTCGGTTTATTCTTTAATTTCATAACCAAAATAACCGAATTTTTATATATAATATTAATAAATATATTTAAATATAAAAAACTATTATATATATATGATTTCTATTTTTAATATTTATATTAATATATAAATATGAATTTTAATATATATATATATAATACATAAAATTTTATTTTTAATTTTATTAATTTATTAAATTTATATTAAAATTTAGTTATAAACAAAATTCCCATAACCAAATAAGAATCTCGGTTCGCCCCTCCAATATGAGGGTCGGATCCTGCGACCTATCAAATTAGCTTGATATGTGGTTAATAATAATCCGAAGTGAAACAAATGTTGCAACATGAGACATTTTTCTTAAATTTTTTTTAATTATATTATTTAAGTTAGTTTAATGATCTTTGTATAGCAGAGTGGTGGGAGAAGCCAAAAACTATGTTGAATAATGTTATATAGAATTTATGACTATATTCATTTTATAATGGGTAGAAAATGAAATGTAGAATAAATAATTAGTGTGATTTGCACTAAAAAAATACGAGGCTAGGCTTGTTGAACAACTTCCTTTGATGAGTGAATAGTAGAGTCCTTGATTCAAAGATAATGCATTAGATATTATAATTTATTTTAGAATATGGTAGTCAACAATCATTCTCAGCAATGATGCATGTATAATGTATTGGATGAATTGAATAGTATATTTAGGAGTATTATTGCCAAGAGCATACTCAAGCTCAAACTCAAAAAATCGAATTAGAATTGAGAGGTTTCAAATTTAAGTTCGAATTGATAAAGTTTAATTATTTGTCCAATTACGTAATTAAATCTTTAAATTGTATTAAATTTAAAAACTAAAGGCATTTCGGCTAAAACACTCCTCAACCATTCGACTTGTCTACCACCTAGTTCAATCGCAATGAAATTCGACTTCATATAATAGAGTTAGCAATGCAAGTTTTGTTTTGCTGATTTCCAGAAAATGGCTCCATCTGCTAAAGTAATCACATAAACACTTTTGCACGCGACTTCGTCATTATCAAACACCCAATTGACATTAGGGCTGGCAATTTGTGCGTGTTGGGTCGTTATCGTGTTTGAGCTTAACAGGTTCGTGTCGTGTTCATATTTGAGCTTAACGGGTTTGTGTCGTGTTCGTGTTTGAGCTTAACACGTTTGTGTCGTGTTCGTGCCCATTATTATTGTGCATGTTCGTGTCGTGTTATCGTGTCGAATCAAAATTCTTTAGTCCTAAGTGTACACCTGGCAATTTCTGTAAGGCAGATCGTTATCGTGTCGGGTCATTATCGTGTCGGGTTGTTATTGTGTCGTGTTGTTATCGTGTTTGAGCTTAACGGATTTGTGTCGTGTCAGAAATTTCCAGCCCTAATTGACATCTTAATAGCCTTCTAAAATAGTAGGAAATTTATAAAAATGAAAACTCAAATCATAAGTGCCTTTCAAATATCTTAACATGCGACATAGAGATGCCCAATGATCATTACGTGGATTATGAGTATACCTACTCAGTCGACTAACAACGTAGACAATGTCAGGTCTAGTATAATTCATAAGATACATGACACCTTCCCAATATTTTATCATAATCTACATGAGACACTATCACCCACTACAACAATTAATAATATAGACGACGCGAATTTCGCATCGTCTATTTCCAAACTTTGCGTCATGTATTAACACGTCATCTATTCTGATACGCTAATAGACGACGCAAAAATCGCGTCGTCTAAGTTCATACACATGACGCAATTTTCGCGTCGTCTATAACATAATAGACGACGCGAATTTTGCATCGTCTATTATGTTATAGACGACGCGAAAATTGCGTCGTCTAGTATGTTATAGACGACGCGAAAATCACGTCATGTGTATGAACATAGACGACGCGAATTTTGCGTCGTCTATGTGCATACACACGACGCGATTTTGCATGTTGTTTATATATGTGTAGTAGTTATAGATGACGCTTATTATTGCGTCGTCTGTGTACATATAAACGACACGAATTCTCACGTCTTCTATAGTTTTATAGACGACGGAATTATTCGCGCCGTCTCTTCCGTCTATTGAAAATTTTTTTTTCCTGTTAATCCTTATTATTCAAACCTCTTTAACTATCACATAATGCCAAATCATTCTGAGAGTGAGCCAGAAATATAATGCTTATATATCAATTAAATTCAAAAACTGAAATTACAATCAGTAAACAAAATAAATAAATTACAATCAGTGAACAAAATAAATAATTCAAAAAAACAAACATATGTTGGTGGCATAAAATTTCTTTCAATATGTATCTAAGTTTCAGCCTTCAGATTCACTACAGGGCTCAGTCACCACAATTCACTACAGGGCTCAGCCTTCAGATTCACTATGGGTTCCAGGTGCAATCATCTCTACCTACTTGGTTACTTAGTTTTTTCAGCATCTGCAACCACATGTCATAAAAATAATGGTTTGGTTAAAGGCACGAAAACAATTCAATCCCCGAATTCCAATATGACAACAAACAGCAGTTTAATAAACTTTAATACAACATGGTTACAGACAGTAAATGTCTACAGATAAAGAATGTCAATAAGAAATCATTCTCAGAAAGGCAGCTTGTTAAGAAAGGCTTAAACATAAAAAGAAAGATGTATTCCTGAATCATGCCTAAACATAAAGTGTGTCAGAAATGAGATGCACATAAGTGGATTCAAAGAGTTCCAGGCCCAATTAATAAATACCGTGTGTGCAATATCTAAATAACCCAGGAGCCAATATGAGGAAATTAAAATTATAACGCAACCCCCACACGGGCGAGTAATAAGATTAAAGGATAAATCAAGCATATAACCAGCATACCTCACTACATATAAGTTCGGAGAATATCACACCATTCTATACGAACTTCATTGATTTCACTTGTGCGATAACTTTGTTCATTAAACTATTAAAAACATAAGCACAAAGACAATAAGTAGTTACAAGTTAATATGTTATTGAGTTGGAGTTGAAATAAGATTTTGTAATAAATTAATATATTTAAATTACCATATCTGTCAATGGAATAGATTCACGAATGCCGTCAATGATATCTTTCATATAACGCATCACATAAAAGCCACATTGTTTTCCATCAGGCTGTTGTGGACACTGTATGACATTTGAGAGACAATTAATGTATTAATATACAGCTTTGAAATTCTCTAGTGAGATACACATACCTTGAGGACTTCCCAGGAAATGTTTGGTCTCCCTCTTTTTCCAATTGAAGTGTTGAATATTTTCATAGCTCTGACAATATATGAAAATAAAAAAGTGAAAACAAATATATTTATCTACTTCTTGAATTAAAATGAACTTACATGTCCATAGATGTTCTCCACTGAGCAAAATGGCGTTTGTCTTCCAGAGGATCTAACACATAAACATTCTCACCATATGCATCAATCACCAGAAGGATCCAATGAAAACTAATTCAAAAAAATTTGTGATTTAGTTCTCTCGAACAAAAATAAATAAAATATTATTAAGCAATTAAAATAAAAAATATTCACGTACCCGACATTGCTTGGCACAAAAACAAGCTGGTTTGCTTTTGTTCCAATCAACCTTCGGCCTACAGTATCGGCCTTTTCATCCATATCATTCTCATTCTTTGAATTCAATGCGACAACATATGGATCAAGAAATCGGATTTTGTTTATAATTTTCAGGCCCACACTTACATTATACAAGTGCTTACATTTTTTTACATGTCCATAAGATCAAGTTTTAAAAAATATTATACATAACATTATAAGAAATCATAAATAGTTAAAATAAAACTTACAATATATAAACAGATATGCATGCTGCTGCGATAGGGTTGAGCTCACAGAAATATTTGATGTCGTCAAGCAAAATATATATTTTTGTTGTTTGACCAAATACGTCCTCATGGACAGGTACCTTGATGGTACCATCGTTACCGAGAACATGTGTAGCGGCCATATGCAAGAACAGCTATGAAGTCGGTAAATCTTTTGCATTCAACTTGACTGACTTCTTTGGAGATGCTCCTTTATTCACATTTTCCTTGCAAATAATTTGATAAATGAAAAATGAATAAACATATATATAAGTAGATATATTACTGGAATATTTATATAAATAGATATAGTGCTTAGATGTTTATATATACCTCTTTCAGACGAACTTCTACGTCATCATTGCGTAGAGAAACAATATCATTCTTCATTGAGCAGTTGCGCTTCTTTGGAAATGCTCCTTCCTTCACATTTTCCTTGCAAATAATTTGATAATTGAAAAATGAATAAGCATATATATAAGTAGATATATTACTGGAATATTTATATAAGCATATATAGTGCTTTGTTGTTTATATTTACCTCTTTCAGACAAACTTCTACGTCATCATTGCGTTGAGAAACAATATCATTCTTCATTGAGCAGTTGCGCTTCTTTGGAGATGCTCCTTTCTTCACATTTTCCTTGCAAATAATTTGATAATTGAAAAATGAATAAGCATATATATAAGTAAATATATTACTGGAATATTTATATAAGCAGCTATAGTGCTTTGTTGTTTATACTTACCTCTTTCAGACAAACTTCTACGTCATCATTGCGTTGAGAAACAATATCATTCTTTATTGAGCAGTTGCGCTTCTTTGGAGATGCTCCTTTCTTCACATTTTCCTTGCAAATAATTTGATAATTGAAAAATGAATAAGCATATATATAAGTAAATCTATTACTGGAATATTTATATAAGCAGCTATAGTACTTTGCTGTTTATATTTACCTCTTTCAGACAAACTTCTACGTCATCATTGCTTAGAGAAACAATATCATTCTTCATTGAGCAACTCCCATTCTCTTCTTGCAAAGGTCCACTATTAATCATTTCTTTTTGCCACTGTATCATCTGCTGCATGTTTTCTCTCATCGCCTCCAACTGTTGTTTCATCATTGCAAACTCATGGTCCTTCACAGATGCTGATGAAATGTTACGATATGAAGAGGGAGTAACATAACGTCCAACACCCTTTATTCGTCCACGATTTTTGGGTTTCCCTAATGCTTGCGACAGGATGTCGTCTGTTAGATCAGTGCCGGAAAACGTGCCCTCAGTCTTTTGTTGTATGAATTCATCCTACAATGCCACATTAAACAATTAATGTAACAATTTAGATAATAATTCAATTTTTTTTGTTGATACTTACAATTTTTGAAACTGTCTGAACGAGCTTTTCACTTTCAAATTCTCCTTTTTTGTTAGCTCTTGCATTTTTCCATAGGAGGGCTCTATCGATATCTTCAACTCCCGTGAGTAGTTCTTTTTTCGACTGTTATTTGTAATAGTTAGTAAGATATACAAAATCTTAATAAAGTTATTGACAATATTAAAAAATTACCATTTCTTCTCGCAATCCTGCATATCCTTTGCGTGATAAGTGATGGGAATATACATTTTTTTTCTCTCAACTTCCTTAGATCTTCACTTTTTTGCTATAAAAAATATCGGGTTAGTTGAAATGACATGTTGAAGAGGTATTTGATTAATAAAAAAGCAGATCGTACCTTTCCTGTCTTAGAAATGCGACTGATAACAAAATCCTTCCAATCGTCCGGCGGGATTCCCTCGCCTGGTGGTGGATGAGATACAAGATTGGGGTTATTCTCGTGTGGAACGATATATCGTTTACAAAGTGTTGATTTCCAATTCCGCCACTTAGTGTTGGCTGAAGACAAACAGTTTTTCTTCCAGTTTGGGTCCAATTTGAACATCAACTATTAAAAAGAAAACAAAAAACAAGTAATAGTTAGTTATTACATAACTAAAAAAATACAAAGACATTGAAAATTTTATTTACATTGACAGAATCCCAAATCGCATCATTTGCTTCATCAGGCACATCTCTCCATTGACTGTAGCAAATTTTGACATGCTTTCTAGCAAGTACACCTATATAGCTCTGCAACTCAGAACCTGCCGGACCAATAGGTTGCAAGCGTCTATTGAATGTAACATCAGTTCTAATTCCTTTACTCCTTCGAATGTACAACCTATCTAGGTACACCTTCCCTTTACCAGCTCTGGATGATTTTGAAACTCGAGTACCTTGACTACCTTCACTGGGAGACGACATACCTAATAATAGATAAAATGCACATGTTATTTGACAATTTATAATAATATGAGAATATAATGAATACTGATGCAAATAGAAAGCTGTTGAAAAATATATATTGGTCTTACCCGTTTACTATTATTCATTATTTACCCATGTTCCGTCACAATCACCACGAACACACGGTATATCAACTTCATTAGCAAAATCTATGTCTGGTATTCCTTTGCTAAAATATTGATGGTGAATGGCAAAATCACTGAATTCATCATCGTCAAGTTCTTCAATGTAAGCTACGTTTGGAGTAGCAAGCATAATGGACCATGCTAAATTTTCAGGATCTTGTACATAAAAAACTTGATTAGCTTGATTGGCTAAGATAAAAGGGTCTGACTTGAATCCAATTCTATTGAGATTCACCAATGTAAATCCGAGCTCATCTACTTTAACGCCATTATTATTCTCCACCCAACAGCATTTGAACATCACTTGTTGAAAACTGACATAATCAAGTTCCCATATTTCATCTATAACTCCATAAAAGGTCATGTCTGAGACTATAGGATGATTATCTTTTGCGCTAGACACTTGCATTATTTTTGCAACTACGCTAACTCCGGAGTTTTGAACGGCTCGTAAATTATCACGTGCCTTTGTGTGAAATGTCACACCATTTATCATATAAGCATCATACTTCAAAACTCGTAGATTAGGTCCTCGGGCCAACCATTTTAATCGCTCTGAATCCAGTTTCGCGCTTGCAACCTGATCTCAATTAATGATTATAAGAGTTATAATTATTTTTAATAAACTACACAATAGAATTTAAGTAAATTTACACTTACTCTCTTTTTAAACCACGGGATGAATGTTCGATTGTGCTCGTCTTGAATCCATTTTTTAAACCGTGCTTTTCTAGGAAACATATCCTTTAAGTGTGTGATGTGCTCCCTGTAGTAAATAGTACATTATTTTACATAAATATTTGTTAATTAGGAATAACAATATGAATTTTGTATAACAAATAGTACTTACTCGATAAACGGGATAACAATATCTTCATTTGTCAGCACATATTGATGTGCTTGCTCCCACTCTTTCTCATCAACTTGTGAAACTTTAGCACTAGACAGAGGCTTAGATAGTTTCCTATGCCGACGATGTGTGTCTGGCAGTCCAATAGTGTGTATATCACATAAATATTCTGAACATAACTCCAAAGCTTCTTCTGCAATGTAACTTTCAGCGATGAATCCCTCTGGACAATTGCGATTTCTCACATAACCTTTCAAAACTCGCATGAACCGTTCAAACGGATACATCCATCTATACCACACTGGTCCACAATATTTGACCTCACGTACAAGATGTACAGTAAGATGGACCATTATATCAAAGAAGGACGGTGGAAAATGCTTTTCAAGCAAACACAATGTAACGGTGATGTCTCGTTGAAGATCATCTAACTTGGAGACATCAATCACTTTGTTACATAGGTTATTAAAGAAGAAGCAGAATCTAGTAATATCGCATCGTACTTGTTTTGGCAAAACACCTCGTATAGCCACGGGAAGCAGTTGCTGGATCAAAGTGTGACAATCATGCGATTTAAGACCTACAAGTCTTGAATCATCTACAGATAGAAGGCTCGACACATTTGATGAATAACCTGTTGGCACCTTCACTCCACTAAAAAAAGAATATATTTTTCGTTTCTCTTCTTTGGTAAGAGAATAACAGGCAGGTGGTAAATATGATCTTTTTTCTTCTATCTTTGGTGCCAACTCACTCCTCAACCCCATGTCTAAAAGATCAAGTCTTGCTTTAACACCATCTTTGGTTTTTCCTGGTATGTTAAGCAATGTACCAAGCAAGCTTTCACATACATTCTTCTCAATGTGCATTACATCAAGGACATGACGAATGTGCAAGTGCTTCCAGTACTCCAATTCAAAGAATATTGATTTTTTTTTCCAAGGACTACTTTCATCAACTTCTTTTGATTGACCTATTTTGCTCTTTTTACCCCACACACATTTAAGTCTCTCCACCCTTTCAAACACTTCACTAGAACTCAATATAGCGGGTGCAGGCCTTAATTCTATATTCCCATCAAATGATTTCCTTTGTCTTCGATAAGGATGTACATCAGGTAAGAATCTTCGATGCCCCATGTATGACATTTTTCTGCTGTGTTTTAAACGTCGTGCACAAGTTTGATCAGCACAAATAGGGCATGCATGATAACCTTTAACTTTGTTACCTGATAAATTGCCATATGCAGGAAAATCATTGATGGTCCAAAGTAGGACAGCACGGAGCATGAATTTCTCTTCACGATACGCATCATATGTCTCAACCCCAATTTCCCACAATTGCTTCAAGTCATCGATCAAAGGTGCGAGATATACATCTATATCATTCTCAGGTTGACGTGGACCAGACACTAACAAAGTGAGCAACATATGCTTTCTTTTCATGCATAGCCATGGGGGAAGGTTGTATGTTATAAGAATAATTGGCCAACAACTATATTTGGACGATTGAACACTATGAGGATTGATACCATCGGCTGATAGTGCCAATCGAAGATTTCTGGGTTCATTTCCAAACTCTGGCCACTTTTCATCCACAACTTTCCAAGCTGATGCATCAGCCGGATGACGAAGATAGCCATCCCTAACTCTCTTGTCAGCATGCCATGTTAAGCTGTTGGACATATTTTTTATGCGAAACATTCTCTGAAGCCTTGGTATCGGAGGAAAGTACCATAACACCTTAGCTGGAACTCCATGGCGTATCTTGCTCTCGTTTACAGGAGCCCCAGCAGAAATTTTATCTTTCGTAATCACCTTCCACCTTGATGATCCACATGTAGGGCAACTCACCAAATCAGCATTTTCATTTCGATACAAAATACAATCTTGCGGGCAAGCATGAATCTTTTCGTACTTCATTCCCAAAGTGGATAGACACTTTTTCGCCTCGTATAATGATGAAGGCATTACATTATCTTCTGGCAATATTTCTCTAATCATCAACAGCAGATCTGTAAACGAAGTATCACTCCAACCGTATTTTGCTTTCAAATTATACAGTTTAACAGTTACTGATAACTTCGTGAATTTAGTACAACCAGGGTACAGTGGCATCTCCGCTTCCTCCAGAATTTTGTGCAAATGATTTGGGTTCTCAATATTAGCGTCGTGCATCATATCAACCGGCTCATGTGAATAGAACTCATGATCGATGTTCATCCTATCATCATTATCATTGACGTGAGATCTAATTTTCTCTCCATGGTGGATCCAATGAGTATATGTCAAATCAACTCCATTGTAAATCAGATGCGCCTTGATAATGTTCACTTCTTTTTTTCGAAGATTTCCACACTTAGCACATGGACACCACATATCATTCGGATCTTTACCGTTCGCAATAGCAAAATTCACGAAAGAATTGATTCCATCCTCATACTCCTTTGATAATCTACTTTTTGACATCCACCCCTTATCCATTCCTGCCATATTATAGTTTCACATCGAATATAGAGTTGTCATTTAATTTAGACTCTCATAACATTTTAAGCACTTAAACTTTAGTATATAGTTCATTTATAATTGATTTGTCAAGACAACAAATAAAAGTGGATGTTAAAAAATTAGATTTGTGATATTAGTTTAGACTCTCATTTTTTATAGTGATTGTTATACCCTTACTAAGTAGAACACATATTTAAGAGTTCATTTTAATTAATGAATTTAATCTATTATTTCTCAATTTATATTTTTTATTTTTATAAATAAAAATACTTAAAATAATAAAATAAATTAAAGACAATAAAATTTTTGTATATCTTTATTTATCTCCATTAAACTACTCTCTTCTTAATACTTGCTACTTAATAATTTGACATAATGTATCTTTATAGTTTATTTTGACTAAGACACAAAAAAATAAAGGAGGAAATATATCTAAATAGCCATTTTGTTTATCTTAAAACCATAAATAGTCAATATTATGTATACATTCAAAGATTTGCCAAAAGAATGTGAACTTCCTGAAAAACCCCTATATTTAACCTACTACTAAAAGGATTTAAAAAAATTATCAATCACTAATGTTAATTTCCATTTGCATTAGGAATAATATTGAAATACAAAATTAAAAAAGAAGTATAGATATACGTTAACTTAATTCTAATTAAAATATTTACGACTTAAGAATAATAATGAAATAAAAAATTAAGAAAAATTACGTGCGACCATTTTTTGATCTGGTTTCACTATTTTTAATTTTACATTGCGATTTTAATAAATTATATGATCATTTTAACTTTTGAGTTTTGGAATTGCATGAAAATCGAGAGTTGATCACTTTTATTTTACGAAATATACGCGTCGTCTATACCCGTATAGACGACGCGTTCCACCGCGTCGTCTATCAGCGCCCATAAAATAGATGACGCACTTACGCTTCCGCGTTGTCTATTAGGATATAGACAACACAAATGAAATTCGCGTCGTCTATATTGCGTCGTCTATTACCTTATTTGTTGTAGTGACCCAAATTCTTCTTAAGATGCATGCTTGGATTATAAGGAGTTCTAGCACGACTCAAATCAATGAAGTTAAAACGCATCAAGTTTTTATCTACATAGTGTGATTGACTTAAAAGAGAAACCATATTGAGTTCCTGAAGTTTAATGCCAAGAATATCATCGACATAAGGACAAATAATCACACACTCAGGATCACAACATTTGGAATATTAGCATGAGCCAGCAGTGTTGACAATGAAACCATGAGATAAAAGTGCAACAATAAATTTTGCATACCATTGCAAAGGTGCCTGCTTTAGGCCTTAAAGAGATATTTTCAGTTTAAGAATATTATGTTCTTGACCAGACACTACACAACCTGTGGGTTTTAATATATAAATTTCCTCATCCGAATCTTCATTTAAGAAAGTTGTTTTTACAATCATTTGATATAACATGTTATGTATAGTAGCCAGTGCAAGTAGACCTCTAATAGCACTAATCTTAGCAATAGGGGAAAACGTTTTATAGTATTCGACATCTTTTCTTTGAGCAAAATTTATTACAACTAAACCTGTCTCAAACGTGTTAAATGTTCCATCTGGTTTGAGTTTTCTCATAAAAATTCATTTTGTTTTAAGAGGTTTGCAATTAGGATGCGGACTTGCAATTTCCCATGTATGCTTAGTAGTAATAGATTTCACTTCACTCTGTATGGCTTCTTTCCAAAAAGTTGAGTGTGCCCATTTTATTGCTTCAATGTAGGTTCTAGGATCTTCATTCGTAAGAAGGCTGACATTAAAAATTTATTAATTTTCTCAGGATTTTCGAGTAAAAAATAAGTAACAAAATCTTCACCAAAGTTTGTTTAAGTTCTCTTATGTTTGATCCTTCTAGATTCAACCTTATGTTTATCATAAGGTAAGATAGACGAAGGAGTATTTATAACTTGTATAGTGACAGACAAATCTCCTCCAAAACGAAAAAGAAAACTAGAAGTGGTTGAAAGGATTTGTGAACTGAATATCAAAAATAAATTGTTATGCCTATGATTAATCCTAGCATGCTCTTATTGATTATGCATAAGGGAGTTTTTGCGGAATACATGGATTGTAGAAACCTGAAGAACGAGTGCGTAGAGATTTGATCCTCGATCCTTTTCCCACGCTCCAAGATTTATTCCTAACAGATTAAGGAATCAAATCTATGAAAATTAATAATAATTTTCAAAAACAAAGAGGGAGAGAAGAAAGAACACGATCCTCCTGATCTGATCTTCTGATATGTATCCCAACTGTAATCCGAATATCTGGTGAAGATTCCCTTCGGATTCCTTGCCCGGTTGAGAAGCAGAATTTCCTATTCGTTTCTCAGATCTAGTCGATCACACACAGTTTCCAAATTCTGGTTTGCTGTGTTGCAACATATGATCTTGTGGTGTGGTATGGTGTGTTGTGTATTTTGATCTGAGAACCTGAGGCCTATTTATAGGAAAATACTGGACTTCTATTGGACCTGAGTTTTCATGGGCCAGACCAGGGACTAGAATGCAAATAGCAAATAAGGTCTATCAATTAATTAATTATCATATTCAACCCAGAATATAATTAATTAATTAATATTGATTCATTCTACCAGAGAATCAATAATGTCCTACCTATTTGCTACCACGTTTTGAGGTACGGGTTGCATGAGCTCGGTATATCCCCACATTTAAGGTTACATACATTCATTAATTAATTTAAGCTCTGACAAATCATTTAACATCTTATATTCCTGAGTCAATCCACTCAAACATTTTCACTTATGCTTGAACTTAATCAGCCTGCAGGACTTTAGCATAACGAACATTTTGAGCTGCTCGGGGAATGTCACCATCCTATACTAGATGTGGTTACCTAGTTCCAGTACCAGACAGTCATACACAAATTGTTATCACCCAAGATACAGATATACAAGCTCAACTAGAGTCTTTCATTGTAACTCAAAGTGCCACACAATCTGCGTATACTTTTGTACCTTCATTTAGGCTTAAGATCTCATCAAGCCATAGAGATCTAGATTCTTTTAATGTCAGATAAAAGAATCGATCTGGACTTAGGTCCTTATCAATGTGTGCCCGCACCAGCATACCAAGTCATCCAAGATAAGATGCTAATTATTGCGTATGCTGCAGCCTACACCGACAGTTTATCTTGGAACTGTCTCAACTGTGATAACTATTTATATCTCTCTACGTCAAACGATCCATACGATCTTCCGTGATCTACTACACACCGTATGATCTCCCTATCGACGAGATAAGAGGATAAAAGCGTTTGCGACACATGTTTGTTAATTCAGACAGGAGATGAACATACAACATTTATGATTCCCAGTATATTAACCAATCGACTTTGTACATAATATACCAATGATAATGCTTTCAGTATATAAATCCATCAGTGGACAGAGCCAAAAATACATTAATAAAAAAGAATATCGAATGGGAGAGCCAACAAAACTACGAGTTTTTATATCATCAACGAGAACACCTCTAAAACTAATAACAACTCCCTCAACAGCAAGAAAAACACCAACCAATGAAACACCCACTTACAAAACAGAATTATGAATAGAATTTAACAGAGTATGACATTTGCAAAAGAACAATGAACTTGTGGCGTGGTAAAAGGAATCCACTGCCTTAGCCAACGATCGAAAATATTGGGATTGTGTTTTCAGGCATCATAACATGGCTAGACTCGTGTAGTGGTTTGGTGCCTAGTGGCTTTGATGTGGTAGCATCAACTCTCAAGGCTAGCACATAAAAGTCCATTCCAACTCATTTTGGATCAATTATATGTGCGGCTAGGTGTGGAAATAGGCCGGACCAAACTATGGTTTGGCTCATTAGGCTTGGGCCTGTTATAATTGGAAGAGGTATGAGTCTGGCCTTTTACCTGTAATAGGTCTAATTCTTAGACTATTAAAAACTTATTTGAGCTTATTTTATATTTATAATTATTTTTTTATTTTTTATATTATGAATATATTACATAATTTCAATAGCAAATATGTATGGTATTTTATATAAATCTATTATTTGGTAATAATTAAATTATTCAATATATTTTTTATTTCTAAATTACAAATACAGTTTTAATTTTAAATAATTAATATATTCCATCACTTATATATTATATAATTATTTAAATAGGTCGACCTGCTTCTTAACTAAAAAGGATTTACAAATAGCTCAAGTCTAACATATTTATAAAATAAGTCGGACCTGGTCTGGTTTGTGGTAGCCTAAACCGAAGGCCCCTATCAAGCGGCACTTCTATGTGCGGCTTGAAGGACCGTACCTCTCTCCATCACTCCGCAACTAGTTTAACAATCACTTTTTTTTAAAAAAAAGTTTTTACCGTTTCTTTTACTGCATTTTTCAAATGTATCAACTTTGTATGTGGTTAGATTTTTTTTGTTTCAAATAATAAGTAAAATCATAATAAAATGACCAATATTTCAATTATTTTAATTCATCAAATCTCCAATCATAATTTATTAATGACGACGAGCAACAACTGAATCAAGCTATCCGCCTTGTCATTAGCGCTCTTCAACGCCGCCGGCTCTTTGCCGCCGAACTCATCGCTGCAGGTTTCCACGTCGGATAACGCCGCCGATGCCTTAATGTTCAGATCATCGCTGCGGCCCCCCGGAATCAACGCCTTACACTCGTCCAAGTTATCCACGGCGCTGTCGAACACCTCGAGGCACGTCTCGATTATTGCTTTGCTGCCGGAAACCGCTTTCGCCGCCGTTATGGCATCTCTCGTCGCATTCTGCGCCGCCGCCACCGTGATCTTAGCCAGGGTCTGAACATCCGCCCCTCGCGATTTGCCCAAAACCTGGTTACATAAAGGAGGATTGCTGGATTCGGAGCAAATGTCGTCTACCAAATCACCTCTGCATTGCCCTAGAAATAACAGTGCCATTGAAAAAAGGATCATCGTCGCGAAAGAAGACGACATTTTTCTCGTATTTTTTTTTTCTTTTTTTTGTTTGAGTTTTTTGCGATGTTTGTTTAGGTTTGAATGGGTGATTTTTATAGTAGTGGAGAGAGTGAAAATATAGCAATTTCATAAATTAATTATACAGATGGTATTATATGAATTTAATTTCTTGAAAAAAGAAAATGTGAGATTTAGTTATTATTACCATATATATTGCAAATTATCTGCATTTGGGAAATCCAAAATAAATAATCCAAATCAAATAGTTTGTATTTTCCATTATTGCAAAATTCCCCATATTATTAAATTTGACTCGTTTATTACAAAGATTTCGAAATAATCAAAAGCAACTCGACCAAAGCATTGGCCTTGTCAGTGGCTAGTTTCAGCTGGCGTGGCTCCTCGGGCCCAAACTCATCGTTGCACGTATCGATATCGGTCATAGCGGCCAACGCATGCGTTTCTATTTCACGAACGCTACTGACCGGACTCTGTTTCTTAATCAACGCCTTGCATTCGTGCAAAATGCTCGCCGCGTTGTCAAAGTTCTCCACACACGTCTCAATTATATGTTTGTTGCTGCGATTGATGACTAACTTGGCAACGTATATGGACGTTCCTACCGCGGTCATCGCCTTCTGGACCTCGATTGCAGCCAGACCTGTAGCATTAGCCCCTCGAATACTAGGGTCGGATCCTGCGACCTGGTTGCATAGAAATGGATTGGTTGATTTGGAGCAAAAATCCTTTAATAAATTGGCTTGACATGTGTCTAAATAGATTAGACAATGCATAAACGCCGATTACTCACCAAATACAAAACTCAATACTCATATTATGTAGCCTATCAATGACGAGTGATAATGTTACGATTAATATATATTAATATATACTTGTTCTATTTAATCAGTCATATATATACGACACATAACTGATTTTATTTGACACATTAAAATTATACTTTCATAACAAAAATCAACACCGACAATTATAGGCCATATGTCGGCGTCATTATGAACAAAAATCTTAATTTAAAAAAGTCACATTAACAATAAATATTAACTAAAATTGATAATTATGATACTAACTTACGAAATTGGCCTAAATTATATTATTTCCGTTCTGGACAATTAATCAATACTTATTAGTGATAGTGAAATATTTTATTAAAATTAATATTTTATTAATTAAAAAAAATTTAACTCGTATGTATTGATTGGGGGAGTAATAAATAAAAGACATTGAATGTATTTAATAATAAAGTAAGAATGGATCAGAATTGAACTACATCGTTTGAGAAGAGAGAGAGAGAGGCGGAGGGAGACGAGAATTGATGTGAACCACACCCACATTCAATTCCAAACTTTGATTTCTTCAGCGAGAGAGAGAGAGAGTGAGAGTGTGTGTGTGTGTGAAGAGAAAATATCTCTTTCTCTTTCTATCTTCTTTCTCTATTGGTTTTTGTAAAAGAAACACACAGTCGAAGGTGAAAATGGGTGTTGCAGAGCATGAGCATCACATACTCATGCTGCCTTTCATGGCGCAGGGCCATCTCATCCCATTCTTAGCATTAGCCAATCAGCTCGTACGAAGATTCCCCTTCCACGTCACCATCGCCACCACCCCTCTCAACGCCCGCTACCTCACCACCGCCGTAGCCAACAACCCATCGCCGCATGCCTCCCAAATCCACGTATCCGAGCTCCCATTCACCAGCTCCGATCACGGCCTCCCGCCCAACGCCGAGAACACGGAGGCCTTGCCCCTCAACCTCATCGTCAACCTATTCCACGCCTCCGCCTCCCTCGAAGCCCCCTTCCGCCGCCTCATCCGTGACACCACCGCCGCACATGGCGCCCCTCCCCTCTGCATAATCTCCGACGTTTTTATGGGTTGGGCTAACGAGGTCGCCAAGTCCTTATCCACCGTCAACGTCGCCTTCACCACCGGCGGCGCCTACGGCACCGCCGCATATATGTCCATGTGGCAGCACTTGCCCCACCGCCTCGCCGATAAGGATGGCACCTTCACTCTCCCCGGATTCCCCAATTCCCGCACCTTCCACATCACTCAGCTGCATCGATTTCTCAGAGATGCAGACGGCGCCGATTCCTGGTCCAGATTCTTCCAGCCGCAGATCGCGCGCTCTCTCAACTCCTTCGGGTGGCTCTGCGCGACGGCGGCGGAGATCGAGCCGTTAGGGTTAGACATACTTAAAAATTACACGAAAATCCCCGTTTGGTGCATCGGGCCGCTACTCCCCCAAGCAATGTTACGCCGGGAAGAGCAGTCTCGCCTAATCGGAAAACACACCGGCCGAGAACCCGGAGTCTCGCCGGAGAAATGCCTCGAATGGCTGGACTCGAAGCCGGAAAGATCCGTCTTATACATTTCTTTCGGATCACAGAACACGATCAGCCCATCTCAGATGATGGCGTTGGCGCTAGGGTTAGAAGACAGCAATCGGCGATTCATTTGGGCGATTAGGCCTCCCACCGGGTTCAACTCGAGATCCGAGTTCAAGCCGGAGTGGCTGCCGGAGCACTTCGAAGAAAGAGCGGCGGAGAAGAAGCAAGGATTGATGGTGCACGGATGGGCGCCGCAGCTGGAGATACTCTGCAACGGATCAACGGGGGCGTTTCTGAGTCACTGCGGGTGGAATTCGATCGCGGAGAGCTTGAGCCAGGGCGTGCCGATTATCGGGTGGCCGTTGGCGTCGGAGCAGGGGTACAATGCGAAGATGGCGGTGGAGGAATGGGGGGTGTGCGTGGAGATGAGCAGGGGAGTGGAGAGCAGCGTGAGTAGGGAGGATGTGAAGAGAGTGATCGATACGGTGATGGGTGAAGGGAGGAAGGCGGCGGAGATGAGGGGGAAGGCGGCGGAGATGGGGGAGTTGATAAGAGCTGCGTTGAGTGAGGAGGAAGGGCGGAGAGGCTCTTCGCTTACAGCCATGGATGATTTTGTTGCAGCTCTTCTCTCTCACACAACTTAAGTCGATTAATTTGGTTAAAAATCTAATTAATTAATATTTTAAGTTTGTTAATTAAGCCGGATATCGTGTTATTTTAAGTCGATTTGTGGGCTCGGTTCAACCGATCCGCCCAAAATCTAATACTACTAATATATGTGTATTTATTTTATTTTATAATTTTATATTTTTAATTAATAAATTTAATTGACATGATTATTTATATTTTCTAGTTATTATGTTTTATATTTGTGAGCACAGTTTATGAATTATGATTGTGGATTGGTTTTAATGTATTATAAAAATTGTAATTTATTTTTCATAGTTAAACTAAAATAGATTCCGGTGAAATTGAAGATTTGGTTTGGTTTAGTTTTGATTCGAATTAGGTTGGAGGTTCGAGTTGGATTTTTTTAAAAAATTCAAAATGGCAATTTGGGTAAATTGGATTTGTTATCAACTTAAACTACGGTTGAACTTATAAAATTAATTCAAAATATAATAAATAAAAATTATAAAAAATATTAAATAAAAATTAATACAGAGCCCCCGGAACTACGGATCCAAATAATACAGAAAATGGGAACAAAAAATGCATAAAACAGAAAATGAAGTAAACGCAGCAAATGACCAGGCTCGATTCAATGAATATAACAGATTAGAGTCGAATGATTGCCCCGACAGCGCCAAGCTCAGCAGATTAAACGAATACAACTTAGGATGAGAACTCAAATAATAGAAGGCTAAAAAATACAGCTTAATTGTGTAATACGTGAATAGATGCCGAAAATCAGCTTACAAGGGATTATAAAATATGGGTTTGAACTCGTTAGGGTTCCATAGATTTTCGCGAGATCTGTTGGACAGCGAACTCCGAATTTATCGGAGTTGTTGCGTCGTTCGCCTCCAACCCCTTCTGAGAATCTCACGATTTTATCTTTCTGCTCCTCAATGACTATCCCAACCGTTGAGTGGCTCCTTTGGGTGCCCCGGTTCGGCTTGTCGAACTGCTTCTCATCTTGGCCAAACTGTCTTGGTTGGACCTACTCTCAGCGAACTGCTTTAATCGGAACTGCTTCTTCTTTTGAACTGCTGGGTTGACTTACTACTCGACCTGCTAAAATAATGATGGACCTCACTTTAAGCCTCTTAGATGGGATGATTTTTTACCTAACCCAACAATAAACATAGAATATAAACATGAAAAATGGGAGAGAGCGACTTTAAATCCCCAAAAAATATTTAAAAAATATATCAAAACTAAATAGCAATATGTAATTTAAGCGAAAGAAAGTCGAATAGTTCACACGTGCGAACATATCGCTACAATTTACCGCCTTTTATTTATAGAGGGTTTATTATTTGGCCACACTGAAAAATTAGGGATTTATCAAAACCCCTCGTCGCAGCAAAATCCCAAAGTGAGTTCACCATTTCTCGTCTTCTTCCATTTCTTTCTCCTTTTAAGTTTATGGTACCTAGATGTAAGCATATTTTTTATTCATAGAGTTGCACTTGTATGTTTTCCCTTTATTTCTCCGATCTCTCGATTTTTTGTGTAAGATTGGAGCTATTTTGCAGGAGTTTGAGCGCGATAGGCCGTGTGTTGAAGTATTCATTTGTTCGAAGCTCGTAATCTTAGTCGAAAATGAGGTGAGTAGTTGTATCATTTTGTGCATCGTTTTGAATTTTGAAATTGGAATTAAGTTTTGTAAACGAACCCTAGATTGAAACATTTCCGTTATACTATTGTGGCTAGTTTTCTACTTCATTGTTGTAGACTGAAGTAGGCCGAATTATTTTGTTTCGAACATTTATAGTGATTGGGTAATTGCAATTCACTTTGCTCGCTCTTTTTTTTTTGTGCACTTTAGATTTTTGAATGGTTAGTGGATTTGTATTGCTTACATATATATTTAATCTTGCATTGATTCGTGTTTTTTTTGTAGTAACTGATGGTTTCTATTGTTTTGCAGTAAGCCTATGGACGAGGATACTCCAGTAAGACCATCAACCTACATGTTTTTTTTTTTAAATAATTTATTCGTGTTTTTGCAATTATCATCGATACACATTATATGTCCACAGTGGGTTGCTAGTTACACTTCTCTTTTATGTTAGTTTGTCACTGTCCTTCATAATTTACAACTAAGCTGCAATAATTGTTTAACATAAGCAGCCGGTTTCTTCTACATAAATGAATATGTTGGCATAAGAAGAGTATATTTCTTCCTGAATATCATAGTTTTTTCCTATTCAGTTAGTCACGATATCCTCAACATCTCATTTATACACATCACGTTTATGTTTACCTTTTCTCTGCTACAACTTGGATTGAACAATGCTTTAACGGTAACAAACCAACTTTCATTATCATGTACTAATTGGATGCATGAACTCCTGTATAATTTTCTTACAGGTGAAGAATGAGGAAGAGGAGTTCAACACAGGTCCACTTTCTGTTTTGATGTTGAGTGTGAAAAATAACACACAGGTATGTCATATATGTTATGGAAGTTACTACCTATTTTTCAGTTTATTAGTTTTCCTTGATAGTTGATACCATGGTTACTGTTGTTATTTTGCCTCGGAGTCGGTGGAATGCGCAGATTGGGACTGGGTCTAACTATTATATCTTTGTAGAGTTGCCTCATTTTACACTCTTCATAAGTTATTTAACTAATTATTGATTGGCTGATAGGTGCTCATCAACTGCCGTAACAACAAAAAGCTTTTGGGCCATGTTAGGGCTTTTGACCGTCACTGCAACATGGTGCTGGAAAATGTACGAGAGATGTGGACTGAGGTTTGTTATTTTTTGCAACAAATATTTCCCTCAGAATATTGCATATCATATTGACTTTTCCCGCAGTTTGTATCCTGTAAGTTTATAACAGCAGGAGTTTTTAATAGTGCCTCAATCCACTTTTAAATTATTGAATAGGTTCCCAAAACCGGGAAAGGCAAGAAGAAAGCTCTTCCAGTTAACAAAGATCGTTTTATTAGTAAGATGTTTCTCCGTGGAGATTCTGTGATCATTGTCCTCAGAAATCCCAAGTAACAGGTATTAGGATTATGTGTTTTCCAGTCAACGTAGTTCATATGATTAATACTTGATTGGAAATTGAAGTATCATGTCCACTGGGTACTTTCCTTTTTGATGCACATTGTGTTCTATTTCAGATTCTTTCATGCTTCCACTTTATGAAGTTTGCAGTTGTCAAGTACTATTTCATAATCCTGTAGTTGATGGGTCGATGCTTGTGAATTATGAATATGATTATGAAAATAAAGTAATCATGGTGCTCGATGTAAGTTAGAGTTACCTGTATAAATATTTATCCAGTTTGTGGTATCCTTGGGATGTTCTCATTTTACATTCTGCAAAACTTGTCATGTTTGTCTGACTGGGGAAACTCGATGTCTTGTCATCTTTGCACCCGTAAATTTAAGCTTGCTTGCATTTGCTGTCTCGTATTCTACTGCCACACTAAAGCTCTGCATTTTATGCAGGTGTATTTAATGTAGATGAAGGCCTATGCTTCTTCAACCTGCAATTATATCAATGATGCTATGTTATGTTATTTTGCTATGCATTTGTAGTCTAGCAGACTCAACTTTTCTGGAATGTAATGCAACCCCTTGGACTTAGCAGCCTGTATTGTTTCTTCGGCTTCTTTATAAGTTATAACACTTGGATCTCGAGCAATTTCTATTACTAGATGCATTTTAATTGAAATAGTCTTTTGATTTTGATTGGAGCTTTTGTTTATGAACGATTGACATAAAATGTAAACGTGGTGTTGATGAGCGTGGTGATTAGTGTGTAGTTTAAACTAGCTTTATTGTGTCGGTGAATGAGCTGTGCACAGTGCATGTGCTAATATGCGTGGTAGAGGAGTAGATTAGGGGAAAAGCTTAGCTTGGAGAATCGGATTCCATTTTTAATTTCTTTTTTATGTGCAGAATCAACTGTGAGAAGTTGCATGACTTGCGAATTTGTTGTGCAAAAATTATAGAGGTATTTTATGTAAAAGGATAAAGCGTCTACATCAGACTTAAAATGGCAAACAATATATGAAGAAAAAATTAATAATAATAAAAAAAGTAACATCATAGTAATTTCATAAAATAACCTCTAGGCCACTTAGCTAGCATGCAAAGTTGAGGCTCTCTCTTCCAATTAGAGACCTTGGTAAGGTTATAAGGTAGTGGCAGAGGTAGCGATGTCATGTTTGTTGGTGGCGTGGTCGCCAAAGATTCGTTGCCTGAAGTCGGACACCATCATGGGGAGACCCTTGCGGAGGGCGACCTTGGGCTCCCAACCCAGAAGCTCCTTGGCCTTGGAGATATCTGGCTTCCTCTTGTGAGGGTCATCTTCTGTGTTGGGTCTGAACTCTATCCTTGCATTTGGATCAATGGTCTCTTGCACCACCTGCACCATCCATGATGTTTTGTGTGTGTTTTCATGTTTCATTCTACATTGGAAAGGGTGAGTAACAGTAATTGGTTGGGTGGCATACCTGAGCAAGCTCGAGCATGGTGAACTCCCCTGGGTTACCCAGATTGAAGGGCCCCACGTGCTCACCTTCCATCAACCGCATCAGTCCCTCAACCTTCCATTCATACAACATCGTATAAATACTTCACTAACATGTTTGAACAGAATCTGCTCACTCATTTTGAATCAAGGTTGAAATACTTCCTCATTTTCAATTATTTGGTTTGATTTACTATTTTAAGATGTTTCAACTATATTGTCTAATTTATAAATTTAGTATTGTTTTTTTAGTTGATAATTACACACCTAAATATCTTTGGAAAATGAGAATATTAAATATAATATTATGAAGATCAAAACATCAATTTTCAATTCTAGTACTAAGTATTATTTTTCTCAATTTTATGTCTAAACTATTCAAATCCAATGAAGAAATTTTCCGGCATCAGAAAACTGCCGTAAACTCATATCATACTAAAAAAAAAAAAGAAAGTTGTAAATCAAATGATGTGGGTTTTCGAAATATTCTATCAACTTTCTGATGCCAAAAAATTTATGTCCTATATTTGAATAATTTTCATAATTCGGACATAAAATTGATATTTTGGCCTAATATGTAAATGAGAAGTTAATCAATGCATAATGTTGAAATTTTTTAAAATATTAAATAATTTTTAACAAACATACAATATCAAACTGGACTATATAATCGTAATAGGGGGAGTAATATTCATGGAAGTAAAAGGCTTACCAGATCAGATACAAACTGAAAGCTTCTGGTCTGCTTGCCGTCGCCATAAACAGTCAAGGGCTCCTTCCTCAATGCCTGCCCAACCACAACCACAGATTAGATTTATCCAACATTATTTCCGATAAATTAATTCACAGTAACTGATAAAATGCACCGCAATTTGCTTACCTGAGCAACGAAGTTGCTGACAACACGACCATCATCGATGCACATGCGAGGACCATACGTGTTGAAGATCCTAGCAATCCGGACCTGCTCGTTTTTCCCATTTTCCAACCCACGTTATTTTGCATTCCACAATTCACAACAAACCCATGTTCACTACTAAAATTATTCACAAAAATATGAGGAAAAGGCCAAATGTAGTCCCCTTTTTATGCAGTATAAAAAGGCGAGGGGAGGGGAAACAAAACACAGAGTTTTTGCCTTCTCATTCAATCATGCAAATATATGGTTTGAATTTTTTGGCGGGATTTTTTTTATTTTAAATTAAATGGGAAAATAAAGAAATGAAGTTTCTTTCACCTCAACGCCAGCGCCTCTGTGATAATCCATGGTCAACGTTTCGGCAGTCCTCTTCCCCTCGTCGTAGCAGCTTCGGACACCTGTCCACCCACAATTTTTATTTATTTTTATTCTTATATTTTATACCATAAACAGACTGCGAAATCAGGTAAATGACCATTCTGCCCTCCGGCAACCCACGTTTTAATTTTTAAAGCGTAGGGTTTATATATGTGGTACGAAGCAAGCAACCCACCGCCCCACCACCACCACCAACCGCCGCGAAACAGCGGTGGTGGGAGGAACTGATTGAAAGTGAAGAAATGAAAGCAATGTCAGTGGGTCCCACTTGCTCACCAGATATTTCGTTTTTTATATTTTTTTTTTTTTTTGAAAGAGGAAATTTAGAGAACGTGTCAAAGTCAAAAGGGACGAATTTGAAACCCACTAACTAATCGCTGGGCTAATTTGCGCCGCCCAGACCCTTAACTAACGCCTATTGACAATTCTTACACGATAAATAATTGAGGAGAGGAATTCTTACCGATTGGATTGACGTTGCCCCAGTAGGTCTCAACTTGTGGGTGTTGCAGCGGATCACCGTACACCTCGCTGGTGCTCGTTAGCAAAAACCGCGCACCAACTCTCTTCGCCAGTCCCAGCATGTTCAACGTTCCGACCACATTCGTCTTGTGCGAATCTCAAATTAAGGTTTCAACCCCAATAAAACTCAATATTAAAATTCAAAATATTTCACGAGCGTTAAAGCTCGTTCAAACTATTCGATGCATTTCTACGTGTATTGAATTGAATATAGTAGATGCAGAACAGAGAAATTGAAGCGTAGGAAAAAAAAAAGAAAAAAAAAGAAAAGGATATGATTGTCTTAACGGGATTGTGCTTGTAATGAACGGGAGAGGCCGGGCAGGCTAGATGGTAGATCTGGTCAACTTCCAAGAGGAGCGGCTCGACGACGTCGTGTCGAATGAGTTCGAATCTCGGATTTCCGAAATGCTGGGCGACGTTCTCCTTCCTGCCGGTGAAGAAATTATCCACCACAATCACGCTATCACCCCTCGCGATCAGACGATCCACGAGATGGCTGCCGACGAATCCGGCTCCGCCCGTCACGACGATGCGGAGGCCCTTCCGCTTCAGCCCGAGCGGGATTTTGCCCACTGAGTTGAATCCGAACCCGGTAGCCAGGTGGCCGTTCTGGTACATGGATCGGTGATTCTGCGACTGAGTCAACTCGGAGGGAATGTACGAGTCGGGGATCGCCGCCGTGCGCGGGTTGGAAGAGGAAGGGACGACGGTGAAGAACAGGGTGGCGATTGCAATGCCGACGAAGACGAATACCAGGCGCTGCTCGCGGAGGAGGTAGCGAATCGGCCGAGTCACGCTGAGCCACGGCTTGGCCGGCTTCGGCGAGTATGCGTCGCTCACCTGGTGCGACTCGTGGCCGCGGAATATCAACTCGGAAGCCATTTCCTCTCCCTTCAGAAAATTCAGATCAAGATCAAATCTCGACGATATGTAGGAAGAAAGGGGAAGGAATAGAGCTGTGTTGTGGCGACTCAGTCTGTATGTGTGCGAGGAAATGGAGGGAGGTGGAGAGTGGAGAATTTTCGTCAACCCGCCGGCGCGTGGGGTTGAGGACTGGTTGGGGGTTCAAGGTGTAAGGAGGCGCAGCTTAAAAAGAGGTGATTTTGTTGGATGATATTACAATATTACCCTCCAGTTGTAAATTCGTTTTCTGCGATTAGAGAGGCCAAATGTTACATAATTTTGTATTAATTAGTAATTAAGATTTCAAATAGTTTGGGCTCAAAACAGGCCCAAGCTCTCTCTCTCTCTCTCATGTTAGCCTTTCTTAAATTTTAAGAAAGGGAATTTTTATAAATTCATAAATATAACAAATTTTTTGAAATTTGGTAACTATAACATAATATTTGAGGATTTTTTTCAATTATAATACAACAAGTTTCGCATTTATAATATAGTTTTTAGTTAATCTAAAATAAAAACTAAAAGAAAAGAAAAGAAAATAATTTATTTTTAATGAAGCTACTATGCATAAAGTTTAAGTTTAAAATTTTACGTAGTTATCAATTAAATCCACATTTTTCCTTAATCAATTTATAATTTATAACAATTGTATATTGTGTGATTTTTTAAGATTTTAAAAATTAAATAATACAGAACATAATAATAAATAATCACAACAAATTACCATTTAAAAATTATTCAAGTTTAAAAAATAAATGGCAACCAAAAAATCAAGTAACTTAGTTTTACTTGATAAATTTTGGAATAAAACATATTTTTTTATAATTGTAAATATTTTAAATTTTGTGTTATAATTGCAAAAATTATTAAAAAATGTGTTATATTTGCAAAGATTTGAAAAATGTAATCTAATTGCAAAAGTAATGAAAAGTTATGTAATAATTTTACTTTCAAATCATAATTTGCTTCACACACAAAAAAAAAAAACAAAAAAAAAAACTAAACTAATCTTATGTAGTAAAATGTAGTTGTCGGTTTTATAGAATTCATTATGTCAAATAAGCTACTTTTTCATCGAATCGGTCAATTAATTGAGTCATTAGATAATTGGATATGCAAATAAATGAATTTATTGAATATGTTTTACATCTATAATATTTGTTATGCAAATAAATTAATTTATTGCAATAGTTTTTCTTCATACTCATTCCATACTAATAAACATGTAGCCTGGTAGATTGAAGCAATTTATTTCGTAAATTGTGAAAATCATGAAATAAATATCACATATATTTTGATAATGATGTAAATCTAACCTAACGACTGCCTAAGTATATAACTTCATCTCAAAAATTAATTACCCGACTAGTTGTGAAAATATTTGAAGTCTCTCCCTCTCTCAACTGTATAATCATCTAACACAAGTAGGGTATATAATATTTTGTAATAATTATTTGTAAAATTTAATTAAAATTATTTAATTTATAATTATAATTTATATTTTTATAAGATTTTGATTTTTTTTTCTTAAAAATCAATTAGATTATATAGTATTATGATTTTTTTTCTTGTAAAACATTAATTAAAATCATAATCTCTAGTGTTGGGGATATGATGAGAGTTAGCCCAAAGTGAGGCCCAGCGTCATTTTCGCAGGCCGAATAGCAAGCCAGCCCAACGAAAAAGTTGTTCGAAATAAGAAGCAGTTTGACTAAAGCAGCTCGCAGGAAATAGCCCGATCAAAGCAGTCCAGTCAAGACGAGAAGTAGTTCGACAAGCCGAGCTGGGGCACCCAACGGATACTAAGCAGTCATTCAACAGTCGGGAGAGTTATCGAGCAGCGAGAGGATAAGCTTGCGAGATTCCCGGAAGCGGCTGGAGACAAGTGACACAACAACTCCGATAAATCTGGAGTTCGCTGCCTAACCAACCTGTCGAAGATCCAGGAAACCCTAGCGAGTTCTAACCCCTATATATAGTCCCCTGTAAGCCAATTTTCGACATCTACCCTACGTATTACACAAATAGCTGCTATTTCTAGCCATTTTTACTTCTTTTGCTCTTATCATAAGCTGTACTCGTATTTTTGTTGAGCTAGACACTGTCGGGCCGATCTTCTGATTGTGATCCATCATGCATCTTATTCAGTTGTTGTGTTTTAATTCATCCTTTATTTTACGCAATATCTATTACAATTTTTTGCGATTATTTGTATCCATTGTTCTCAGGGCTCCGTATTTGTACGAATCGGACCTCAACATGTAAATAATGGAACACTATTGTAAAATAGAGGATTTGATAATGTTACTTGTTTAAATTGGACATATTTTATATTTAAGGTTGTATCCAAACTATTGCAATGTTAAAATCAAACAATAAATAAAATAGACACTTATTTATTATTCCCACACTCAATGTATTACCCAACTAATATTGCATTTTAAACACCAACTTTAGCACACTTATTTCGCCACAAATATTTAAATGGAAACTTTATTTGGGGAAAGAAAAGTGGAAAAGGAAACATCACCTGCTTAACTGCACTCTAATAAAATAAAATCAAATAAGTAAACTACAAGTTAGGTGGTATACTATTTGTCTTAAATAAATTAGTAATTCATTTACGGTGAATTAATAAATTAATTATTACTAATAAATCTCAGTTATAGATGATCTGTTAATCAATTTGGAAAATAGAAATATTTAGCCAAAAATATATTCTCCATGTGTTTCATCTTGCACGTATATTAAAAATTATTTAATATATAAACAAAATTCTAACATTACTTATATTTAAAACATTACTTCCTCCGATGAATTATCCACTTTACTTTTGGCACAATATTCAATGCGAGTATAGATAGATAAAATTAGTATTTTATTAGTGAATATGTATTAATTTTCCATTTTAAGTAAGCAGAAAATTAAATGAGACGGACAAAAAAAGAAAAGTGGCAATTGAAGTTGGGCAGAGGGAGTAATTAACATCTCATTTTCATAATATTACATTTAACATTCTCATTTTTCAAAATTATTCAGTGGTATAGTTGTAATTAATAGAGAAATACAATACTAAATATAGAAATGGGACCATATAATTAAAACAACCTAATATGACGGATTATATAATTAGTTGGGGGAGTAAATTTTATTGAGCATAGGGGTATAATAGTCTTTTCGGTGAAAGTTGGTCAATATAATGAAAGCTAATTAAAGGCCATTTGGTGGAATCTTTTGAGTAATTTTAACGCTCTCTTTGAGGAAAAAGTCAAAGAATGCCAACCCTTACCCCTGTAAATAATTATATTTACCAAAAATGTATAGATTTTGTAGTCTCTTTTTTTCTTTGCTATTTGTCTTTTTTAAGGAATTAAAATTTCATTCACATGGAACGTGAATTAGATGTAGCTCACACATTATTATTCATTTCTTTTGCTAAATTTGTACAAGAAAATCAAAATTATTTTAAAAAATAAGACAAACGTAAACTAAAATCCCATCAAAAGTTTTTAAAATTTTGAAATAATTCAAATTCTACGATTAATTATTTAATCTTAGATGTCCATATGTGGCATTTAATTTATCCCTAATTACTACATCTTATTTAATTATTTCAAATAATGAAATGAGATATAAATATAAATTGACCATAAATTTAAAAGATTTACGTTCATACATAAATGAGTAAGTGTAACAATTGCACATGGCTAAAACTGAAAAATAACTCAAATTTATTTAATTTTAAGTGCAGAGAATGACACGTTTGCTACTACGAAGCAAGTTCCAGCATTTGTTGCCATTTAATAATTCAATAAATCCCACTTTTGAAAAAAGAAAATCATTTAATGCAAAATGTCAAATGTGAATATTATATAAATACATATATGCATTAATATTAATATTAGCATGCATATACAACTATACATTGTCGCTCTTTTATTATATATCAAATTCTTAATAAATTACTTAAACAAAATAATTCAATCCGCACAAATTGACATCTCCAATTATCATATACTCATTCCGTTTCAATTTAATTGTCACACTTTTTTTTTTATCTGTCTCAATTCATTAGTCTCATTTTCAAAAATTGTAACCTTTTTTAACATTCAAAAATAAATATTATTTTCACTAAACTCTTTCTATACTCACAATCCTTAATAATTGTGTCCGGTTTAGTGGCGTATCCAGAAATTTAAAATTGAGGGTACAATATATAAATATAATAAATTTGGGATACATTGTGTAAAAAAACATATAAATAATACGTAAAAATATACTCCTACATACAAACAATAGTAAAAGTATATAAATTTATAAAAGAAAAAAAAATATTTTGGAGGTACACCCAATAGTAAAAGTATATAAATTTATAAAAGGAAAAAATATTTTTGGGTACAAGTGTACCCCATATTACCCCTAAATTCACCACTGGTTCGGTCAATCTGGGACAATTAAACCAGAACGAAGGGAGTACTTAACTTGATTTGATGAGCAAATAAACTTTAATAAAATTATTTAGGACCCAATTTTACTTATGTACTAATTTAAGATAATAATGTACCTCTAAATATATGAAATCATCACAAACTTGTTATACAAAATTTGAAAATTGCAAATTGCATAAATACTAATTTAATAATAAAAGTGATAAGAAAGTGAGGTGTCGAAATCGAGATTAAGACTAAAACCAATGACTTTGGCCTATTGAAATTTTCTCCCTTTCGAATTACTTCCATTGATATGTCTGTCTATTTTTATTATTTGAATGTTACACACTTCAAATTGGATTACTTCTTGAAGATAAAGAGTTGCTGAGGCTTTATAATTACATTTTATAATCATAATTAAAAAATGAAAAGTCCAACGAGTTGAAAGAGATGTTAGTGTTTATCTCATTATATATAAAATTGTGATTGATTCAACTAAAGAACAGTCTTTGGTAGCGTTGTGCAACGAGCGGGTTGGGTTCGGCTTGGGTTGAAATTGAATCCAAACCGCCCAAACATTGAACCCCAATTTTTTAGAAAAACCAACTCGAATTGTCCGAACCCTCCCACCCAAGTCCAAACCCAAACCGAAATCGTTCAAAACCCTTTGGTTTTGGTTCAGTTTGAACCGAACCTTTGGTTTTGGGTAGTTCGGGTTGATCCAAACCTTAAATATCTCAAACCGAACCGAATCGATGATAGCTTCGGTTTGAGGATTGTGAAACCAAACCGAACCTCAACCCAAACTGACACGAACCCACCCAAAACCTTTCGATTTGATTTAGTTTACGGTTCGGTTTTGCTCACCCCTAGTAATTGGCCTTGGGTATACTGTATACATTCTGGAGATAAAAAAATAAATCTAAAATCCATATATTACTATCAAATATCACAAATAAATTAGATTTTACAAAATCTATATATGGTATATAAATAATTAAATGCAAGATGTAGTTTTCTGTGATTTAATATACTACTCCCCCGTCCCGCCGGATTAGTCATTTTTTCCATTTTCGTCTGTCCCACCAGATAAGTCTCCTTTCCTAAAATTAAAAAAAAAATCTTCTCACATCAATAAAATATTAATTCCACAACACTCACAAACATTAGTTATTGTGTCGAAACAAAAAAAAATTAATCTAATTGGTCGGAGAAAGTAAAATACATGAGAATTTCAAATGAATGCAATAGCTTTTTCTATCTAGAGTTATTAGACAAGCACATGAGTGCATTGGGGGTAAGAGAGTCAAATGTTAGCCCATGTACATGTACGTTGTAGGGGCCGAGCTATATTAAAATAAAATTATAAGATATCGATCTCGTAAAATTGATGTAGATTTCACGATGATCAAATTCTGCATCGACCCCGACCTGATGAGACTTGGTTTGCACGTCGCAGTGGATCCTAACTAAAGCGATGACGACTCCCTGCCCTACAAGTGCCCCCTGCAAACTATTATTTTTTTTGTAATTTCTGAATAATTAATTTAGAGATTTAATTATACAATGAAATCAGGCAGGTTCATCTGGCCCCAGCTCTTCCAATTTGATTTTTCATATTATTAATATATATATAGATCAAATCGGACACTAAGATATGGACTGTATAAAATATTAAGACCATTATAATTCCAATTAAAAAAATAGTAAGACCTACAAAATGATAATCGAGTTCATAGCTCTTGGACTTGGGGTATAAATTATAATTATGGATTTATAATTTCAAACCAAGAAAGAAAATGTAAGAGATCAAAATTAGACATTAGCACTTGGCCCAAACCCAAATGGGCCCAACACCCACTTTTGCAGAGTCAACATTCAACAATGGTATTTCATCTTCTATTTTATTAATATTAATATATATATATATATATATATATATATATATATATAATCTTTACTTCCATTTATGAATTATACACTGATCTATTAATATTTTGGGAAAATACCCCAATGTATTATAATTAGTTAAAAATACCCCAATATTTAATTTCATTTATGAATTATACCAAAACGATAAATATTATTAGCTCATACAAAGATGTCAGTCAAAACAAGTATCTTCGTCCGTATTAAATTTAATATACTAAACTATCAATATTTGTTTATATTCAAATTCCTTTATCTTCTTTAAAACTTCATGTTCTGCTCTCTTTTTTTTTATTTCCTTCGGTTGCTTGAATTTCTTTTTTTCTTTTTCTTTCAATGCGTGTTTTGACGTGTGATTTAGTATCGAACTATATGCACATTCGTTTGGATTGGACGTTACACCAACCGAAGGAAACAAAAAAAGAAAGCAGAAGATGAAGTTTAAACACTTTTCAGAAAATATATCAAATATTGATTGTTTAGTATATTAAATTTAACACGGACAAAGATAGTTGTTTTGACTGTCATCTTTGTGTAATCCAATAATATTTCTCGTTTTGGTATAATTCGTAAACAAAATTAAAGATTGGGGTATTTTTAACTAATAATAATACATTATGGTATTTTCCCAAAATATTAATAGATTTAGGTATAATTCATAAATGAAAGTAAAGATTATGGTATTTTCAACCTATCGAAATAGATTGGGGTACGTTTCCGAAAACGTCAATAGTTCAGGATATTTTCCCTATTTACTCTTATAATTATTATGAACTAATTTTTTACTTAATTACATAATTTTTTGTTACATAAAATTCCAATTGAGTCCCCATACAATTTATCTCAATGCTAAACAAAAATATAACACACACCACATGAACACTAGTATTACAACACTATTTCCACAATTTTGATACATCAAGAGCTAAATTTAATCTCCAAAACACGCTTTCTAGTCAGTTATCAAGCATTCTGGGCCAGTAGTCGCCAATTTGTTAACAAGCGCTAACGCATTGCTAGTCATGTAAGTAACATTGGTAACACGGCTTACGAGACCCCGAACGCGCTGTCCCTTCCTATCCTCGAACCCATCTAGGCACGTATCTTCGTCGGTGAGGGCCGCGCTGACCCAAGTCGTCACGTCCCCCACTTGGGACCCGAATTCAGTGGCGCTCAGTTTTCTGAGCACCCCTAAAGACCTGTGGAGATTATCCAGCGCATCTTGAAAACACTCCACACAATCAGATATTGCACCATTACTAATATTTTTGTTTCTCCCTCTCTTTCTCAACGCACCCAAGTACTTGCCCACCCTCTTGGCCTCGGAGACGGTGACAGCCACCCCGGCACGAGCCCACCGGCTCGGGTTGTCCTTGGCCGTGCCGGAAAATGAGGCCAGAGAGCGGATGCACAGATCTTGATACCGAGTCACGCTGCAGGCATCTTGGACATAGTCGTCATCATTTCCGAAGCATGAAGAGATGATCAATATTAGGCATGCTATTAGCAACTTCACTTGCTCCATCATCAATGTGTGTGTAAAAATGAGAAGAGTGATCATTTTTATAGGCAAAGGCATGGATGAAGTGATTTTGGATTTGTTGGGAAAAGTTTTTATGGGGAGCGAGGAAGTGGTGAATGAAATAAATGTGTTAGAGATTTGCATGATTTTTATGGTCATGTGAAAAAGTATGGTGGGTGGGATTTTCATGAATATAGGAAGCTAGCTATTTTATTAATGTCATACCATATGCTTCATGGATTTAGTTTGGAAAAGTTGAATAAAGTGCTACAACTTTACATGTTGGAAAGATTTTAATTGTGAAATAAGATTTTTTTTTAATTTCTTTTTTTTAAACTTTAAATGTAGTATTCATGTCATTGTAAAGATTTTTATTGTTTTATTTATATATTTACTATTCTCAAAGTGATAGTGTTCTTTAAATGAAATATATTGTAAAGATATTTCTTCATATTCAAATGTTACAAAACCTCCACTTATATAATTCATCCATTCCAATTATTTCATGTTTCTATACTGGATTATTTCTATTATATGATCTAATTTTTATATATGATATTTTTTTATAGTAATTTACAAATGACCATTGAATAATTTTGAGAAACACGAACATTAAAAGTAATATTAATAAATACTAGAGAAAATAATTATGTCAAAATATTAATTTTAGTCCAAATTATACACGCTATTTCAATTTTAGTACTAACTATTTCCTTTCTTAATTTTATTTCTTAATTATAAGAAAAACTATTTAAATCTAGGATGGAAAAATATTCGGGCATCAGAAAACTGATAAAGCATGCCAAAAATGCATGCCATATTAAAAAAATGGCATGTTGTAAATCAAGTGATCAGCTTTTCAATGCCGAAAAAATTTTTTTGTCCTAAATTTGAATAACTTTTTATACTTCTAATATTAAATTGTGAAATGAAATAATTGGTATTAGAATTGAATAAAATATGAATAGTTTTAAAATTGATGTTTCGGCCAAATAATTAATACTGAAAGTTTATTCAAATATATATTTTTAATAGACGTGCAAAATTAAATTATATGAAGTATTATTTTTATGCAGAAGGTAATAGTTTTTATTTATTTATTTACTTATTTTATTTTTTTAAAAGAAAAACGTGATAGTTTAATAATTAATATGTATTTAAAACAATTTCATGATTCAAGAATTAATAAATAAAAGAGGGTTTTCAAAATAATACTAGTTCTGTAGATGTATCTACCCTTAAACGCAAAAACCCTAACTTCCGCTCACCCTAAAACCTTACTCGCCGTCATCCGTCGCCGGTCGCGCTCCCTCAGTTACCTCTTTCTTTGAATTTCTTCCCGATGGCTCGATTCCGTAAAGTAAGATGTTTTCGAATTTTTGTTTGTTTTCTTACTGGAATTATAACTCGCAATTTTGTTCTAATTTATTTGATATGTTTGAATCTTGTGGTTTTTCAGAATAAGAAGGTGCCCTTCGTCAAACCGAATGTGAAGAAGCAGCCCACTGTAGACCATGTAACGGGCGATAAAATTCCCAAGAGTTTTGTATTTTGTCGCGGCAAATTGCCCGGTGTTCTTCGACAATTGCAGATGGATTTGAGGAAATTGATGCTTCCTTACACTGCTCTCAAGCTCAAGGTTCATCCTTTTTTAAAAATCTCTCTATAATTGTATCGCAATATATGAATTATCGCCAATTTTATAAAATTATTGTCTTGAATGCTGTTTTTATTTGCGATGTTATTGATATCTGTGATTTGAAGCTCAACGGTTGGATTGTGAATTAGGGCCTTTTTTTTTTGTGTTAGTCTAATTTGGTTGCTGTGTATTTTGTCATGAATTGGTAGGAAAAAAAACGAAACAACATCAAAGATTTCTTGAATGTTGCTGGGCCAATGGGGGTTACTCATTTCCTCATGCTGTCAAAAACTGAAAGTTCACCATACCTGAGAGTGGCTAGGACGCCGCAGGGCCCGACGCTAACTTTCAAGATTCATGAGTATTCTCTCGCCGTTGATGTTGTTAAGTCTCAATTGCGCCCAAGATGTCATAAAGATCTTTTCCAAAATCCACCATTGGTAAATCATGCATTCCCTTTTGATGAATCATTGGTTGTATTGTATTCCATCTGAAACATGGCTTCTTGATGTAATTATACGTGCTCTGAGCTCCACGAGTTGACTTTGTAGATCGTGCTATCTGGTTTCGGGACTGGAGAGCAGCATCTAAAGCTCGCTACCATAATGTTTCAAAACATATTTCCTGCTATTGATATAAACACTGTAGGTCTTCGTATCATAGGCCCTGTCGTTGTCACTGGCTAAGCATTGTGTGAGGGGGCTGAGGGCTTGCCTTCAATTTGTTGCAGGTTAAACTCGCGTCATGCCAGAGGATCGTGCTGCTTAATTACAACAAAGACACTAAGCTTATTGATTTCAGGCACTACTCAGTCAGATTACAGCCTGTTGGAGTGTCTCGAAGAATAAGGAAGTTCGTGCAGAACCGTCAGGTGCCTGATCTGAGAAGTCTTAAGGATGTTAGTGAATTTCTGACAAGGTATGATATCTTTCCATTGATAAAAGGCAATATGCAAACGACATTTACTACTACTTTGATATGTTATTTATGTTTTGATGTATCTTTAGCCTATTCATAGAAACTAAGTTCCCTAGCATGTCTAAGTTCATGGCTTTCAGAAATGCACCTGCTGCAAGAAAATTCCTAATTGACATGATGTTAGAATACATATTGGCACTATGATTTTTTTTTTTTTTGAGAATTGTTAATTTAGGACCCAAAAGATAGTTTTATTATCGATTCAGGACCCGAAAGATCAAACAATTCTCAATCCAGGACCTAATGTTGAGGTTCTAGATTGAGAATTGTATAATCATTAGGGTCCTGGTCCTGGATCAAGAATTTTTATGATGTTTCAGGTCCTGAATTGAGATTTGAGAAATAATCGTTTGGGTCCTAAATCATTAATTAAACTATCTTTCGGGATCTCAATTGATAAAACTCCATTTTTTTTTTGTCATAATCTGAAATCTATTGTTAGTGATCCCGTTCCTTGCCAAGGAAATAGTTCTTCAACATGCTCTGGAATCTAATTTTTGTCTTGGACATCTTGTTTACAAACTAGGGGTTAAAATTTAACCCACAGAAGCTGGATTGATGATACTGAGAAAAGGATACCCTAATCAAGTTCCCTAATCATATTTATTTTTTGCATATAAGCCTTTCTTTTTCCAATCAATGCCTCATATGTTTAGATACCCTTTTTTTACATGTTATGTTCCTTGTAATTTGTTTATACATATTTTCCGTTTTGCTTCCCTGAAGGGCTGGTTATGGATCGGAAAGTGAAGTGGATGATGAAGCAGCACATGTAAGTCTACCAACGGATCTTGGTAGAGTTAACCGGGCAACTAATAAGAGTGCTGTCAAGCTTCAAGAGATCGGACCCAGGATGACTCTTCAGCTCGTCAGAATCGAGGAAGGATTGTGTTCCGGTGGTGTCATATTCAGTGAATTCGGTAAATCCATCTTTCTTTTCATTGTGGGATAGGTGTTCTAGTTTTTCTTTTTGGGGTGGGGGTTCTCTCCAACTGTCTGTCTACCCTTAAAGTCTGCAGTGTTACGTAGCAATGATCTTGTTTTATTCTCTTTAGGAGAGACTGTATCAAGCAAGAATCAGAAAACCCCCAAGGAAGAAGAGATGGATGAGGATGAAGACGACGATGACGAAGATGATGAAGACGATGACCAGGAAGAAGAAGAAGATGATGAAGAATAGCTTCGGTCTCGTAGCAACGCACTTGTAACTTGCATCATTTTAAACACAGAAAATTTCTTGCGTCCAACAATTTACAGTATTTGCGTAATTTAACCCCTTGTTGCCAATTTTGTGTAGGCTCTATTTATTAATTATATAAAATAGTTTCAGAGCATGCTATGCTACACTGAGATGCAGCTTTCTGTTCAAAACGATGCAATAATCAAATTCCCTCATCCTAACTCAAAAGCATCATCAATCAGAAACACCCTATATCGACGGAAAACCCTTGTTTGTCATCGAGAGGTCATGGGTTCGTGTTTGCCTTCGTGCAGAGTGTAGTGGTTGTTAGAGTACCTTGTTTGTAATCGAGATGTCATGGTGGTTAGAGTACCTTGTCTGTAATCGAGAGGTCATAGTTCGAACTTTCCCAAGATATTTGAGTGTGTTTTATTAATGTATTACGCTTCGGGAAAAAAAAAAAAAAAAACCCCTAATGCATGACGATTTATGTTGGATTCATGTGGGTGGAGAAGGGATGAATTCAAGAGTTTGATTGAGGTGGTGAACAAAGAGTCATAAACTATGTTAATGAAGCTTTTGAGAGGAATGATGTGAGTTGAGATACAGGCTTTCTGCTGCTATTTAGTTGTATTTTGTCAGCAACAAAATTGGTTAAGCAATGCCACTTCTTCTTCATCTTCTCGCAACTTAAGTTGTTCATTCGATAACCAATATTTGTGAGTGTAATGAAATTAATATTTTATTGATAAATCTGAAAATTTTGCCATTTTAGGTAACGTGCTAATATACCAGGACAAACTAAAAAGAAAAACGAGACTAATAAATCGGTTCGGATCAACAATTTCTTGTTTTTAAGAAGCAAAGAAACTCAACGGTCTTTAAGCTTAAGCTGATTATATAAACAAACTTGATAAGTTTTGAATGAATGTATAGCTAACCTAAATTTTATACATCATGAACAAAAATAGTGAAAAATTATAAGAAAAAGTTAATAGTGCCATAAATTTGAAAATAAGTAAAAGAGGACATAGCCTAATAGCAATCAAGATCACTACTCATTTGTCCACAAAGACTTCAACATAAATTACTATCAAAATCAACTGAAACTCTGATCTCTATATTAATAGTGTCAACAGAAACTATCAAGAGCTCAAAAACAAAGTGACAAGCTCCGCATTCTCATCTAAAAGCAAGGAACGAACAACAACTTATTCGACAGAAAACTTGAGAACCAAAATAAGGGAAGAATGATCTCAACTTCCTCACTCGGGAACTGAAGGTGCATTGAGTATGAGTTTACCTACAATGCTTCTTTGCTGTTTGCAGCTTTCTTGAGAATTTCTTCAGATGGGATTTCGAGGGTAGCTCCAGCATGCAGTTTATCAGGTTTCACTTCTGCAGTAACATATACAAATCTTTGTCAGTATCACACATATGAATCAACAAATGACAAATTCATTACATTTCTTACACTAGATTAACTGCTGATCTTAATCCATAGTGTGCACAAACATATCCTACAAAACCAAGTTGCACTGGAAAACTCCACTGATCTGTAAATACTATCAGTTTTCTCATCTCCAGAGAGAGATCTCACTAAATTCACTGATACCAAAAGTAAAAAAACTAAAGATTGCTTCTTGGTTTTGGTGTTTAGTGAAACTTCTGTATCGATTGAATAATAACAATAACCAATCGAATGCATGGTGTAATTTAATACAGTAGCATTTCCATGAATACTCAATCTATATTTTCAGCTAATTATTCTTAGTTAATTGCATACACAAATACTTCGAATAGAACAACAGAATGAATAGCATTTCAGCTAGCGAAGGAAAAATTGTCTCTTCAGAGAAGCAGGAACCCACTAAAAAAAATCTAATAAAGAACAAATCGAAGCCGCCAAAATCATGAATCTGGTTCGCAAGAAACATGAAATGCATCGTATCACGTCAATTGCCATAAAAAGAGAGCCCTTTTTTTTTTTTTTTTTTCTGGATCAGAATTTAACAGAACATTTTCACAAACAGGTGGTGTACACAATTGGACCAACGAAAAGAAAAACGAATAAACGCCGCACAAAATTAAAGTGGGTGAAAGTTGAGCAAATGGGGGTTGTTGATTTCGTCGTACCATAGCCACCGCGTTCGTTGAGCTTGGCTTGAACGATCATGGTGGAGATGAAGTGGGAGGCCTCACGTGCCTCCTCCATGAGGCGGTCGAGGTCGGCGGGGGAGGTCACGTGATGATTCTCCTCGAACTTCTTCCGCACCTCGGCGGCGGACTGCTGGAGCATCAGCGTGTCGCCGGCAAAAGTCTTCCGAGTGGCTCTCAGCAACGCTCTGTACGCCATTAAAGCTCCGCCTCCCATTTTTCTTCAATACGCCGTCGTTCCACAATTCCCTCCCGCACAAGCGATCCGCAGATTTGTGAATAAATAAGCAAATGAATACCTCGCATCTTTGTATCAGTCGAAAATTATTTCATATATTATTATGTATAAATTTTTAGTTTTGGAGATTTTATTCAATTTAACAGCAATTCCAGATCAAATAGTAATAGCTTTTTACAACTTCCACCTTTTTTTAAAAATTTCTTTCACACAGTGCCACAAAATTTGTCCGGATCAAATCACCTTACCTGTGTCATGATTAATGGATGTAATTGAATTGAATCGAGCCGAGTAGTACTATGCTCAAATTTGACTCGCTTAGTATTGAGCAGAACCTCGAATTTTTTTTATAGAATACGTTGAAATTCTAAAACTTTATCAAACCTTAGTCGAACCTAAACAAATTTTATAAATTTAGAATAATTTAAGATATTTATTATTATTTTGAAAGAAAGTTATTTACTCCAAAATTAATATCTTATTCAAGCTAAAATTTAATTTTGTCTTGTTATTAAAAAAAATTACCATTATTTTTACTATTAAATGATAAAAATATTACTTTTATAAAATCATTTATTTATTTTTCTTATTAATTTTAAGCTTATTTTTATTTTATTTTTCTTACTAATTTTAGTTAACAAACTCTCATAAATATGAATACCGTAATACTTAAGTTTAGTTCATTTAATAAATGAACTTCACTAATGAACTCAAATAAGCTTTTATTGAATCGAAATCCGAATAACTTACGAACAATTTAATTTTTTTATAACCCTAATCATGAGTTCGAACTTCCCGAGAGAAAGTCTGAACGGTATAATTTGCTCATTTTCACAAAATTTGTGAATATATAGCTAAAAACAAAATTAGCATAAAAAACTGCTCAAGATTAATGATACATTCATTTCCTCAATCACATTAATATGATACAAAGACTTCTGTTCTCATGTAATGTACAATACAACAAAAGCATTACCCAAAACACACAGCACAAACTTGGGTGAAATGGTGATGAACCTTCCTTCATCAACATTTCTTCAAAAAATATACCAGCAAGCATTAAACCCAGACTCACAGTTCGCTTTCTTGGTTCGATATATCAAGAAAATGCTCATGCATTGCTAACCACTTTACAACACTCAATGTGAAAAAGAAACAATCCGGGCGAAGATGAATCTGGAAAGAGACGCAGGGAGAAACCCATCCGGAGCAAGAAAGGGACTTAGCTTTGCTGATATAATTAATTCACTGCCTCAGTAATCAAACCATTCGCATATCATGTTTCTTACGACGGCCTCTGTGATGAACTTTCTGCAGCGAGTTCTCGCCCACTCTTTCCAGCTTCGAAGCAGTATCTGCAGCGGACAGGGGCGGAGTAAAGCCTCAGCAATTGTTTAAATTGAGCAAGCGTAAAGTAAGAGTAACGATTACAACCCTAGACTTACATCTAACCACCCATAAACTTGAATGAAGCTCGGTTGTAATAATAATCACGACTCACAAAAGCTTCGGATCAACTATCTTAGAGGTTAACTAGAAGAATGGAAAAACGAACGAAGTAATATCATCTAGTCTAAGCAAGATAAGAAAGCATGGAACATCAAACAAAGCTACTAACCACCCACAAATTTGAAAGAAGCTCGGTTGTAATAAAAATCTCAACTCGCAAAAGCTTAGGATCAACCATCTTAGAGGTTAACTGGAAGAATGGAAAAGCGAAAGAAGTAATGTTATCTAGTCTAAGCAAGAAAGTATGGAACATCAAACAAACCGATTCCTGAGAATCCTGACTAGTTTTCTTTAGACTCCGCAGTGACCATCACGAAATGAGTAGTCACAGTGAACTGCTATTGTTTAGCTACTTCACTGTCGCAAAGTCAGGAAAATCTGTTCGGCGACTATACATCAGAATTCTCATATCTTGAGTAATAGCATAATCTTTCAAGATAATGTTCCTAAAGTTATAACATCTTTACCCAAAATGCTACATTTTTTTTAAATAAAAGGTTTTGGTTCGGTTTTTGGTTAGGTTATTTTTTTTTTAATATTTCGGTTTTCGATTTTCGGTTCGGTTAATTTTTTTTTCCGGACCGAAATAACCGAATTTATATATATAATATTAATAATATACTAATATTAATATATAAATATATTTTTAATGCTTATTAAAAATATATATATTTTATATATATGAATATAAATATATATAATTTCTATTTTTAATTTTAAATTTTATTAATTTATTAAATTTATATTAAAATTCAGTTATAACCGAAAACCGAATAAGAATTTCGGTTCGGTTATTTCGGTAATTCAATTCGGTTCGGTTACATCCAATGTAAATTCGGTTATTTTGCAGGCGAAAACCGAACCGAAGAATCGAAAATTCACCCGTTTTACAACCGAAACAGTTCTCTTCCTTATTTCTAGCTATTGAATTATATCGTTATGTTATTTAAATCTACCAAAACAACCTCCTTTCTTTAAGCCCAAAGGAACCCTATAATAAAGCTACAAGCTTGAACATTCAAATTGCATAAGCATTGAAGATTAACACATCATCTACAACAAAACCTACTGAGTTCCATTTTAGTAGCAAAATTTGTTGCTCAACAACATTAGTTAAGCAAAATAATCATAGGAAACTAACAAGAAAATCTCATTCCACACAACGAATCAATCATTTTAACAAAATTCAGTTATGAACTAGCAATAAACTTGAGAGCAGAAAATACCTCCACATTCATCCCCCCAAAACAAAACCCGTGAATCATCGTCTTCCTCGTCATCGTACCCGAGCTCAGCATCCCCCCGGTAGCCCGGCTCGCTCCCATACCCAGACTCATTCCCCTGATTATCACAATTCCCAAACTGCCCATACCCACCACTCACATTTTCCCTCTCTCCACCCCCTATCCCACTCCCCTCCCTATCCCTCCTCGAATTCCGATCGCTCACATCCGACGACCAATTCGGATCTCCAAACAGCTCCCCGCTGGAATCCGTACCCCCAGCCACCATAAGAAAATCCGAACAGGTCCCATTGGCCGCGGACGCACCGACGGAGCACCCCCTGCGATCCGAGCTCCGCCCGGACACCGACCTCGACCCACCGCGGCGACGGCGCTTACGGGCGAACCAGCGCTTCTTAGCGGCGGAGAAGGAAAGGGCCCTATCGTCGTCGAAGAGGCTGAGCTTGGACATGTCAAGGATCGCCTCGATGGAAAACGAGGACGTGGCGCGGTCGGCGCGGCAGGGGCGCTTGCTCTGGGGGCCGTAGCAGGGCTTGGAGGAGTCGGAATCTAGGGCTTTTCCGAAGGGGCGCCAGCTGAGTAGCTGGAAGGCGCACGATTCAATGGCGTGAACTGGATCTAGGGTTCCGCGTGACATAGCATTATTATTGTTGAGAGCGAATTGAGGGGGAGATTGTCGGATCGGCGATGCTTGTTGGTGGGCGGTTGGATTGAAGAGGTGAATTAGATTCTGGAAATTTCCATGATTGATGATTTTGTAGGAGGAATGAAGATATTTCAGCGGCTGTGGGGGATTAGGAGTGGGGTTGTTTTCTTCAGTGGGGCTCTATCAAATACTACAAGTTTAGTTGGGAGGTACGGATTTAGCAATTTCGCATTTAGGGATGATTTGATTTACAATGTGAGCACGACACGTGTAATTGTGTGTATGTGTGTTAGAATTAATTTTTTTTAAATAATATTTGTCAATTCAGGACCTGATCAAACAATTCTCAATCCATGAGAAAATGTTAAGGTCCTAGATTAAAAATTATATGATGTTTCGGATTCTGAATTGAAAATTTTTGTGATAATTCAGGTCCTAAATTGAGAATTAATCTTTTGGATCTTAAATCGATAATTAAACTATCTTTTGGGTTCTAAATTCATATAACTCCTTTTTTTTTTGGAGTTAAACAAGAAAACATGACCTTTACTCCACTTCAAAATTATGATACTCCCCCCGTCTCACTACGTTAGTTCCCTTTAGTTTCGGCACAGTAAATAATGTTTGTGAGTGTAGTGGAATTAATATTTATTAATGTGAGAAGATTTTTTTTTTCATTTCAGGAAATGAGTCTAATCTGCCGGGACAGACTAGGGGTGGGTCGGTACGATATACCGAACTTTTTTATCGTACCGTATACCGTACCGAAATTTACGGTATGAAAAATCTCATATCGATGTCGTACCGAAAATTTCGGTATACCGAACTTCGGTATACCGAAATTTCGATATGATAAAAATACATGCCGTTGTCGTACCGACTTTTCGACATACCGATACCGTACCGAAGAATTTACGATATACCGATACCGTACCGAAAAATTTACGATATACCGATACCGTACCGATACCGTACCGAAATATTCATATATATAAACCTGTGAGAAGATAATATACATAATCCACACCCATTAAACCAGTCTTAGCAAATACTAATAAAAACATGCGAATTAAATAACTACAAACAAATATAATCCTACTTTTATGTCCCATAGTAAAGTGGAGATGGAGAAAATATTTGAGAAACACTCCCATCTACAAAAGAAATATTAGAAATTATCACACTTTCATAAGCATTGCAAAATTATTAACTAATTTAATTAGAACTTATAAACATAAAATTAAAATTACAAACAATGTGATCTTACTTTCATCTCATATAGTTGATAAAGTGGAGGTTGAAGAAAATGTTTGAGAAACACTTCCATCTGCAATAGAAACATTGGAAATTATCAAATATACTTAAAAATTATAGTAATATAAACAAATATTAATTAAGTTTAAACTTAATTAAATAAATAAACTCTTACTCTTTTCAATTTCTTCAATTTCCTTGTATAATTCAAGGTCATCATCAGTTGGGTCTTTATAAAAGTCGAAGTCCTCTGCTCTGAGCCAATCATTAGTGCACACTAATGCCTCTACCATTTTCGGGCTCAAACTACTTCTAAAAGGATCGACAATTCTTTTGCCCAGGCTAAAGGCAGATTCACTTGCAACTGTTGAACTTGGGATTGCAAATATATCTTTAGCAAGTAATGAAAGGATCGGATACCTTGTTTCACTTCCTTTCCACCATTCCAAAAGATTGAAAGATGAATTAGATCTTTTCTCAATATCATCTGCAAGGTACTTATCCACTTCGTTAGATATTTCTCGTAGTTGTTCTTCTTCATTTTGTGCTTCTAAGTCATTGAACAACTCATCATAAAGACCACTCCCACCAGTAGTATCATCTTCATGAGCACACTCCATTTGTACATTCTGTTTTCCGGTGTTCAAGCTATCATTCACTCTCTTGTACTCCATCCACAAATTTATCAAGTTTTTCTTAACTTGATCAATCATTTCTTTGATCTCTTCAGAAGTTCCTCCCAATTTCTTGACACAAACCTTGATCATTTGAAATTTATTTCTTGGATCCAAGACATTACCGATAAAAATCAACGGATTAATCTTTTTCCAATCACCCCAATATTTGTCAAACTTCTCTTTCATTGCATTTGCAACTTTTTGAAGAGTAGGGTCAGAATCAAACTTGCTTCGCTTCTCAATCTCAATTTGTAGAGCAACCATTGATTGATAAATCAATTGAGAGGTAGGAGATTTTGATGCACTTAACTCTAAAGTTGCATCATAGAACTTCTTCAAGAAGTGTACAAATGCATATGCATTCTCCCAATCATGTGCAGTTGGAGGTCCTACCCTTTTGGTGCCTTTGATATCATCTTTCTCATTAAAATACCTTATAAAAGGTAACCATTCTTCACCCATCCTTTCAAACACTCTTCTATACTTCAATGCAATTTCAAGCATTTTATAAGTTGCATTCCACCTAGTTTTGACATCCATAGGTACTGTTGATGTACTAGAAAACTTTGCTAGTACAACAAACTCTCTAAATTTATTCAACCTTGAAGGGGAAGAGTGAAGAAACACAACTGCATTCCTTATTGACTTAATTGAAGACTTAAGCTCTTTCAAGCCATCCTTCACAATTAAGTTAAGTATATGGCAAGCACACCTCAAATGCAAATATTTCCCATCAAACAACAATGTGTTTTCAATCTTCATTCTTCTTTTCAAATAATCAATAGCAGAATCATTAGAAGATGCATTATCAACTACTATTGAAAAAACATTTTCTATCCTCCATTCTCTCAAACAGACCTCAATCATCTTGCCAATTTCTTCTCCAACATGACTAGTGATTTTTGTGAAGTTAATTATTCTTTTATGCAACTTCCAATCACTATCCAAGAAATGAGCTGTGACTACCATGTAGTTTATATTTTGAATGGATGTCCAAGTATCAGTGGTGATGCTTACCCTATGTCTGCTAATGACACTTTGTATTCTACTCTTCTCAGCTAAAAACAAAGCATAAACCATACCTGCAACTTTCTTTCGATCAGGAATTCTGAATCTTGGTTGCAGTTCATGGACAAGATTAACAAATCCTTTTCCTTCAACAGCCCGGAATGATATTTCATCTGTGATCACATACTCCGTAAGTTTCAACTCACATCGTTTTTGATTGAAAGTATGAGCAATCATCTGAGTTGCTTGACCTATGACCTCATTCGTCAATACAGTTTGACCCTTTTCACTCCCTAATTCGTAGAGTGGACTTAGCTTGCACCTTCTCACCAAATGGTTTTTTAATCCACTAGTACTTCCGGTGGTTGCTGGGATCTCAGCTTTGCAGTAGTTGCATATCCCTATTGTTTGTATGCTCCCATCAGTCATTATCCTCGTCCCTTTCTCGCAGTGCTCCCAAAATGGACTCTTTTTTTTAGGAGGTACAGGAGGCTTTTGTGATGAAGTTTCTCTTCTTCGTTTTCGGCTATTACCACCATCAACAATTTGATCACTTATTTCAATGTCATTTGTGTTTAGTGTTTCAGATTCATTGGTATGTGGCATCGAATGTGAAGCCTCTGATTCCATCCTGAAAATAATAATTATAGAACATTGGAAAATGAAAACATAATCATAAATTATAATTATAGAACATTGGAACATGAAAACATAATCATAAATTATAATAACCATACCTACAACCTGAAATTGCAACATGAAAACATAATTATAGAACCTGAAATTGCAACATGAAAACATAATCATAAATTCAGCATTTAGAGTAGAAATTCATGGGTGGCAGACATCAAAGTTGGAGAGGGAGAGGAGAAGGACAAACCTGGAGCAGGCGTGAGGCAGCGGAGGCGTGAGGCAGCGGCGGCGTGGCGGGCATGGCGTGAGGCAGCGGCGGCGTGGGTGGGCTCAGATGCGGTGCGAGGGGGTGCACGAGTGGGTGGGCTCTGGGCGCCTGGGCCGGCTGGCTGGGGTGCGGCTGTGCGGGAG
>JAPKLW010000188.1:496461-578160 GCA_026898455.1 Plectranthus barbatus
GCGCCTGGGCCGGCTGGCTGGGGTGCGGCTGTGCGGGAGTGGGTGTGGCTGGCGCTAGAGTAGTGGCTGTGGTGCGCATGCGGCGGGAGGAGAAAATTAGGGTGCTGAATAGATTTAGGGTTAGGATTTAGGGAAGTATATATATATATATATATATATATATATATATATATATCTTAATATTTTAATATTTATTTAAAATATAAAATAAATTATGATTATTATTATATTTTCGGTACGGTATATAGACGGTATACCCCGATATCTAGAATCTCATACCGTTATCGTACCGTTAATCTTCGGTACGGTATGATACCGTACCGTTTATAACGGTATATCAAACTTTCGGTATTTTCGATATTTTTTCGATACGATATGCACGGTATTTCGACATTTCGGTATTTTTTCCCACCCCTAGGACAGACGATAATGAAAAATAGGATTAATCTAACGGAATAGAGGGAGTATAATGTTATACTAGCTTTGCACTCCTAATTGAACAAATAATTTCTTATATTATAATTTAATTAATAATATTATATATTTTTAAATATTTCTTTTACAAATTTATTATTTCATAAAATAAATTACATTCCTATTATTAAAACATAGTAAATAAAATAAATTAATAAAAATGTAATATTTCAAAGAAAAAAATAATAAATATATTTTTATTGAGAGTTTATATATATATATATATATATATAATATCAAATATAGTAATTAAATTAAATAAAAAATAAATTTAATATTGATGTGATGTTTTTTTTTCGTAAAAAAATGTGAAAAGATTATCATTTAAAGTATTAGTAGAAAGTTATATTTGATAAATAAGAGTTAAGGGTAATGATAATAGGAATATAGGATTTCCCATGCTAAATGAGAAAAAATCTGAGCCATTAAATATTTCAATCTACGGCTCAGGTTAAATAAATTCCGTCCAATTTTCGGTGCATTTTTTGCACATACGCAATGCATAAAAGGGCAAAAATGTAAAAAATGTATATTCAATAATTTCATTTCGTGCAGTTCATAAAACATAATATGCATACGTTCAATGTAAAAATGCAACATTTTAGTTATAAAACTGCAGCATATAATCAATGCAAAAAATGCACTTAATATGAATACAAAAATGCATATGCTTTAGAATAAAAATGCATCTTATTCAAGTTAATAATGCATCATTTGATGCAAAAAATACAAATATTTGGGAAATTTTTTATGCGTAATTGATGCATTTTTTTATCCTGAACGTATCAATGTAAAAAATGCACTCAATATGAATACAAAAATGCATATGTTTTAGAATAAAAATGCATCTTATTCAAGTTAATAATGCATCATTTGATACAAAAAATGCAGATATTTTGGAACATTTTTTTATGCGTAATTGATGCATTTTTTATGAGTAATTGATGCATTTTTTTATCCTGAACGTATCAATGTAAAAAATGCACTCAATATGAATACAAAAATGCATATGCTTTAGAATAAAAATGCATCTTATTCAAGTTAATAATGCATCATTTGATGCAAAAAAATGCAGATATTTTGGAACATTTTTTATGCGCAATTTATGGATTTTTTATCCTGAACGTAAATATAATGAAGAACATATACCAGCTGAATATAAAATCATGATTTTCGTGCGAATCTTCTAAATTTAACATATCCAATATGGATATCATATGAATCGTCGTAAAAATACGTTTAATTTGATATATGATTCGTAAAAAATAGATTTGAATCGAAAAAGATATAATCGTTTGATTATAATGGGAGGAAAGAGAAAATTAGGAGAGAGAGTATTTAGATCTAAAATAGAGGAGACGGTTACCAAAATTAAAACAGCAATTACTACCTTACCCTTATTTCCATAATGATGCGTGAATTAATGAAGGAGTAGTTTAAATCTGAAGCGTCGATCTATATAAATAAACAGCCCAGATTTATTCTCATTTAGCATGGGAAACTCACTTATTATATGATCACTACTCTAAGAGTTAATATACTTTAAAAATATAAAAAAAAATTGATGGGAAACCTATTTAGACTACTTTACTCTAATATATAGATAAATTAAATTATGAATAAAACACCAGTCTCAAACTACATTTAATTTTATTATTTATCAGATCCAATTCCATTGTCAAAAGGGTTAAATATTAGTGTTGCAGATTTTATTTGATCTACAGAGAGTTTATTTTTATTAAATTTAACATTACTTTGATGCTAAAGAAATGATATAGAAATCTGAAATCAAAGGTACATGTGTCATGTGGTGGGGCATGTATATCCTGAATTTGTGTCTGTCATTTGACAAGGGAAGGTGCAGTTTGTGGTGGAGAGTGATTAGGGTATAGGGGTATTGCTGTGTGGTTCAGAGAAACCTACACCAAAGGACTATTTTGCAATTTTGTGGCTGAAAATTGAAATGCTAATACCAATACAGTATCTCTGTGTGTGTCTGTAAATACGCCTATTTAGTATGACCAACGATTTGTAAAGTAAACGACTATTTCGATCGTAGATATAAAATTATTTTAATATAATAATAATAACTAAATATTATTTAATATTAAATTAAAATATCAATTATATTAATATATATGCTTAGTATTTATATTATTTTGAATTACACATTTATAAATAAAACTATTATTTTCTTTTCTCGTGCAACCCCAATCAACTTTTTTTTATCAAATCTGTGATTTATAATTAATGGCAATTAAATCATAATTATATTCATTCTATCATCATTCATACATTCATATTCAAAATAATATATAAATTTCATTGTTTGCACTATTAGTCGAATAATTATAAAAACAGTTTAAACAGGTCGAAGCAAACCGATTAAATATAATTTAACTAAATTGATTTGAAATAATTAATTGACTGGTTTGGATTGGTTTGTGATCAAACTGGGCAAACCAGACCTTGCGCGCCCTTAATATGCATTAAGACATAAATGTCTCTTTGCTCGGGGTATAGTGATTAAAGCACCTTGCCTGTGACTGAGAGATCACAGGTTCAAGATTTCAGGAAGACATCTGGGTGTGTAAATGAGTATGTGTTTAAAAATAATGTACACTCAGTCAAATTAAGCCATAAATCAAGCGGAAACACAACCATTTCAAATTAAACCTGCACAAATCTCTCTTTTTTCCAAGGAAAAAAAAAGAAATATCTAGAGAAATGCAACATGGGCATGCGCCTAGACAAAATTAAATAAAGCACCCAAAATAAATATGGATAATCTACATATACTGTTGAGAAAATAAATATCCATGGGAGGATTTATAGGTGGTCATAGTTAGAGACTGAGTGACCGGTGGCGTGTAAGAGCTGACGGAGCGACGTCGTATAATCACCAATTTGATGGTCTGTTGGAGGGTGAAGTTCGAAAACGTACGAAATAGGCATGGATACCAGCATCGACTTCTTGGTGGTCACCTCATCATCATCCAACGGCCCAAAGCTCGACTCATCAAACGGAACCGACGCTTTAAGAAAGAAAAAGCTCTCCCTCGCCAGCTTTTCCACCTGATGAAATCAACAATAGTAGATTAGAAAAAATATTCATCAGATTATACTATGTCATGTCATATTTTGGACGGAGGAGAATGCACAAAAACCAAGTGCTCTTAGTGTGATAGAATTAATATTTTATTTGCGAGTGAAAAAGTTTGTCTTTTAGGAAATTAGAATAATAAATGGGACGGACCGAAAATGAATATGGGACTAATATGACAGGATGGAGGGAGTATACGACTACTATTAGTCATAATCTAGATGTTCGTTTCAATTACTCCCTCCGTCCCAATCAATTAGTCACATATTGACCGGGCATGATAACCAATATTTGTGAGTGTAGTGAAATTATTATTTCTGTGTGTGAAACATTTGTCATTTTAGGAGGTGTGACTAATATAATGGGACACAAAAAAAGGAAAGCGAGACTAATGAAGTGGGACGGAAGGAGTACCTCTAAGTTGGAAAATCGCATATTATTCATCGTGAGGATTACTTGTACTCCACGAAGGGTGTCTGCTAAAAGCCGGATGGCTAGATAACTGAAAAAGGTTAGGACCAGAGTCTTCTGATGTCCGTCTCCATCTTCCTTGCCGAATCTGGGAAACCATAGCACGCATTTGATTTCGCTCCACGGAACCTGCCCTTTGGTAGAGATGATCGTTTGATAAGGGTGGCTAAGTCCCCGTAGAACTTTTATGCTTACCAACGAAGGATCAAGAGAGGAGGAATCGGTTTCAGAAGTGGTGGATATTATACTGGAAGGCTGATATTGGCGAACGAGATGCGAAGAAAAATGAAGTCCAGTGTCATCCAATAGTAGCACACATCCATCTGAAGGAGAAGGGAAAAACTGCAGAAGGGAGTCTTCGTTGATATCTGCATTTTCTGGGATGCACAAACTTGATTGACTAGCTGATATCGGTAATGAATCGGAATCATGAGAGAAGAAACATTCATCCCCAGCACGGCAACCCTGCGAATACATCCAACGTATTAATTGTGGCAACAGAGGATGATAAAATATTCACAAGCAGGTGCAGATAAATGGGAATTACATAAATGAAAAGCAAGCTGATAAGTAAACATAAAATTGTTATGTGATCAGGATGCTAGATGCAACGGTAGCAATCCTTGGCTCGATGCACATTTTACTTGTGCATCTAAGAAAGTTCTTCAACAGTTTCTATATATGTATAACTGTGTATTATTAATATAACTAAGCAGAAAGCCAGAAACAAATCTAGAGGACTATACGTCATCAGTAATAATACATAATTAAAGGCAATTAGCATAGAGAGAAATAAAATAATACTCCCTCCGTCCCATTTATTTGGTCATGTTTTAACTTGCACGAATGTCAAAACTCATTTATGAATACATTAAATATGTGAACAAATTTTCTGAATTACCCTTATTTAGCAATAACTATTAATAATAACTCTATTAATTATGTTCAATTTATAAGGGTAAATTTATAAACACATGCAAAAAATAATACTAAATTTAGATAATGGACCATATAAATGAGACACCCCCAAAAAGGAAACATGGACCAAATAATCGGGACGGATGGAGTATTAGATAAACAGTAATGCAATATATATGCCTTGAAAAACACATTTCCTTCAACCCCACAGAACATAAAAAGTGTCCCCGGTAGTTTTTTGCAAATTGTGAATCATAATGATGAATCTACATTAGATCACTAGTTCGATAGTAATATGCAGGTTGCATAAAACACTGGTGCTAATCATATGTTGGAAACTACAATGATTTGTTTGTATAGTAGAAAAGATCACCAATTTAAGGTAAAGGCAGCAAAAAAACTGGAAAATATACCTGCAATGAGAAAAAGAATTTGCAAACGGGTCTTTTTGCTTGAACTGAATGAGAAAACGAGCATTGGCTGCCCCTGTTGCAGGAGCCACTGACAAAGTATCTGCAGAGTGCTGCACCCCCAATAGCAGGATGTCCCTTGCTGTGAGTAAATGTATTATGCTCTCTTGATGCATCTTCAGTAAGCTGGATTCTCGTCTATTTTCAATGGAAATTAAAAAAATGGGTCATTTTTATGACTCAAGAAGCTGACGCGGAAAACAAGATTGTATTACCTCTTTAACAATGCATTCGAACTTTCTTGCCACCTCATCTGTATGAAAGTCACGGGGTCCGACAAAGGGAACAGCAACACATTTCCTTGATACATTATCATTGACAAGCTCTTCATCATCCACTGCTAAAGCATTAACATCCTTGTTCTCGATGAATTTGAGATTACATGAATGCTGATAGTAGTGCGGGTCATAATGAATTGGTACACTATTGGACATCCCCAAAAACTTGGGTCGAGAACGATGCAGCAAATTGAGGATATCATGATCTGCAAACAAGACATCCAGGATAAATCAAACGAAACCCCCGATGTATTAGAGCTTTGAGAAATCATACATGTTTCAGTAACTTGCTCAAGAGCAGGTGGGACAAGGTTGTGAGATGAACACCATTCTTCTTCAAGTTTTGGAACCGTAACTTCTGTGACTACAGCATTATCTGGCTTAAAGATATTTATGAGTTGTTCAACCCGGAATTTGTCCTATACAAGGGCACAAATAATTAAGCTGTCTGCTGGTTACAGGAACTAATTTGACAATATCATGAGTCAACACAGCATATAAATGAGTAATAATTACCTTCAGAGCGCGTTGCCAAAACTGAAATGCACAGAAGTTGCTCATATATGATGCCTCCTTCTTACCAAGCCCACTATTCTTCTCATTTTGACAATAATAATTGTAAGTATAATCCAAGACCTAAAGAAATAAAGAATCATTGTCAGTAAATTTGAGATAGCTGGGAAAAGTTAGAAATCAACAGCCAATCTCTAACGACTAACCAGGCTATACCTGGTTATCAAGACCAAAAGGACGCAGAATGGGCAGAGGCAGTTGATCCATCAGTACACCAAATAGAATGCCTTCACGCACCATTCCAATATCAGCAAACTTCAGAACAAGAACAGAAGCATCAAATGATAGAGAGAAACTGGACAGCAGGCGTCCATAATAGGTAGGTTCATTACGACCCCTAGAAGATGCGGTCTCCAGTGCACGCATACGAACCAACAAATCTAGTGCGTCCTCAACAACATAAGGTTCTGGAGGATCCATGGCCTTCTGTAACAATGCTAAATAAGGAAAACACAAATCAAGCCCTGTTTCTATCATCATTCACAAGAATGAAAAGATAAAATAACATATTTCTCAACTGATCAAAGTTAAGACATCAAATTGGCAATGGAAACATTTAAACATCCAAGACATTATTAGGAAAAGAGTAAATACTGCAATATCCAATGTCGTACACAATGGTAAAATCATAAGGAATATATGCAAAGCAGAGATATTGGTACATATTAGTTCCTGGTGTGTCATTGGTACCAAGAATCAGAAAGGAACAGCAAGTCAGCAACGGCACAAAGGCTGTAAGGAACTTACATTTTTCTCAAAGATACAAGAAATTCAGTTAAGAAGGTAAATACCTTTAGGATCATTAATAGCTTTAGATTCAGCACAGCAGATGAGAAGTACTTGCAGTCGTAATGATAACTTCAGTATTGCTGGGGATTCATATTCCTCCAGTTGACTATAAAAGGATCCAGTCACCATCCGATACACAACACCATCACAAGTTCGACCAGTTCTCCCTCTACGTTGTTCTGCCTGTGATAAATAAACATAATAATCAACTAATATCACCCAGGAAACATGAGATGAACCCTAAGGATCCATACCTGAGATTTTGAAACCCAAACAAGCTCAGCTGAATCAGTTTTCCTACTTTCATCCCAGAAAACTTGCAACGAACGACAGGAATCTATGACATATCCCACTTTAGGAATTGTGACAGAAGATTCTGCAATGTTTGTGGCTAAAATCACCTGCATCAATAATGATGTTTAACCAAAATTAAAAAAACAGTGACATTTATAAATTTCAGAGATGATAATGTAGTATTTTCTTGGCATTTCACCATGCTTATCGGTTTAATATGATCCACCATTTGCACGGGAAATATGAATAAAGATTAAAAGTCTAAATATAGAAAAGATGTTACCTTACGGTGAGACTTCCAGATTCTCATCGCTCTAAAAGCTTGATCAGTGTCAATACTACGATGCAAAATGTGAACTTTGAAGGACTCGACAAAAGGTTTTAGGAGAAACCACTGCTGCTCCAATGCATAGTATGTCGGAAGAAAGACCAAAATACTCTTCTCTATATCTGGCTCGTTTTTGTGAATGTGTAGCACCAAATCATGGATAAGTTTGTGCACTTCCGGCTTCAAATCAGCCAGGGCCATCCTCGGGCTAGGCGCACAGCAGTATTTCAAAGAAAGATCCTCAGATTTCATTCCAAGAAGATCAGTTATCTATCAATAGAGAAAAAGACATGTTTTAATTCAATAAAAAGTTAAAAATGGCTACCTGACAGAACAGCATTATTTTTTATAAAAAGAGAATATATTCTACTATTTTTCAATAATCTTAAACTCCAATTTTTCTCAAAGTTCCTCACTTCAAATCTTTTAATCTAGTATTAAAAACAGTATTATAAAAAATATTGAAGCATATTGAGATAGAAGAATGAAGCTCCTTATGTTTGACCAGGCACAGCGCATAATGCAATAAGTGGAACTGATTCCATAAGTATAACAGGCAGCTAAAGAATTTAATAACAATATTCTAAGGAGGGGGTAAATATTAAAATATATTGTAATTATACTGCTAAAATTAATTGAAATGACTACAACACACTAGTAGATAATCCAATAGACTATGGTAGCATGTAATACCTGGTCAAGGTACAACACTTTTCTTTGGAATATGGTGTTCGCTCCAGTGCTTGGGATTGCCAACACTTCTACTCTTTCACCCCTGCCAAGATCCTTAAAGTATTCACGATATCTTGAAATATCTGCAGTGGCAGACATCAAGACAACCCTACAAAATGACATATGCCTCTCAGCCCATAAAGTGGAATCAATCATATCATGGCTCATTAGCATGATGTATCAACTATGTGTTTTAGGGATAAAAACATGTGATGATTTAAGTATACAAATCTCCAACCTTAAGTCCTTGCTTCTAAGTAAAAACTGCTTTATGCAAACAAGAACAAGATCAGACTCCACTGATCTTTCATGCACTTCATCAAGAACAATAACTTTGTATCTGAGAGCTTTCAATCCCTTCTCTCGCATCTCATCCAGCAAAACCCCAGCTGTTTTAAAAACAATTTTGGATCTGACATGCAAAATCAATCTCATCAGCAAAACAGAGGCTGAGCAAGACAGCATGAAAAATAATAAATAAATGCAGACAAATAAGCAATGGCGAAAGGAATTTCGTTAATAATAGCAAGAAAGAATAGAGAAAGACACTGATCATGAGAAATGATTAGACATAAACAAACACTAAAACAAGGACATTTGGCATCAAGTAGCAATCGAAGCCCGAGGAAACAAGTTTGCTTTACTAGATTACATACAAATAACTAAAATTTAATGGACTGAACATGTTCTTGTTACAGCAAATAGTAGGATATTCCACGTAATTAAGAGACATAAAATATAATTTTTGAACAAACAAGTTAGTCATATCATACCATTTTTTCCTGCGCAGGCCTAAGGGCATAATGAATTAATAATACACCAAAAAACTCATTTTTTGCAAATTACCTATGGTTAGGTCAGAAGAAAAGGTAGCAGATACAAACTTTTCTCCACACCAGAACATGTCAATGCACTGAAATCCTTACTTGGGATGTCACACAATAACTACCAACTAAAAGGTTTGTAAGTATGTGGTCATGCACATTCCCTCCAATATGCCATCAAACCCCCTATATACCCACACACACACACACACAGAGAGAGAGAGAGAGACTTTGTGTGTGTCGTGGTAAGGTTAGAGGATCTGCCGTTACATAGAAAGGGTAAATAGCTTCATCATCAGGCAAAGGCAATACATAGAGCAGAGAGAGAGAGAGAGGGAGGGGGGGGGGAGGAGGACTTTCTAATTAGAGGTTTTTAGCCTTGTGTGCTTGATGTTCAGTTTGACTGGTTGGTGTAAAACAAACAAAAGTGATATCCGGAGCGTGAGAAAGATAAAATCAAATGCTTGGGCAATATAAATGACATCATTCATATACTTAAGGTATAAAATAACATTTTGAGTATCACTTCTACTTATAAATAAACATTAACTTGTTTCATTTTCAAAGGTACTTTATAGTACATACTAAAAATGAAAAACTAATAATCATGAATCAACTCAATATTCTTTGAAAACTTTTCAGACCATTTTCCCAAATGTTAACAAGTGATCGTTGCAGAAACAATAACCAGAAAAGTACCTAGATGAGAAGACCCTTGAATGACCAATGTGGAACCCAACCTCTCCGCCTATTTCACAATTACGAGCCTTTGCCACCATTCTGGCAACAGCTACAACAGCAAATCTCCTTGGTTGTGTGCAAAGTATGGGCTCCATATTTGCTTCCAGTAAGAATTGTGGGATCTGGGAGCTCTTTCCTTGAAGTCAAGAAAGATTCATTCAATGCGAGTAAGTTCTTTGAAATAAACAACAAGAACTGTAAAACATGATGTACAAACATGCACTAAGATCATTTGGGGACTTAAAATAAATCAACTGAAGAGATTTGTGATGTAATCCATTCATAAGACAAGTACACACCTCGTAGAAGTGTACGGATGAGTGATGGGGCAATCTTCAGATGTATAAAACATAACAGCCATAATGCATTTACTAGAAGGGTTCATGAGCAGCCCTATGAGCTATGCTTTCTATCAGTTTTTATATTTTCTTCACTATCAAACGCTCAGGAGGATTATATAATCAAATTAATATTCTTAATACATTAATCGATCTGCATGGCCATCCATGTGACTAACCAGAACAGGGTAAAAACAGTAAGAAAAATTGAATCACGAGCTTTGAACCCCGCAAACAGACTTCAATAATAAAAATATATTGACGTGAAATTATACCCGCGTGTGTTTTCATGCAGTTTAATCAAACAAAAACCTCTTTTAGGTAGTACGGAGGTTTGAGAATTTTACAAACAGCCGTTTAGGCGGTACGTCTCCAGGTAAAAGATAAATCTATAACAAGCAAGCATACATTCACCGAATCCACGATTGTAACAGAAAAGGCAAGTGAACGGACGAATGAAAATACAGAGCTCAATCAGTTCAAAACAAATCATAGAACGGTTTCAAATGCAAGCATCGCACAATAACAGTACAAACGACAACCAGCAGTTCAAAAGAAACAGCGGAACATCAAATTGCAGCAACTAGCTTCACCGATGATGACAGCGAAAACTAGCAGATAAAAAGACATCAAAATATCATGACGAAAAACATACGCCGCTTACATAAGTAGTCACCACGGAATAAACAGCACGAGGAAAAAACCGTCAGTCAATCGGAAAAACAAAATAACGAGGAATCAGTTACCGCAGCCAGTTTCGCCGAGGATGAGTGTGACGCGATTCTCCATAATCTTCTCCACAATTTTATTTCGCATCGCCGCTACCGGAAGCTCGGAGAAACACGACGGAGGCGCGGCGGACGACGACGGAGGCGAATTAGTCCCCATTGACTCCTGAAGAGTTGCACGAATACCAGCAATCAGAATTCCGCAATTAGCTTAAAACCCTCGCAAAAACGTTGAAAGGAGGACGAGAGTAAACACAAAGTCTTGCTCCGTATATTGGCTTTCCCGCAATGCTTTTTTGCGGGGTTGATTGTACGGATATCGACGCGCTCCTGAGAGCGTGCCGCTTTTTATGGAAGAGTGGATTTTTCGTATCAATGTATGTTTTTTAATTCTTTTACAATATATTAGATATATTTATCTCTTGTTTTAAATCTTATCATTGTATTAGTTCCATAAATTTCTGTAATTGAATTACATCCCAAAAAAAAATGATTTAACATATTCACAAATATTATTTATAAGTTGAATAAATATTATTTACAATTTGCAAATATATTAGGTTAGGAAATTTGTTAATAACTTCTTTATATTACTCCCTTCGTCCCTTAACATTAGTCTTATTTTCTATTTTCGTATGTCCCGTGGAATTAGTCTCATTTCCTAAAATGAAAAAAATCTCCTCACACCAATAAAATATTAATTCCACTACATTCACAAATATTGGTAACTGTGCCAAAAGCAAATGGGACTAATGCTAAGGGACGGAGGGAATATTATTTTTGGTGGATCAAAGTATGTTAAATCTATCTTAGTTTGTCTCTAGATAGTTTCAAGTGTAATCGAAAAATGTAAAGTCCTGTATAGAATCTATATCAAATTGTAAGTTGAAACCAATCTGAAAACTAGACTAGTAAATCAGCCTACTAGGCGCAAAGACTCAACAGACTAATTTTCGAGCTAAGCTGATAAGTATGGAAGAATATGAATCTGGCTGCAGAAGATTGGATTTCACGAAGTACGGGTCCAACAAGTATGGTCTTACCCAGAACACCAAACTTATCAGCATGGGTCCAAGTGTATACTGAAGGATGACTTCATCAACATAAACTTGCAATTATGACTACATCATTTTGAGTCCATGTCCTAGCACAAAGATAGAAGAATAATCATTTGAGGAATGTATTGATAATACAAACTTTAAGGGTTAGAGATTCCTTAAAGTCTGCAAGCACGAAACACAAAGTTTCGTTACGTATGATAATCAGTCCAAGATTCCTCAAACTGACGAATAATGTCGTTCTGACACAAAGACGAACAGTCACTATCACTGACAGAAAAAAAAAAAAAAAAAAAAAAAAGCAGAACAAGTGCATAACAATTGGAAAAAGCACCACCTACCTGCCTAGAGCAACAGCCAACACAGACATCCGATTGGACATCTTCCAATCTATCTCTAACGGACATTTTCAAACCTTATACCTCACGGATATAAATACCGGAGTATCCAACAGAAGAAACGAAACTAGTTTTGTGATAAGCATCTTGTGAATATTCTTCAAGCTCACAAAATTGTTCGAGGATCTTAAGCTTCCCGTGTGTCACCTTAGTGAACACGAGACTACAAACCTTAGAGTTCTTGAGTTATCTCTTAGTAGTCTTTATCTCCAACAGTCAAGTATGTTTTGTACTCTGACTCTTACGGACAATTTGCCGCCGTGCCAAAGTTTCGGGAAAACTATAAACACCCAATTCAAGCGGCGACGAGGATGAGTGGTGCGCCACACTCTAAGGAGCTGTGAAGCGTAGAATGAGCAAGGACCAAACGAGTACACTTATGGACAAGACATTCTTCAGCAAACAATAGATTGTATGAGCATCTCTAAAGTTCTAAGCTTAGTAGTGGATGTAGGACCTTTACGTGTCCGAACCACTATAATTTTTTTTTGTCATTTAATATTTTCTTTAATTTGTGTCAGCTTACATTCATTTAAAACTCAACACTCAAGTGTTGTAGTATACTCTGAATACTGACACTAAGCATACTTAATCTTAAGTACCTGAACCTAAGATTTTACAAACCAAGTTGACTCGTCATCATCAGCTTGGATAAAGTGCAAGTATACAAAACAAATTTAAATTCTCATTATTTCCATTGTGCATATTATTCCAGTCTACTCTGATAAAACCGGGACCAACATACTATCTCATTAATTTAAAGTAAAAAATTAAATAAATTCTTACAACAAATTTAATATTTACTACTACAATTATATTTTAACAATAGTATTTTCCATATATACCTCCAATTTTGTTTTATTACATATTAGAGTATAGATATGCATGACATGCATGCATAATATTAGGGTTTCACAATTATCTTTTGTATCTTTTAGATTTTCCGTATCTTTCTGTACTCTATTTATACGTTTGATCAATGAATAATATTTTCGTGGCAAATATTCAAAACCCTATCATGGTATCAGCCTAACCGGTCCAATTTTTTTCCTCCCTCTCCCTCGGCTGCGCCGAATCTCTCTCACTCTCTCTTCCGACGTGCGCTCTCGCTGTCGTCAACCCTAGCCGTGCGCAACCCTCGCCCGGCGCCTGCTCTCGCTACACAGCCGTGCAACTCGTCCCTCGCCCGTGCGGCTTCTAGCGCCGACTTCTTCCTTATGGCGGCAGATCCGGATCGTCTCCCGCTCGCCACGCTCGTCCACATGGTTACTATCAAGTTAACCTCCGCGAACTTTCTTCTATGGAAGTCGCAATTGGTACCGCTGCTCACGTGCCAGGATCTCCTCAAGTTTGTCGACGGCACGGCCCCTCCTCCGCCGCTATCACTGCCTTCGTCCGGCGGAGCTACTCTTCCCAATCCTGCATACGTTAAATGGCAGCAACAAGATCAACGGCTCTTAAGCCTCCTTCTTTCCACGCTTTCAGAAGAAGCCATGGCCGAAGTACTTGGCTGTACTACGGCACGCGACGTTTGGTCTGCCCTCGACGTCGCTTTAAGCAATAAATCTAAAACTCGTGAGATCCGACTAAAGGACGAATTACAGCTTCTCAAACGTGGCTCACGGCCTGTTTCAGAATTTGCTCGTGAATTTAAAGCCCTATGTGATCAGTTAGCGGCTATCGGACGCCCTGTTGATGATATGGATAAAGCTCATTGGTTTCTCCGTGGATTAGGCCCTGCTTTTTCTGCTTTTTCTATTACTCAGATGGCTCTTACTCACTTACCAACATTTCGTGATCTTGTGTCCAAAGCAGAAAATTTTTCATTGTTTCAGGATTATTTGGATTCTTCTCTGTCTGGTTCTCAGGTTGCCTTTTATGGGAAACAGAAATCTTCGACCTCCAATGACAAGGGCAAAGGTTACAAGGGCGATCAGACCAAATCTGGTGGTAGTTCGAAAAATTCTTTGAACAACGGCTTTTATAATAAAGGTCGCGGTCGTGGGTCCAATAATCGACCTCCTCGTTGCCAGATTTGTCGACGCGATGGTCACTATGCGACGTTCTGTCCTGACCGCTATGCTCGCCAACCTCCGTCCACGGCGAATCTTGCAGAAGCCTTCCAAGCCAATTGTTCTGTCTCCCCGACATCCTCTTCCGACTGGTTTATGGATACGGGTGCTTCCGCGCATATGACTTCATACACATCTTTCCTGGATTCCTCTCGGCCTTATTCTGGTTCCGATCAAGTGGTAGTTGGTAACGGTGTTGCCTTAACTATCTCTCATATTGGTCATTCATCTATTTCTGATTCCATTAATCTCTTGGATGTTTTGGTTGTTCCATCTCTAACCAAGAATTTATTATCCGTCAGCAAGTTGACTTCTGATTATCCGGTGGATGTCTCTTTCTCTAATCAGTGTTTCATTGTTCAGCACTGCCACACCAAGGATATTCTCGCTCGCGGTCGCCGTAGGCATGGTCTCTACATGCTAGATCACATTCAACCGGCCTTTGTTTCTCAGTTGAAGAACAGCACTACTCGTGCCTCTTTTGAACTATGGCATAGCCGTTTAGGGCATGTTTCTTTTGATGTTATTTCACTGTTATGCAAACAAGGACATATCTCTGTTACTTCCTGTTTGCCAAAACCTACTTTATGTTCTCCTTGTCAACTTGCGAAAAGTTCTCGTTTACCTTTTCAGCTTAATGAAAAACGTTCTTTAAAAGTGTTGGATCTTGTGCATTGTGACTTATGGGGGCCGGCGCCCGTAACCTCAACTGCTCAGTTTAAATACTATGTTATTTTTGTCGATGATTTCAGTCGCTTCACTTGGTTGTACCCTTTGCTTCGAAAATTGGATTTCTTTACTGTTTTGAAGGATTTTGCTGCCTTTGTTGAAAATCAGTTTTCTACTTCCATTAAGCGTTTCCAAAGTGACGGTGGAACATAATTTACTAATCATGTTGTGCAGGATTATTTTCGATCAAAAAGGGATACACCATACACGCTCTTGTCCTTACACTCCATCTCAGAATGGACGTGCGGAACGAAAGCACCGGCATATTACTGAAACTGGCCTTGCCTTACTGTTTCAGTCTCGCCTGCCGTTATCTATGTGGGTCGATGCTTTCTGCATGGTGACCTATCTTATTAATCGACTGCCTTCTGGTGTTCTCGACGGGCTTTCTCCTTTTCAGGTTCTTTTTGGCTGTGCTCCAAATTTCGGTAATTTTCATCCTTTCGGCTGCCGTGTTTACCCCTGTCTTCGAGATTATGCTGAAAATAAATTCTCTGAACGAAGCCTGCCATGCATATTTATTGGTTACTCTTCGCATCATAAGGGTTATCGCTGTTTGGATCCTTCCACCTCCAGGATTTATATTACTCGGCATGCTCGCTTTGACGAGCTATATTTTCCTATGACGACATCCGGGACATCCACTCCTATATCTCAACTGGACATATCTCGGTTTATTGAGCCTGCGGCTATTATTCATGCTCCTGCTAAGCCGTCCTCGTCCATGTCCTCTCCGGCTTCGCCCTGCTCCGTTCCAGCGACGGTTCCCGGCCCTTGCTCTCTATGTTCGCCTTCCGAGGATCCATCACCAATTCCGGCTGATGTTCAGCGTGTTGATTCTCCAGCTCCGCCGACGCATGCGCAGTCCCAGGTCGAACCACCTCAACCATCTGCGTCAGCATCACATCCCATGGTTACTCGGGCCCGGGCAGGTATTTTCAAACCTCGCCATCTTGCATATTTTGCTAACACGGCCCTTCATCAAGCTCTTTCAGCTTCTTCTGAACCGAAAGGCTATAAATCAGCTGCAAAGAATCCACTTTGGCTCGAAGCTATGAATGAAGAAATGCGAGCCATTCAGAAAAATGGCACCTGGTCACTTGTTCCGCGGCCTCCTGATACTAATATAGTTGGCTCGAAATGGGTCTTCCGTACCAAGTATCGCTCAGACGGTACGATTGAACGGCACAAAGCTCGGCTTGTCGCACAAGGGTTCTCTCAAATCCCTGGACTTGACTTTGATCATACCTTCAGTTCGGTCGTCAAAGCTGCAACAGTTCGCATCGTCCTATTCCTGGCCGTCCATCACGGCTGGTCTTTGCACCAACTGGATGTTAAGAATGCCTTTCTTAACGGGCACCTCTCCACACCAGTTTATATGGAGCAGCCTCCCGGTTTCACTGATGCTCGGTATCCAACTCATGTCTGTCGCCTCTCCAAGGCTTTATATGGTCTCAAGCAAGCTCCTCGTGCTTGGTTTGAACGCCTAAGCACCTTTCTTATATCTATGGGCTTCATATGCAGTCGATCTGACACATCCCTCTTTACTTACTGCCGTCAGTCCATCAGAATTTACCTCCTGGTTTATGTTGATGACATAATTGTGACTGGAAATAATTCTTCTCATATTTCAGCATTTATTAGCCGCATGAACTCTGAGTTCTCTATTAAAGACATGGGTCGTCTAAGCTATTTTCTCGGCCTTGAAGTTACCTACACTGAAGATGGATTTATTTTATCTCAAGCCAAGTATGCTCGCAACATTCTCACTCGGCATGACTTAATTGATGCAAAGCCGGTCCACACGCCGCTGTCTGCCGGCGTTGCGCTCTCTACTGACGGCGAGCCCTACTCTGATATCACAAAATTCCGTTCAATTGTTGGCGCTCTTCAGTATCTAACTATTACCCGTCCAGATATCTCGTTTGCAGTCAACCACATCAGCCAGTTTCTTCAGTCGCCAACCGTTGAGCATTTCGAGGCAGTCAAACGCATTCTGCGTTATGTAAAAGGTTCTCTCTTATATGGCCTTCTATTTTCACGGAATTCTTCATGCGACCTTGCGGCATACTCTGATGCGGATTGGGCACGCTGTCCGGACACAAGACGGTCCACTTATGGTTATGCAATCTTTCTGGCTGGAAATCTGGTTTCTTGGAGCTCGAAGTAGCAGCCTACCGTCGCTCGATCGAGCTGCGAATCAGAATATCGGGCAATGGCTAATACTGCCGCTGAAGTTCAATGGATATTGTCACTTCTTCGAGAACTTGACGTCGCTTTATCACAATCGCCGATTCTGTATTGTGATAATAATAGCGCCATCTTCATTTCTCATAACCCGATTGCTCACAAACGTGCCAAACACATTGACATAGATTATAATTTTGTTCGGGAACTCACTCTGGATGGTAAACTTATAACGTCTCACATCCCTTCCGAACTGCAGATCGCTGATATTTTTACCAAGTCTCTTGCTCGACCATTGTTTGAAGAATTTCGTCGCAAGCTACGTGTCTCTCAAGTTCCGTCACTCGCTTGAGGGGGGATATTAGAGTATAGATATGCATGATATGCATGCATAATATTAGGGTTTGATATTTAGGGTTTCACAATTATCTTTTGTATCTTTTAGATTTTCCGTATCTTTCTGTACTCTATTTATACGTTTGATCAATGAATAATATTTTCGTGGCAAATATTCAAAACCCTATCATTACATATATAGCTATAGATGATAAAAAAAATATTATCAATTTGAAGTATTGTTTGCTTTGTTCGAACTAGAAGGTGAGGATTGTGGTTATTTGAAGTTCTAGTTAGTTTTAATCATACCAACTCAACTTATACTTAGTTTTAAATCAGTTAGTTTTTCGAGCAAAATGACAAAAGTTCACAACCTTCACATTTTTTAATGTTTTATTTATTTTTTTGTAATTATGTTTAATAGTTTTATCATTTTAAGTATTTATAAAAAAAACCCAGAAAACTAATTGAATTTTAAAACTTGAAGAGAATGATAAAACCAAACAGTGAATTATCAAATATTAAACATAAATAAAAAAATATGATAACTGAAAAGGGATCTAAAACGACACCGTTCTCTCCACAGCATTTGTTGTATCCAAATCCGACTATCCGAGTACCATCTGAGAAGTATCCCCAACAACGAAACCCAATTTTACAACCCTAGAGAGAGGAGAGCTACAGTGAAAATGGCGTCTGGCTGGGGAATCACGGGCAACAAGGGCAGATGCTATGATTTCTGGGTCGATTTCAGCGAATGTATGTCCCGCTGCCGCGAGCCAAAAGACTGCGGGCTCCTACGTGAAGATTATTTCGAGTGTCTCCATCACTCTAAAGAGGTTGATCCATTATTCATTTCTCTATTTTTTTTTTCTGTCTTTCACATGAATCGATGTGATTTTTCCATTCAATTGCGGGAGAATCTGTATATGTTGACGGGTAGCTGTGGATATTAGTTCTATTAAAATCAAAATGAGATGGTGTGATAATGAAGTCACAAACGTATTATGATTGAATTAGTTTGAGTTTAACAGTGGGGGATTATTGATATTTGAGTTGAGTTGAAATATGTGGTGATTGTTAGGGGTTTGGAAGTGTGTAGCCGATGAGATTAAGGATTTTAATCATTCAAATCGTTTGAGGGCTTAGATTTAAGCTTCAGCCGTGTTGGGAAAATGTGATTTTGAAGACTCAATTGTATTCAAAGGATCAACCCGTAATGTCAGTGAAGTTTTTTTATCGTTACCTTTTAGTAATGAGTTTAGATTTGAATCAATGCGTATCCGAAGTCTATTAAAATCAAAATGAGATGATGTGATAATGAAGTCACAAACGTATTATGATTGAATTAGTTTGAGTTTAACAGTGGGAAATTTAGTGATTCTTATTTCTAGGGGTGTTAATATACAGTCTGGAAGAACGTATCAAGTGATATGTTTGTAATGTTGTCCTTACCTCTGTTTGTAAGGATCTTAGTCGTATTTTGAGCTAGCTCATGCACTACACCAGGATACACACGATATATGTAGTTTATATTTATTTCAGTGATACAAGTGCAATCTCTATATGCATTGTTGTCTGGATTCTCAATATTAATTCCTTAGTATTAAGTAAATATTTGTCCATAATTTTAAGTGATGACGTGAGAACGCATAAAAAAAAACGTTTCGAGATAGTTGAAGCCACTAAGCAGAATAAGTGGGAGAGTTCAGAGCCGTATCTTTTATGGGATTCATTTATTTGCAAATGCACGTTTTTTAATTTTCAAAGTGTTTCTCTTTCTTCATCCTGAACTACTGTAGCATGACCAAACAAGTGCCCCATATCGATTTTCTTCGGGTACATCACCCGTATTATCTGATATTAAGTTAGAGGAACAGGTCGAGCTCGAGCAATTGTGAATGCTGCTTCGTTCTTTCGAATCAATAATCTTTTACCATTTTAACGAAGTTTTTTCAAGAACTCAATGAGTGTTATGTTATGAAATATATTCCAGATACTTTAGATTTAACCATGCCGGCCTTCTTCTTATGTCCTCATTGAAAGCTTCCAAACTTGTACCTAATGAAGCACTTGGGAGATGAAACTAATCAGTGTAATCTGAAACTGCAAACATGGTTGAGTATAATTATGAATGCATCTTAGCCCATTTCTGAGATGACTGTAAAGTTGACATATCGCTATATCAGATCATGTCTGATTCTGATACTCTAAATGATGTTTGACAATCACGAACTCATGGTTGCATCAGTAATAACTTATAAACTATCCTGTATCTTTTAGAGCCTTACTTAAAACAGCTTGGTTCAGCCAGCTAGAGTATAATTATGAATGAATCTTAGCCCATTTCTGAGATGACTGTAAAGTTGACATATCGCTATATCAGATCATGTCTGTTTCTGATACTCTAAATGATGCTTGACAATCACGAACTCATGGTTGCATCAGTAATAACTTATAAACTATCCTGTTTCTTTTAAAGCCTTACTTAAATCAGCTTGGTTCTGATAGGAGCCCAGGTGGAAATTGGAAAGTATATACACGTGGCAAACGTGGAGTAGCAATAGCAAATTATGGGAATGAAGGGATCTGAAAAAGAGAGTTAGTTAGGATATTTGGGGGACAGCTGGTGCAGGTATGCAGTGTATTAAGAGAAGGGAGAGGGTACAAGTTAGTTATCAGAAACAGTAGTAAGGATCAGCTTGGCTGGTTTAGGGCTCTTGGAGAAACCTTCTGTAATTCTCCTTGAGAAGTATTTTCTTATCTAAATAATATACTCCATCTTTCGGCTCTATTAGGTTCAACCAGCTTAGCTAAGCCTTCAATGCTCAAGTATATGGATACTAACATAAGCACACGAAGGTTCGTAACACTTTCATAATCTCCATTTTTCCACCTCACCTTTTTTTTGTGAGGTTGCAATCTTTGTTTCTGGTGATATATGACACGTGTGACAGTTTTAACTGGTCTATACTAGATTTATAGGTTACTTGCACTTGCACACTAGCAAGCAACAATGCATTATCTCCCAGTCATGACTTATCATTCACCCTTCTTTAAACTGGCATGGTAAGTGGATACATTATTTGATAGCATTGTATCTATTGCAGTTCCAACGGAGGAACCGAGTGTACAAGGAGGAGCAGCGTCAGCTGAGAGCTGCTGCAGAAAAGGCCAAGGGAGGAGGAGGAGGTGGAGATGGTGGCCATCATTGATGAATGCTTTTCAACAATGCGAGACTGAGGGATGGGGAGGTCATTGATTTACTTCACAAACTTTGTTGGAAATAAAGCATAAATGAGTTGTTTTTATGTGTCACCGGATGTTAAAATACAAGGAAACAACCGACATATTTAAATGGAAGTCTTTGGGTAGAGACAGCTGCTGTTTGCTTCGCTGCGTATGCATTTCTTGCCCATTGCCTTGAATATGGGACGATATTCAGTTTGCTCATGCAACTATTGCTTTAATTCTTGCTCTTTCTTTTCTTTTATTTATTCCCTCCAATATTTATAAGTTGTACAGCAGTGTCTAGTAAATGCCAGCATGATGTCATTGAAAATTAGGGGTGTGCTCTGTTTGACCGAAATCGACCAAACCGGCGAGTTTAGCTGGTTTAAGAGAAATGGATTGGTGGGATTAGTTTTAAAAATTTCAAACCAGATTTGGTTTTATTGATGGTTTGAAGGATGAAACTGACCATTTCTGTCGGACCGGTCATATAATAATTATAATTATTTGATATAAAGTTAAAACATTAATTATATTGATATAGATGCCTAATATTTATATTATTTCAAATTGCACTTTTAAAAATCTAACTTTTCTCTCATGCAATAGCAATATCATCTGTATTATTTCTTAATTAATGGCAAATGAATTATATTCATATTCATTCTATTTTTTTCATCATTCATAAATTAATATTCAAAATGATATATTCCATCCGTCCTATTTGAATTGGCTCACTTGTCAAATTGGGTGTTTCGACCGAATTGATCCATTTCTAAAATTAACAACTTTTTTTAATACTGAATAATAAAATATTAATTTCATCTACACTCACAACCTTAATTCATGTACTGAAAAGAAAAGAGTCAATTTAGCTAGGACATAAGGAGTACAAATTTGAAATTGTTTAAACCAGTCGAACCGAACCATTTTTATAGTGAAAATTTCAAATCATAATTATTGATTTAACCGGTACTTTGTCCTTCAAATCGATAAAATCGGATAGTTACTCCTATCGTAAATGCATAATATTATAATTGCACATAATAGATAAAAAAGTAAAATATTAATATTTATCCAACTACATTTATCATATCAAACACAATAATTATTTTAACTATATTTTGTAGAAAAATAAATTACTTTATAACTAGTCACACTATCATTTATGATTAATAAAATCGTACTATTTATTAACAAGTTAAAATTATAGCCATTTAAAATACTTTATTTGTTTCGTTTTAATAGTTTCATTTTTCATTTTTATTTTATTTTTTAAATAAAAAAATTATCTCATATTAATAAAATATTAATTTTATTATATTTATAAATATTGATTATTATACCGGATTAAAATGAGATTAATAACGTGAGACACAGAGTATCGCATACTAAAAATAAATGGAAGTGCCGACAGTAATATCCAATTTTCAGTCCCTTCATTTTTTTACTTTTTCCAGATTACCCCTTTTGTCTTTGATCAGCCGCGTCAAAACCCTAATAAAATTCTCTCTCTCGTCTATCCGGTGCTTCTCGCTGCGCTCCCCTCCGCTCCTCATCTCGGTAAATCCCCAATTCAAGCCCTTTCGTGATCATTGTTATTGTTGTTTACGCGGATGAAATATTATTCAATCTCGTTGACTGAATTTTCTTACAATGCTTGCTTGATTGATTTTCAAGGTTTCTGTGATGCATATTTTTTGAAACGAATTATTTCTAGATTTCGAGGCTGAACTTCCTGTTTTCTCAACTTCACGCGATAATGATTTTTTTGTTTTCAAAATTATGCTTATGTCAATATGTTTTTAGCAATATAGATTTACGTCAAATCATGTTAATTATATTATTCTATTCTCGATTAAAAGATTTTAAATATTTGTGCGTTCTTCTTTATTCAGCATAAATGAGTCGCTCAAGCAGAACTCTGTATGTTGGCAACCTTCCCGGGGATGTACGTGAGCGCGAAGTCGAAGATCTATTTTACAAGGTTTTCTTATATTAATGTCGATTTGATTTCTTTCTACTGTGTTTGCATTTTTTGCCAAGTCGCCATTTCTTCAACACGATCTGTTCATTTACTTGCAGTATGGGCCTATTGTGCATATTGATCTCAAGATTCCACCAAGGCCTCCCGGCTATGCTTTTGTGGAGGTATGTTTTGAGTTACCTTGAGGTTCTTAATTTATTCAATTAATACAATCTTTTATTTTCCATGACAGTTTGAAGAGTCCCGTGATGCTGAAGATGCTATAAAAGGGCGTGATGGTTATGATTTTGACGGGCATCGCCTAAGGGTGGGTATTGTGTGTGTTATTTACCTTTTTGTGCTGGCATCCATTGTCTGGCTTAATGTTTATAATTTATTGTTGCACAGGTTGAGCTAGCACATGGTGGGCGTGGCAACTCTTCCTCAACAGATCGTCATAGTGGTGGTGGCGGTGGTGGAAGTCGTGGTCCTCGTGGTGGAGTCTCTAGGCGCTCAGAATACCGAGGTGAATATATGTGAATATTATCTAATGTTGAAGATTTTTTACATTTTCTGCAAATTTTCTCATTTACCCTTATTTTCCAGTAATGGTGACTGGTTTGCCACATTCTGCGTCATGGCAAGATCTTAAGGTGAGTGTACTGTTTCTGGGTTCTCAATTCTGGCCTAACTCCCCAAGTCTCGTTACATAACACCACTTAGCTAGCTGTTGGTCATATTTGATTAATTTTTGTTTTCTAGGATCATATGCGTCGAGCTGGAGACGTATGCTTCTCACAAGTTTTTCACGAGGGGAGCGGTAAGCTCTATATTAGTATTGGTATTTCATATATTGGCCTTGACAGATCATGGTTTTTTACACCTTTATCTTGTTTAATGTTAAGAGTAACACAAGCAATCATGTTCTATTGTTTTCTTGCTGAATACACTATGTGGTGGTTGTGCACTTTTTCATAGTAGTATGTTTCCCATTGTCCTTTCAAATGACCATCAAGAGGTGGTTTTTTTCCTCAGGCTTTTTTTCCTCAGTTTTTTTTTTGTCTTAATGGTATACTTTTACTACTGATTCTATTTCTGCATGGGCGATTTGGTTCTTTCATATTAGGGATTCCTTTTTAAGCATGCTACTTTCTTTTGATCACAAGCAATCATGTTCTATTGTTTTCTTGCTGAATACACTATGTGGTGGTTGTGCACTTTTTCATAGTAGTATGTTTCCCATTGTCCTTTCAAATGACCATCAAGAGGTGGTTTTTTTCCTCAGGCTTTTTTTCCTCAGTTTTTTTTTTGTCTTAATGGTATACTTTTACTACTGATTCTATTTCTGCATGGGCGATTTGGTTCTTTCATATTAGGGATTCCTTTTTAAGCATGCTACTTTCTTTTGATGCTGGCTGTTTTTGTTAGTGTCTCAAAGTTGAAACTCTGTTGTTTTTATCTGGTCATTGTCGTGAAATCAGGCTAGGTGGCTGCCTATGTGGCCCCTACCTGACCCAAAAATCACAAAATTGGCTCTGGGAGGCATTTTTTGGTCTGTGTGGTGTGTAGGTCTGTTTAGTCGCGCCTAGAATGTTTAGGCACTAGACTCTACCCAGTCGCCCGACTAGTGTGTAGCAATTTTTACAATCATATTTGTGGTACGCTAGTATTAATTGCAATGCAATTTCTTTTCTTTTAGGAAAGACAGGGATAGCGGACTACACCAATTACGATGACATGAAATATGCTGTAAGTCATCTTATTCTCCTCATTGCTATTTTTCTTGAAGTTAAAGCACAATAAATGACTGCTTTTCTCCGTTCACTCCAGAAATTTGTGTCATCCATATTGTCTTGCAAATTGTATAATGAATTCATTTTCTACTTTGTAGATCAAGAAGCTTGATGGTTCTGAGTTTCGTAATGCCTTCTCTCGGTCTAGAGTACATGTAAGCCTCAATGTTTAAGCTAATGCATTAACTTTTGGTAGTTTCAGATAACAATATCATATACCTCAAAATCTTTTCATCTCTATTAGGTGAAGGAATATGATTCTAGCCACTCTAGAAGCCGCAGCCGCAGTCGCAGTCGCAGCCCCTCTTACTCTAAAGGAAGGACTAATGGTCGAAGCAGGAGCAGAAGCCGAAGTAAAAGCAGGAGCAGAAGGTTGAATATTTTTATGAAATGAATCATGTATTTAAGTGTTTATAAGCACCTTGTTCTGAGAACACTATCACTATCATGGATCCACTTTCAGCAAGTCGCCTAGAGGAAAATCTTCGCGTCGCTCAAGGTCTCGTTCCAGATCTGCATCTTCTCGGTCTCTTTCTGGTGCTAAAGCTCGTTCCTTGTCAAGGTAAAGCATTGTGTTATTGACTTTTTTCATAGAAAGGTTTATCATTTGCTTTAGTTTCCATCATCTTTGGTTTGGAAGAGTTGCATATTTCAATATCTAAGCTGGAACCAGTTCATCGGCTGACATTCTAATATCCTATATATAGATGCATATGATATTTGCACATTTATCATGGAAACTTTCTTTTAACATCTTGCTGTTCTTTTAGTTGATGTGCTATGAAAAACAACATAAATATACATTAAAAAATTTGGCTGATCAATTTTCAATGCTAGACCTTCATATAGCACACACCCCCCCCCCAAAAAAAAAATAAAAATAAAAATAAAAATAAAAATAATAATAAACTTGGGTTCTTGAAATTAGAAAAAATCACAGAAAATAAAGAAATAAAAACAATAAATCCAAGTATAGACTAGCTAAAAAGATAGTACGATAATTACTAAAATTACAAATTTTTGGTTCTAACATTTTATCCATGATATTGCCCCAAATAATATTCGTAACTCTGATTGATGCAAAGATATCTTCCCAGACTTTTTTTTTCCTGCACAAAAGTCGAATGATGAATTATTCTCAGTTTATAATGCTAATACTAGCTGTATCCAATATCATTACGATGGTCATCGGAAGATGCCTGTAAAATGTTCAACTGAGCAAAGTATGGCTTGTTTGGTGCACTTACAGCTCTTGCTGGAGATTGCTTCTCTTCCCTTCCCTTTCCAAACTTCCCCTTCCACTTTTGCATTATGCCTTGGGGTGGTTATAAAAAATGTTTCAACTGTCAAAGGATCTCCTCTAATCCTTTGCAAACTTGAAATGCATTTTTTCTTGTTTTTAGATATGGATATATGCGTGATCTGGGGATTGCATTTTAGGATCTTGTTGGGTAATATTGGTTCAGTTGACAACAACTCTTTTGGTTATGGAGGTATGATGTTTTCTAGATGGTAACTTTAGAATCCTTCTCGATGTCTCTGTTCTAATGAGCATCGCAAATGTCAAATGGGTGCTAGATTGGGAACATGAAGATCATGGATTACTATGGTGAAGCTGGATATTGGACTAATTGCCATTTGTATAAGAGAACACCTTTTTGCAGTGGAAATGTTTAAACAATCTCCAATGGCGCTAGGCTTGTCAACTCAATCAATCAGTGTATTTATTGATCCTTTTTGTATCTTTGCTAATCACATATTCCAGTCTTTGTCCCAAGCTTTGTGTTTCTTCTTTGCTAGGTTGCTTGCTTGGGTGGATTAATATTTTCCATTTTTTGTTTTTGTTTGCATGTGTATTCTATATGTTTTGTGAGTTTCATCTTTACCCAATTTGGTCACGGTCACTATGACGTGGAAGGGGCAACAAGGCTCTTGGATCAAAGTTGTTAAGAGGGACTAGTGGATATTAAAATGGGTTATTTCTGGACCTTTTGCAGATCTCCTTCAAGATCCAGATCCCCAAAACCAGCTGTAAGTTTAGTTCTACTTCATTCAATTGTTTTTCAACCTTCTGGATGAGTATGATTGCAGATATCTTGAACTGTGCACGTTTGATTCCATACCTATACCCCATCATGCTTTGTGTTTTTCTTCCTTCTGTTTTGACAATCATAACATCAGAAACGTGTAAGTTTGAGTCCAAAAAGGCGCAGTTTGAGTCCAAAGAAACGTAGCTTAAGCAAAAGCAGGAGCCGCAGCCCGAGCAAGAGCAAGAGCAAAAGCAAGAGTCCAAGCCAGAGCCGTAGCAGAAGCCGTTCCAGGTTTTCTTTCCTTTCAATACGTATGTATTTATGGCAATAAAATTACTTTCTATGTATTAATTATCTTAATTCTTTTCTTACAGGTGAATGGGTCACTTGATGAAGGATTAATGAATACGAGGGTGATCGAAACTAAATCATATATCTTGGAATGTTTTAAGATATTTATAATTTTTCTATGTTTCTACAAGACTGGAACTCGAAATGTAGCCAGTATTTGGCCAGGTACGTCTTAACCGTATGATGCTCACATTCTTCAAATTTCTAAGTTTACATGGATGTGCATGTGATTGATGTAGCCTTGATATCTGTCCCAAAACTTTTATACTTTTCTTATCTTGTTGGTTGGCACAAATGTGTATGTGGACACATTTGATTTGTGGTGATGTGAGCTTACAAGTGGAGGGGCCCTTGCCCTTGCTTTCATTTTGTGTGGATGCCAATGTTTCTTCCTATTGCTGCCTTGATTTAATTTAATGCCCCTATACTATGCGCATCAACTTGGGAGACCACACTTATTTTGGTGGGTAAACTCGATGGTGATTGTGGGGACCCCCCCCCAACTGGTGGTGGAATATTTCTAGTGAAAAACAGGGCAGTATGGGTAGGTTAGATCATAGATGTGATGTGATGTTAGCGTAGACAATAATGTGTTATGTGACTACTATACTTATGTATTGAGTTTTGCTTGAAGTCAGTCAATAGTCGGCAGCATTTTTCCTGCAACCTACTGACATAGTAGCTTTAATTAATTCTATGGCCCAATTTTTGTTACGTGGTTTCATTCATTTTAACCTATATTACGTATAGTTTAGTAGGTATTAATTATTCCTTCTGTACCTTTGAAGTAGTCCTATTTTTCATTTTTATTTGTCCTATAAATTAGTCCCACTTTTTTAAAATAGCTAACTTTTTTACACTCATTAATAAAATATTAATTTTACTACATTCACAATTCTTAATCTCTGTGCCGAAAGGAAAAGGGATTACTTATAAGGGACGGAGGGAGTATATTTTAAGAATAAAACATGTGGTTGGAGGTTATTCATTTTATTTGGGAGACCAACATCTTGATTAGGGATGTGTATTTTTTTTTATATTATTCTTGGAATCTCTATTCTATTAATTAATACTTGAAACGTGAATCAATGCCACATTTTGCCTACAGAAAGCTCCTTGTTCTACACCTTATTTTAATATAGAAAGTAATTTTTTTTTAAAATAGTTATGCTCCCTCCAGTTATGATTTTATTGTTCAGTTTGATCTTGTAATCGATTATATTGTTTGAATTTGATCTTGTACGTTTATCAAAAATATCAAAAATTATTTAATATATAAGTAAAATTTTAAACCTTCATTTAAAATATTAATTAATTTTTTATTTTTATAATATTATATTTAATATACTTATTTCTTAAAGTTATTTAAGGGTGTAATTGTAAATTATTAGAAAAATAATACTAAATATTAAAATTAGATCATAAAATTGAAATATTCTAAATAATAAATCGGATTAAATAATCGGAACGGAGGGAAGCTTGAACTCTCAAGTGAAGGGATGTAACTTTCCTTTTTTATTGGACACAATAATTAAGGATCTTGAGTGTAGAATGATTTGAGTGAAATTAACATTTTATTGATCTGTGGAATGATTTGAGTGAAATTAACATTTTATTGTTGAACGTGAAAAAATTACTATTTCTAGTAATGAGATAATTAAAATAGAAATTAAAATGGAATTTTCGAAAATGAAAAATAAAATTATTACAATAGGTTTCTATATTTCATTGATTATAAATATATATATATATATATATATATATATAATAATAATAATAATAATAGTAACTTTATGCTTTTACACCTCATTTAATTTCAATCCCTAGAAATTCCTGCCACCTATTAATATATCCACAGTTGCAGTTGCATTGCGCAATCTATTCTTGCAACCAACCGCACCGCCCTTCCGCTGCGATGGAACAATCATAGAAATTCTCCACCTCCACCCTCACTCACTCTCACACCAGAGGCAGCCACCGCCCACACCCGTCAATCCCATCTCTCTTTTGCTTTCCTCACACGCACGATTCATGACTATCTCTGCAACAATGTCCGAGAGTGTTTTCTCGAAGCTCTCCGACGACGTAACGCTAAACATACTCTACAAGCTCGACGACGACCCGCGTAACTGGGCTCGGATCGCCTGCGTCTCCACCAAGTTCCACTCTCTAATCCGGTCCGTCTGTTGCAGAACCAAATGCTCGCAGTCGATCTCCACCGTCGTCTCCGATCTCCAGCCGGCGGCGGAGGATCCCGGGGCTTGGTCGTCGCTCTACAAGCTCGCCGTCTGCTGCCCCGGGCTTCTCCACTCCGGCGTCCTCCTCGAGAACTCGGATTTTGGTCTCGAACGCGAAATCGGTCCGGACGAGAATTATCTCGATCACAGATTGTTCAAATCGGCTGAAACCGACGGAGAAGTTTCTTCTTCGAGCAAACGTGATCGCGAACCGGTTGTTTCCGTTCCCGATTGTGTGTGGTCGATGTACGATGATTTGCTCTTCGACACGTTGTATGGAGTTTCCGAGACGGTGCCGGCGGACGCGGCGGCTGATATTCCCGAAATCCAGACCGAGGTGCGGAAGCCAGAAAACGCGAAGCCCGATTTCGCAGCTTGTAAGAAGAGGAAGATTTCAAGGTCACACAGATCCCATTTAGCTGCCGGGATATGGAATTTGAGCCGCGAACAGGGGAATAAGCTGCTAGCGAGCAGATTTAAGGGGGATGGTTTGTACATTTGCGATTGGCCGGGGTGCGTTCACGTGGAAGAGAAGAGGAATTACATGTTATTTAGGGGGGTTTTCAAGAATTTCAAGCAATCACGAGTTTGGAGAACGATCAATGATGGGAGTAGGAGCAGGGTTGATTTGAATTGTGCGTTTTGCTCATCGAAGAAGACTTGGGATTTGCATTCATCGTTTTGTTTGAGGCGATACTTCGGGTTCCATGACGACGGGGAGCCAGTGGTTCGAGCCTTTGTTTGTGAGAATGGCCATGTTTCTGGAGCTTGGACTGATTGGCCTTTGTACACTTGAAGCTGCAATCTGCTTGTTTTTGGGTAAAATCTTGAGCTTTTGTTTTCTGTTGTAGATAGAGTGATTGTCAATGCATGTTTATTTATACAACTTTATTGAGATTTTTTGCTGAGTTTTGTTAATATCCATTTAAGCTTTGGTAGCAATTGAATTCATATTGCAGGATTTGCTTGTGTGGAATGATTTGATGCTTGGTTCTTGAAATTGCAAAACTATAGGTCTCAGCTTGTCATTGATGTGGTGATAATGTGATAGAATCCCCTTTAGCATAGTTTATTGAGATTATTTCCGAGTTTTGTTAATATCCATTTAAGCTTGGTAGCAATTAAATTCATGTTGCTGGATTTGCTTGTGTGGAATCATTTGATGCTTGGTTCTTGAAATTGCAAAACTATAGGTCTCAGCTTGTCAATGATGTGGTGATAATGTGATAAAATCCCCTTTTTAGCATACTTTGTTTCTAAAATCATGAAATCACGCGATGAACTTGTCCTCGGATCATAGGAACTCCGATTCTGTGAGACCAGAAGACTATCAATCATTTTGACCATTCATAACACTACCCTTTGTTTATATATGTGACTATAGTTGTTGATGAACTTGCTGACTAATCATAGACATGCTGTTCCATTGAAATCGGGGGTCACACGAGCTTCTCACTTTCTGTAAAGCGTTCCCAACTCTTTCTTTATGAACTTGTTATCCTGATGAATTGCAATGTTGGGGTAAGGCCTTGATCTAGTGACTCATCACACGACCTCCTTACGATTTATGCATGCTATCTAGTAATCTAGACATGGGGAAACTGTGAATCATCTTCGACCTCGCTCCACATCGCCTGAGCTTTTCGCTTTTATATATCATGCTATTCTTGCTGCAGATGTGTTCCAAGCTCTGTTGGTTCTTGTTTCCATTTTTTGTCGATCTTCTGGCCGCCCGATCATACGAATGTTGGTCCAGTGAAAGCAGGAAACCTTGAATCATCTTGATCTTGTGCCTCCAGATGACCTCCTCTGAGTCTGATATTGAACTCTCATTCGATCAAACTATCTTCTCGTGTAATAGTAAGTAAACTTAGAGGGGTAAATTACATTGACAGCCGTCAAAAAGTTGAGAAAGTTGCTATCCCATATTTCTGTTGCTTTTATGGTTGAAAAAGTTGAGAATAAGAAGTCTATTTGTATTATTATTGTCAACAAAAAAAAAGAGGAAGCTTATAACTCGAGGCTTTCACGAAAGCTCACCAAAATCTTGTTGATAGAGATTGGTTGATAATCAATTACATCTCAAAATCTGGATATTTCTATCATTCTATATCTTACAGTGGCATGGTGTCATGTAGGTGTCTACACCTTTTTTTTTCTTAATAAAAAAAGAGATTAAAACTGATAAATACTAATAAGAAATAGTTGCAGTATTTGATGCTAACAAGCGTTCGTGATTAGTAGATAATGCTGAGTTCACTGAATTGAACTTAATTCTTATTAGTGTTCTCTCTCTCACCGACAGCTAGGATTGGCAATTTGTGTGTGTAGGGTCGTTATCGTGTCGATACGATAGTGATACGACTCATTAAGGTCTGACACGAACACGATCTGTTAAAATTATGCTCGACACGCCCATTACGCCTCAAACACGAACTCGACATTGGCATGTTAAGAACATGATCTGATAACACGATATTGAAACAAACACGACACATGATATCGATCTATGAAAGGTGTTATATTAGGTTAATAAATGATAAGATAGTAATAATAATAATAATAATAATACTAATACTAATAATAATAATAATAATAATAATAATAATAATAATAAAGAAATAAAAAATATTATTTATTAATTTTTTAGTAGGTAACACGAACACGATATATTATCGAATAACACGAACACTGTATATTATCGGATAACACGAATACGATACGAAAATTTCGTGTTTTTATTGGGTCAACACGATAATGGCACAAACCCATTAAAACTCAATACTAATTCATTATTATCGTACGAACCTCGAAAATTGTCACCCCTACCGACAACACTACTTATTAGAATATTAATTTCGACATTAGTATGATATTGCTATTTAAATTGCTCTAGGGTTATGTTTTTTCTTTAGAGACGATGCCATTTGTTTAAATATAAAAATTTCAAGTTTAGGAGATTCTTCTGATCGAGCCCAGCTAATCAAATTAGGCGCGATGCTATATATTTGGCAAAAGATTTTGATAGATGAAGGATATTAGAGAGGAGTGTGCCCACTTAACTTTTTTGAAGTGGAAGGATTTGCATAAAATATGGAAACAATGGACCATTGGCCAAGTCAGTCTAGGGCTGGGGCTGTCGCCTCCTCGAGCGGTCGGAATTTTTATTTTTTTACTTATAGTATAAAAAATTATTTAACTCGGAATATGATAGAGCCCCACGAAACTTAAAGTCTGGTTCCACCCCATCTACAATTAGAAATAGGCCAAGGTTTAGCTATATTCTAATTAGACCCTCCGATTTTGCCAGCCATATTTAGTAGGAAATAAAATAAACGTATTTTGATTTTTAAACTTGAATAAACCAGAGTTGAGTAGCATGTGACACAACCGTCTATGTTTCATGAATTTAAATAATTTCAACTTTGTCTAAGCAAAGCATTGATGGAGAAAAGAAGTGTATGTCTATACTCATATATATAAACACATAAAACCAGCAATATATATATATATATATTCCTCATTTCCTTTTACCAAAAGAGCATGCATACTACTAATTAACTAGCAAATGAATATTACTAAGCTCTCTCTGCTTTTGCCGCGGCTGGCGGCGGTGCATTTTGCCGCCGCCCTCCGCCGAAGTGATTTTCCGGCGGACTTTGTTTTCGGATCGGGAGCCTCCGCCTATCAGGTCATTTGTTGTTGTTGGAAAACTTGATTTCTTTGTAAGCATTTATATAATTATGTAAAAAACTAAGCTTCTTTGTTTATTTAATTTTTTTAAAAAAAGTATGAGGGTGCTGCCTTTGAGGATGGAAGAACTCCAAGCATATGGGACATCTTTGATCATTCTGGTATATATATATCTTTTACATCACTAATTTGTGTTTTTTTTGGTTGTATTATTTTTCTTCAAATATAAATCAGTGTATAGGTCAAAACATTAATTTTAGTCCAAATTATTCATTTTTCTTTTTTAAATTCTAGTACTAACTATTATCTTTCTTAATTTTATGTCTGAACTATCAAAAACTATATATTCAAGTCTAGGACGAATAAGTTTTCCGACATAAAAAAATTGACGAGGCATGCCTAAACCTATGTCATATTAAAAAAATAATATGTTGTAAATCAAATGATGTGGGTTTCCGGTATGTTTCGTTAGCTTTTTGAAGTCGAAAAACTTGTTTGTTCTACATTTGAATATTTTTTTATAGTTCAGATATAAAATTGTGAAATGAAATAATTGATATTAGAATAGGAAAAAAACAGATAATTTGAACTAAAATCGATGTTTAGCCTTCTGTAAATCTATTGTTATTAATGGTAGTGTGTTAATGTTTTGTATAATATTTATAATAATGCAGGTCGCACAAAAGGAGCCAATGGAGATGTTGCATGTGATGGATATCACAAGTATAAGGTATATAAATAAATTTGAATTTTTTATTTTTATTTCTTTTTAATTTTATAATTTCTTTTTTTATTATTTTATAAAACCATAAATTTGTGCATATTTATTTGTATTGCAGGAGGATGTAAAACTGATGTCTGATATGGGATTGGAAGCTTTTAGATTCTCCATATCATGGTCAAGGCTTATTCCGGGTATCAATGCTAACTTGCGCCCTGCACATTTTCCCTCCTATTTGCTTAACGTTTGCTATCTTGTTCAGCTGGAAGAGGGCCTCTTAATCCAAAGGGCCTCCAATTCTACAATAATCTCATCAATGAACTTGTAGACAATGGTAAACTCCTTATTCCTTTCCCCATCTCTCTCTCTAGAGTGGATTACATTTTAAAAGTTAATTATGTTAAAAGAAAAATGAATCTACACCATTTATCTAAAGAAATTAATGGTTGAGGTTGAGTTTTTTCAAGATTTCATGCTTCATTACTTTATAAATCATGTTTAACATGAACGAAAATTATGTTTAATTTTTTTTAATATTTGATGCTATCAATCTAAAGGCTGAGATTCATTCTTATTTAAAACAAACTACAATTTTAGCACTTGATCATAACTCTTTATCTATATAGAGAGTAGATCCCATGCTAAAAGTTAGTTTGTTCAAAATAGGAATGAACCTACATCATTCTTCTAAAAATATCAATAGTTGAGATTAAAACTTTTTTTATTAGATTTTATACTCAATTATTTTATAAATAATGCTTAATGCAATTAAACACGATTTATAAAGTCATTAAGCACGAACGAAAATTATGCTTAATTTTTCAATATTTGATGCTTTAATCTCAACTATTAAAGCTATTCATTTAATGGTTGAGATTGATTCATATTTAGCACAAATTTTAATTTTAGCTATATATATATATATATATATTCCATGAAAATATGATTGAATGATACAGGAATCGAGCCGCATGTTACTATGCATCACATAGATCTCCCACAAGTTCTTGAAGATGAGTATGGAGGGTGGCTCAGTAGAAAAATAGTGTACGTGTTCCATAAATTACCACCACTACTATTTTACCACTGTAAAAACAAACATGGTGTTTGCAGGGACGACTTCACAGCCTACGCCGACGTCTGCTTCAGGGAATTCGGAGGCCGGGTTTCGCACTGGACTACGATAAACGAGGCCAACATATTCGCCGTGGCCGGCTACGAACAAGGAGAAACCCCGCCGGGACGCTGCTCCGCCTCCTCCTGTTCAAAGGGAAACTCCTCCGTCGAGCCTTACATTGTTGGCCATCATATCTTGCTGGCTCATGCATCCGCCGCCGCTCTCTACAGGGACAAATAGGGTATGTATGCATATAGAAATGAATCTACACCATTCATCTTAAAAAATTAATCGTTGAAATCAAAACGTTTTTCAAGATTTCATGCTTAAATAAATTAAGAATGATTCATAAAATAATTAAGCTAATTTTTTAATTTTTGATGTTTTAATCTCAACCATTGATGCTATCAATCCAATAGCTGAGAATCATTCATATTTATAGCACAAACTTTAATTTTAGCACTTGATCACAACTAAGGTCTGATCATAGGAGAAAAGAATTATTTTTAACGTGAGAATATGAGAATAAATAATGAACTAATTTTAAGATAAAAAGTGAACAATATTTTAAAAAAACTGAAGTCTTAAAAATACAATGAAGGAAATCGAAGATAAAACTAAATAAAGTATTTTTTGAATGCATGATTTTAATGTTAAAATAAAGTATATTGAAATTATAACGTAGTATTCTCATATTCTCACGTGTGCTTGTTGTGCAGGCAATGCAGGGAGGTTTGGTAGGATTCAACATCTTATTTTTGTGGCATGCTCCTTACAATAACAACACACAAGATATAATGGCAGCTCAACGAGCTCACGACTTCCTCATTGGGTGGTATGCATGCTAAGAAAACGACCTATACAAACTATTACTCCCTCCGTCCCATTTTAATAGTCTTGTTTTCCATTTTCGTACGTCCCAATTTAAAAGTCTTGTTTCTAAAAATGGTAATTTTTTCACACTCAACAATAAAATATTAATTTCACTCAACTCATTCTACACTCGCATGCCTTGATTATTGCGTCAAAAGCAAACCAGATTATCAATCCGGGACAAAGAGAGTATTAAATTATGAGACTTTCAGAATCAGAGTGTGTGGGTGAAACTGCATGGCAGGTTGATCAATCCTCTAGTGTTGGGAGACTATCCCGAGGTAATGAAGAAGAGTGTCGGGGAGAGGCTCCCGACGTTCACCGGAGACGAGTTGGAGCGAGTCAAGGGGTCGGCCGACTTCATAGGGGTGAACCACTACTACACACTATTCGCCAAGTATAGTAGTGGGGATCACGAGTTTGGTGGTTTGACAGCTGATTTGGCAGTAGATCTTTTTTGTAAGAAATTTTTTTTGTTATTATTTGGAAACTTTGTACTCTCTCCGCTCCGCTTAAATAGGCCCTTTTCATTTTGATACATTAATTTCAGAGTTAGTGTTTAGTAGCTAATTGTGGTTAATAATAAAATTGGCAATCGTAATTAACTTGTTTAAGTCTTAAATAAGTTAATTACGATTGCCAATTTTATTATTAACCACAATTAGCTACTAAACACTAGTTCCGAAATTAATGTGTCAAAATGAAAAGGGCCTATTGTAGCGGGACGAAGGGAGTATATTTTAAGTTTGGTTTAGAGTTTGTTGTTTCAATGTTGCAGACAGGCGTGGGGATGAACCGGCGGATGAGTTTCCGCTAATGCCGTCGGGTCTATACAGTGTGCTCGAGTATTTCAAGGAAGTTTATGGGAATCCCCCGGTTTATGTCCATGAAAACGGTAATGTCATCATCATCATATCATGGTTATAAAAATCGCTAGACACTAATTGGGTGTTTGGATGGGTCTTAGCGCTTAGGCAGTTTAAGCGCGGTCTAAACGTTTTCTAGACATAAGTTAATCGGTAAATTAATTTTTTTATATTAAAATTTAAAATTATATAAATTTTAATTAGAGAGCTGGGACTCAGCATACGAATTTATCCCTTTGATATGGTGAGAGCTGTGGTTGCCAATCTTGTAGTTGAAGTGGAATGTCGATGTGCTTTGTTCTGGAGTGATGAATGTGATTCTTTACCCAAATCGTCAATTCAATCAAAACCCTAATTAGAGTTAATTATTTTTAAAAAAACATAAAAATAGGTTGCGTGAATCGAATATACAACACACAACCTGCTTAGTCGGCCACCTAAATGCCGATTTAGGGATTGATTACTCGTCAAACCGACTAGACAGTGGGATTTGAGTGTATTTCTTAGGCGGGTATTTTTACAACAATGCATCATACCATGCAAATGATTTGTGTTTGATTTGATCAGGTCAGAAAACACAGCGTAATGGAAGTTTGAGTGATACATGTCGTGTGGAATACATGCAAGCTTTCATTGGTAGCATGCTTGATGCTATGAGGTATGTATGTATATATGCATGCATGTATTTGTGTGTGTGTGTATGGTTGAGATGTTAAGTAATTGGAAGAGATTTATTTGGATGGAAGGAATGGGTCGAATACGAAGGGCTACTTCGAATGGTCATTCTTGGATGGCTTGGAGTTGAATGATGGGTATGGGTCTGGGTTTGGGCTTCACTACGTTGATTTGGACGACCCTGAGTTGAAGAGATATCCTAAGCTTTCTGCTAAATGGTATTCGAATTTCCTCAAATCTGCAACTCATGATGTTCATGGTGATGATGATGATGATGCCACCATCTCTAATGCAACGCACTCCTCTTATTGAAACATGCATTATCCCATTAATTGTATCGTTTCTTCTGTTACAAGTGGGAGAGAGAGAGAGAGAGAGAGTAATTCTGTTTGTTTTGAGCATCATGTGAATTCAAGTATTAAATAATATCCTACTACTATTACTTAGGTGTATTTTTTGGGTGTAGATTAGGGGTATAATCGAACTGAGCCGAGAACAACAGTGTTGTGCTCAAGTTTGACTCGTTTAGTAATAAGTTGAACTTTGAGATTTTTTATCGAATACTTTGAAGTTCACGAACTTACTCAAACCTAAGCAAACTTTCTAAATTTAGAATATATTTAAAATATTTTGAAAGTAGGGGTGAATAAAACCGAATCAAAATCGCCAAGCTGAACCGAACCGGCGGTTTCGGTTCGATTTTTTAGTGCATTCAGTTTCGCCAAACCGAACCGAACCGAACATGAATTATATATATATATTTTATATTTATTTATATACTTTAAATATAAAAATAATAAATATATAAAATTAAATTATAACATTTTATTTTATTTTAAGTGTCTAAATTAAAACACCTAATACATTAAAATATATGTTTTAATTCAAGTATTTTATAAAAATATACAAAAAATTACGATTATGATCGAAACTGAAACCGCCAGTTTGGTTAAAACCACCAAACCTTACCGAAACCGCCTATTCGGTGCAATTCAATTTGTTCAATAATAGCAGTTCGGTTCGGTTTGGATTTTGGAGAAGTTCGGTTTGGCGGTTTGGGTGGTTCGATTCGATTCAATTTTCAGACAGAAACTACCGTTGCTTAGCCCTATTTGAAATAAAAAGTTATTTCCTCCAAAGTTATATCAAAGCCACACTCAAATTCAAAGATCTCTCATAATTTGAAAAACTTATTATCATTATTATTCTTAAATTATAAAAGTACTATTTTTTCGAATCCAAACTAAATAACTTAGAACAGTTTAGTTCATTTATAGTTTAGACTTCTCTTCTCGGTTTTGGAGGAATTTGATTTTTGACTTTCAAAACGGAAATAAATAGAAGAGTAAATTTGGAAGTTAAAATTGACAAGAGAAATCGATGGAAGTAAGAGCTGCAAGATTCAATCTGAAATTACAAAATTATATTCAAGAAGGAAAAAGAGGTCTGTTGAATTCAATTGTGATCAGTTTGATGATTCCCAATCCCATTCCAAACAAATATTCCACTAGCATATCCACTCGAACAAATTGAAAGCGACTGGGAATTGGAATTCCGCCTATTCTCTCACCTCGAATCCTCAGTCATGAACACGAGCGCTCTCTTCCTTTCTTCTCCTCGAAGATTATTTTTGCTTTTGCTGCATTATTATAAGAAAAATAGGAAGAGGATTCGGAGCTAGGATTCGGAGATGAAATTCTGCAACAAATACGAGGAGTTAATGCAAGGGCTGGGGCAGAAGAAACTGCCGCGGATTGGTTGTCGGAGACTGAAAAATATCTTGGAAGATTGCTCGAAACAGCTCCATCCTGTTAATGGCGATCACGGCGGCCGCGACGGCGATCGGATTTCTACCGATTCACAACATTGTTCAGGTTCTGAAATATTTTACACTGTTCTTCACTTCTCTAATCAGGATTAAATTACACTACTCGATTGCGTTTCTTAATGATGAGGATAAAAAGGAAAGAGAAATGAAGGATTTTTGAAGAAATTTCTGGTATTGTTCATTTCCTTCCTGATTTCAATGGAGTCTGCTGCTTTGATTTTTGAAATTAGGTTAAAAATATCTAGACTAAGATTGAGGAGGATTCAACCTTTGGATGAGTGGCACTGATAGACTAGAATACCTTTGGTAGAGGTAGCTGCTTTTTTTTTTTTTTTTTTTGAATCGAAATACAAACTCCTCGGAGAATCTCGAATCCATAGCAAGGTGATTTCACCATGAATGTTTAGGGACATGAATGCATGTTTTCTGAATGTTGTTGATGTTTTTCTCAGTGTGTGATGGGGCATTCTTCCCTCTGCTTCTCAAGGAAATGTCTGCAGTGGTGAGGTTCTTCAATAAACGAGCTCAAAGATTGCTGGATCATCACCTAGGTTCAGGTTTCTGCAGCTGCATTATCTGGCTGGGAGATAGATTGATAGGGAATGATGCTGTAATGATTAAAGAATGCGATGATCTGATCGCGTATGCTACCATTAATGCCATTGCGATGCGCAGAATACTGAAGAAATACGACAAGGTGCATAACTAAAACTCGATGAGGGATTGCGTATGTTCAATTTGTTTTGACTGTGTAGAGATTTCTGCAGATTCATTATTCGAAGCAAGGTCAAGCTTTCAAGTCGCGCTCAGTGAGTATGCAGATCGAGATCCTTCAATCGCCATGGCTGTACGAGCTCATGGCTTTTCACATAAATCTTAGAGATTCTGAAGCCAAATCAGGGAATGCTTTGGAAGGGTTCTCTCTCAAATTTGATGATGAAAAACCATCTCTGTTTTTTGAGCTCTTCGGTTTAGTCAAGCTCAACATCGATCTGTCCTGTTCCATATGCTTGGTGAGTAAAACTAAAACCGAAACTGGCTTCGATTCTGTGTTGAAGATTATGAAGAATTTCTTGATTTGCTCTCACTTTTACATTTAATACAGCCAATGTAGATTGATGAGTTCTTTTCATTTGAGTACGATGTTTTTAGGCATGATTTCGTGTTTTTTTTTTTCTTGTTTGCATCAGGAGACATTGTTTGATCCGATAGCTCTTGGCTGCGGCCATCTGTTTTGCTATATGTGCGCGTGCAAAGCTGGTTCGGTGAGTGTAGTGGATGGGTTGAAGGCAGCTTTCCCTCATGAAAAATGTCCAATATGTCGAGAGGTAAGATATAGATTGCACCTCACTCTTACCCCCCCTCTCTCTCTCCTCTCTCTCTCAACATAAATCTTGGTTTGTGTCAGGTTGGAGTATATGACTACAGCGTAAATCTGGAAGAACTACATATCCTGTTAAAACGAGGGTAAGCTATATAGCATGATCCCTAAATCCAATACTGAGTTACCTGCATGTATCGAACTGTGCAGTCATTCCTTAGTTTCGTGTGTTGTTAACTACGTGGCGTGTCTGAATAGTTGTCCCGAGCAATGGGAAGAACGGTGTAGAGCTGAGAAGGCGGAGAGGCTGCAGCAGGCGAAGCAGCACTGGCAGTCTCAGGCAGCACGACTCATGGGTATTTGAACACTAAATGTCTCACACTTCCTTGTATATAGCTTTTCTGCTCTTATTTTGGATCCCTTCATTGCCTATGAAATCTCTCTCTCTATCTCTATATATATGGTATATAGTTATATTCCAGTTCTATTTCAAATTCCATGTAATGTTAGCATAAAAAAATACTCTAGTAAATGAAGCTAGTTTGAAGTGCAGTCAAAAAAGCTATAAACACCAAAGATTAGGAGGTGGCCAAACCGAACCGGAACCGCCAGATATCGTTCCGAACCGGAACAGTAACCGTATTTGGGCAGGCTAGTCCAGGTTCAATCAAATAATCAGAATCGGAACCAGCGGTTCCAAACCGTTGAAACGCCAAAACAATTGAAAAACAGTTCGAACTGCTGGTTCAAAGAATCGGCAGCAAAATTTGAAAATTTGAAATTTAAAACCTGATAGTCAGAACGTGCCACATCACTCTGAACCGGAACCGGCGGTTCAATAGGAAAAATTTAAAATAAAATTAAAAAAGAAATTTCTCGAACCGATGGTTCGGAACCGAAACTGCTACAGTAACAGGCTGTTAGCCTGTTTAGGTTTCAATTTTTTGGAACCGGAACTGGCGGTTCCGAACCTGAACCGTGGGCACCTCTACAAAGAATGGATCATATCATATGTGCAGTCAAAATCTACAAAAATAAACTAAAGCCATCCACTTTCTGCAGTAACATAAGATCACCTCTTCATACAGCTAACTTTTCCTCATCTAAACTGGGTATCACCACATCCTCTCTCATCACGCCCCGGTAGTTTTCTCTGACTTCAGCTCCACCTTGAGCAAACAGCTCAGCCAATGCAGGCAACTTCCCGTAGTATCTCTTGAGACCATCAACGAGGAGCGAGCCGTGTTTCTTGGGCACATGCCACACGTAAACAGGAGGGAATATATCATCGAAGGTCGCCTCCTGCCAGTCGTGTTGCCCGTCTCTCATCTGGTGCTTGAATGCCTGGCATTGCCTCACCCTGTGCCCCTTAGGCCCTACCTGCACCTCACCACAATACCCGCAAGTTTGCACCGGATACGTCTCCATCAGCCGAGCCATCCCGTGTCTCAGCTTTACCAACGCTTCCATCCCTTCCTCTGCACACCCTGCTCAACAAACAAGTTAAACCTAAAAAACCTATCAATTTCTTGATCAGGTTGGTTTCTGAAAAAAACCTAACCTTTGAGATCATCGTATGGCGAATCGAAAGGCCTAAGATCATCTCCGTTCGACCTTTTTCTCGTCTGCCAGAAGCCGGAGGTGTCCATGTCCATGTCCTTCCCTAAGAGAACATTTTTGGGGAACCTCTTCTCGAAATCAATCATCCTCCCAGCAACCCGATAAACTGGTAACTCGCGCCTTCGAGTAGGATAGCCGGCTATGTCCACGCCAGCCTGAATGCAGAGCTCCACGACTGCCGGAATCCGGTCCACCTCCAGCCGCTCCTCATGTGAAACCGCTCGTCCCAACCTATCATACAGATGAAAGGATTCCACGACGGGTAAAACCCGATCAACGCCCCCTCTCTCCCATACGTGCTCTTTGTTTTTACCACTCACATCACATGTTCTGATCTTATGCGGAGGATCACCAATATGCACTTCTCCACACACCCTGCAACTACTCAATGATCAATCACGTAAATGAAATGAACACAGTGCTACAAAGGCCGAAGACAAACATCAATCACCTGCAAACAAAAATGGGGATGCTTTCGGAAACTCTCGAAACGCAAGACATCACTCGGGTTCTAGCATCCAAGACGCCACGAGCAACCGGGATCAATTCCTTCACCAATAACCCGTTGTGGGGAGGCTTTAACGTCACTTCTCGGACTACAATCCTCTCTTCTCTTCTCGATCTTTCTCTACGCTTGAGTTCATTAATGTGGGTCACCCATGGCTTCCTCTCCGACCGTCTGAGCTTCCGCGGCAGCTCCGTGACATCAGAGACTGTAGAGCATAATGCACGAGTATGATAACTCTTCACCTCTGCTACAGCTGCGGAATTCGACTCGTAGATTCTCCGCGTGAGCGCTTGGCGTAGGTGTACGACGGTTTGAGGCCGTTTGATGAACATGAATCTAGTTGATGAATGAGAAGCTGATTCGGTTTTCTTCGGTGGGGAAATTTGTCGAACAGTTGGCGAGCAAAAACAAAACCTACTGATTCTTTGCTATTATGGGTGACATCACAGGAGTCGAAGAAAAAGCTGGAGGAATAGAATTCGTTGCAAAGGTTGAGAATCTGAAGATGGATCAAATCTTCTTTTCAAGAAGAAAGGAGATTAATCATAGCATATTTTAAGCTTGCACAACGGTTCAAGATTTTCGGCGATGGCGTAGGCCCGCGAATTTACTAAAAAGTACAAATAAAAGAAAATAAACACATTTACGCTTCTTTAAGATTATATCCGTTGTGTTCCATTTACATTTCATTATCTCGATTATTATTTTTAATTAATATTTTTATGAAATTAAAAATTAAGTATAATATAATATATTTTAATTTATTTTTAAGAACAAAAATCAAAGTTTTACAAGAATACAAATTATAGTTCTAAATTAATCAATTTTAATGATTAAATTTTAGTTAAACACTTAAAAATAAAAACTGAAAAAATATGATATACCCTAATTGGAATAAGATTTAATAGTTTGAAACATAACTTTAACTAGCGAAATCAAAATATAAAAAAATCTTCTATTTTTATCAATAATATATTTGAGAAATTAAAAAAAAATAGTGACTCTCATATTTCGGTTGAACCACTATACTAAATATAGTACATTAAAGTTTTTAATATAATATATAGTTTAAATATTTATTATTAAAATAAGCAATCCGGTCCCAAACGACCAGTTTCTCTACTCAAATCATGAGTTTAAGTAAATAATACAATTTGAAATTTTCGCGATTCACTCACCTACACCCCTAATTCTAACCAAAAAAAAAAAACGTAAATGAACTGAAAGGTTACTTATTATCTACCAAAGAAAAAGAAGAGAACGAATCATTCATTTGTACGAGTAAATAGTAATACTGCACTAAGTTTACAATCACCAGTTGAAATTTTATTCACACAAATTTACATATTCTCATCCAAGTTGAGTAGGAATAAGTTTAGTAATCACACACAAACCAAACACTTCAAATTCATTACAGCAAGAAGATACTTGGCCTCGTTACTGTTTTTACTTTAGAGCTCACACAAAGCGTATACTAATACAAGGCACCATCAACTCCACAAGAAATATATAGCTGCAATGTCTAGTGCTTGACCTTCTTCGGCTTTTTCACGATCATCACCGAGCAGTGAGCGTGGTGAGCGCAGTAGTCGCTTACACTGCCTAAAACAGCCCTGCAACAGTGATGCATTGCGCGTATCAGTCCAGGAAAACATAATAAACAGAGTAATAAACATCTATATATGTATATGTATATGTATAGATTTATACCTCTTGATAGCTCCATAACCATGGCTACCAACAACGAGCACAGAGGCGTTGTGCTTGTCCACTGCCTCGCAGAGAACATTCCTCGGATCACCTTCCACAGCCTCCAATATCACATCATTCACCTGCATACATGATTTTAAGACAAGTCAGCAAGATCTACACTTCTTGTTGTTTTGATGAGGATAAGGTTAAACTAATTATGACATGGTCTGCATATTTCACCAAAGAAAACTCCCTCATTTCTTCAAAATATGGAACTTGTTTCAACTGGTTTTTACCTAAATAGCAGGCTGCTACTATGAACTAAGCATTACAAATATTTTCTACACACTTCTTACTACAGTATTGGTGATGACTGTGGAAGTTTAATGCGAAACATCAGAAGCTATCATATATAACTGTTAGAATCAAAATCCCAAATGCTATACAAAATAAGAAAACATTTATGTCAGTTAGATCATAGATGTGGCTGGTTATTACCGATTTAGCAGAGCATATTTCTTTAGCCTTTTCCAGAACTCTTGAAGCAGTGATCTTCAAATCCCTCTCAACAATAGGTAGCACCTCAGGCGCACCTAAAAGACAAGCCAAAAACCAATTCAAAACGCTTTTTTTTTTTTAATAGTTTATTCACTTCAAATTTATCAATATTCCGACAAATCATAATTGAGCACCTGATTCTTCGAATATTGATATAATGATATTAAAAGAATCTCAATCTTTGTATTGATGGCAGAATTCTAAAAAGTTAAAAGCTTCCACTAAAATACTCACCAATTTATGAATCATGTAATAGTAAGAAAATTAGGGCTGACCATTTCTTACACGACACAAATTCGCACGATAATAATGAGCACGACAGGAATTGTCAGTTAGGATTGAAAGTTTTGCAACCACGTGATAACACGACAGGAATCCGTAAATATGAACATAAAGTCCGACGTGATAATGATCGGACATGATAATAAAGAAAATTATTAACTGAAACTAATACCAAATCGAGTTCATATCAACTCGGAATTACTCATCATGTTTACATAGCTATGAAATCAGTATCATCCAATTTCGCAGGGATTAAAAAAAATCCTAGTCAGCCAACTGAGCAACAACCATGAGATGAGACTCGATTTTTCAACCGAAAATCGCAAAATCTGTACAAAACTAAGTAAGCAGAGATCGGAATTACCAGGTCCGGCGAATCCGACGACGGCCGTCGCAAAAGGCTTGGCGTGCACGACGCAAAGTTTGAAGGCCGACTTCTCCGGCTCCGGCGAGAAGAAGTGGTCCAAAGTCCACTCCAAAGCGTAAAAGCTGTGATCGCTGTCATCCAATCCTACAATCATTACCGATTTCTCCATTTTCCGCAGCAAATCCCGAAGCGAGCTTTGGAATTTTATAGAATAATCGAGATTATAGTTGTAGTGATTATTTGGTGTGGAGTCTTCTAGGGTAGAGGGGTTTATATATATATGTTTGGATTTAGCGTTGAAAATTGAAAAAATAAATGATTTTGGGAGAGCTGAAAACCAGATGCCGCATCCAGTGTCGTGATGTTCACTTGTTTATGCCTAATTTTTCTATTCGTCTTTGAAATAGTGTGGCTGGGCCCCACCACCTCCATTGCCACGTCACCTGGACTTTGTAACTTTGGAAAGGAAAAAAAAAAGATTGCAAAAATAAAATATTTATTCACAAAACTATAAATAGTTAAGAGATGTAGAGTAAAATTATATTTTTTGAGAGCTTAAATTATTTGTAAGATAAGGTTAAGGTCATGTTCAAATAACTTATCCATATGCAGCATAATAGTTGATTCAACACCCCAAAAATTAATTTAATTATCGATACAAGATCAAAAAATTAAAAAAAATTAAGAATTAATCTTATGTATTCTAAATTGATATTTTTTATTTTTTAAAAATTAATATTTTTATTTTTAATAATATTATTATTATAAAATCAGACTTTATAATAATACTATTATTAAAAATAAAAATTATTAATACCCTAATATTTATCTTTCATATCAGTAATTCGACCCAACCTAACTTTATAATTAAGATATTAATTTCTTTCTTCTAATAAAATATAACAAAAATATATTCATATGTAAAATAAATAAATTATTATGCACAAAGAATTCTTAACATTTACTTGACAAATAAAAATGAAAACAATATTCAAAATAAATTATAAATTAACATGTATGAAAATGAATTTTTTGTAGTGCCGAATTTTACTAATATTATACTCTACTTATAGAATTTTTTTAAATAAATGTTGGTATAGTTTTTTTAAAATAATAACTTCAATATATAAATCCGTAATTATATCTTTAAAAAATACTAACATCAATCACGATGTGCCATTTGTCAAGTTTTTGAAAGAAAAAGGATGAGAGACAAATTGGACAACTTAGAATATGTTTGTCAGCAACCAGTTTATCAGCAACCGGGCCAACCGCCCAACCACTCAATCACTTCAATATTTAATTAATTTCTTTCTCATCCACATCACCCAACCAAACCACAACAATTTTACATAGTTTATCAATGACCACCCAACCACATTATTATACATACTTATTTTATTTGGTTTATTTAATTTTATTTTTCAAATAAAATTATTACTTATAATTGAATTAATAAAAACATAGAAGAAATGATGAAATTTATTTTGTTATAAATATTGTCCATTAAATTAAAGTGGAAAATTAAATATAAGAAAGTATTGTTGAAAATATAGCAAACTAAATTTATATTAAAGTAGTACAAATGAAATTAATTAGTATATATATATATATATATATATATATATATATATATAAATTTAAAAATAAAACTTATATATATAAATTAGTCTTTATTTGTAGATAATCCAAAATTATAAATATTGATATATTTATTATTTATATTTATGCTATTATATAAAAGATGTCAATATTATTATTGTAACTATAAAAAATTAATGAACCAATGGAATAGGAACAAGTGTCAAAGTGCAATTATTATATTAACAAATAATTATAAAAAAATATGTATGGCCCACAGACCATTTGTAATTTATTTGGTCTGGTCGCTGTTATTTGTAGTTTTAGTTCGCTCGGCAACCAACCTGTTTGCTCATTTAAATAATTTTTTTTAATAACAATTTACTTTGTCTTATGCTTTGACCAACCTTAACCTAGTTGTTCATTTAATTTTTTTCCCTTTTTTTTAATAACAATTTATTTTGTCTTATGCTTTCACCAACCTTAACCGTCTTATTGCTCATTTAAATTCTTTTTTCCTTTTTTTTAATTACAATTTAATTTGTCTTATAGTTCCTTATTCTCTAACAAAGAAAAGAATAGAACGAATTATTGTTTTGTACGAGTCAATAGTAATAAGTTTACACTCACCAGTTGAGATTTTGGGAGATTTATTCACACGCATTTACATATACTCATCCAAGTTGAGTAGGAATAAGTAAGCAATCACACACAAATCCATCACAGCAAGAAGATACTTGGCCTCTTTACTGTTTTTACTTTGGAGCTCACACAAAGCGTATACACTAATACAAGGCACCATCAACTCCACAAGAAATAGCTGCAATGTCTGTCTAGTGCTTGACCTTCTTCGGCTTCTTCACAATCATCACCGAGCAGTGAGCGTGGTGAGCGCAGTAGTCGCTTACACTGCCTAAAACAGCCCTGCAACAGTCACGCATTACGTGCATCAGTCCAAGAAAACATAACAAACAGAGAAATAAACCTCTGTGTTTGCTTTGATTCGAAGTAGGGGAAATCTATACTACCTCTTGATAGCTCCGTAACCATGACTACCAACAACGAGCACAGAGGCATTGTGCTTGTCCACTGCCTCGCAGAGAACATTCCTCGGATCACCTTCCACAGCCTCCAATATCACATCATTCACCTGCATACATGAGATTTTAAGACAAGTCAGCAAGATCTACACTTCTTGTTGTTTTGATGAGGATAAGGTTAAACTAATTATGATATAGTCTGCATATTTCACCAAAGAAAAGTCTCTCATTTCTTCAAAATATGGAACTTGTTTCAACTGGTTTTTACCTAAATAGCAGGCTGCTACTATGAACTAAGCATTACAAATATTTTCTACACACTTCTTACTGCAGTATTGGTGATGAATGTGGAAGTTTAATGCGAAACATCAAAAGCTATCATATAAATGTTAGAATCAAAATCCCAAATTCTATGCAAAAAAAAGAAAAAAAAAATTATGTCAGTTAGATGTGGCTGGTAATTACCGATTTAGCAGAACAAATTTCTTTAGCCTTTTCCAGAACTTTTGCGGCAATGATCTTCAAATCCCTCTCAACATAAGGTAGAACCTCAGCCGCACCTAAACGAGCCAAAAACAAATTCAAAACGCTTTAAAAAGAAAATAGCCTATTCACTTCAAATTCATCAATATTCCGACACAAATCATAATTGAGCACCTGATTCTTCGAATATTGATATAATGATATTAAAAGAATCTCAATCTTCGTATTGATTGCAGAATTCTAAAAAGTTAAAAGCTTCTACTAAAATACTCACCAATTTCTGAATCATGCAACAGTAAGAAAATTATCAACTCAAACTAATACCAAATCGAGTTCATATCAACTCGGAATTGATCATCATGTTTACATGCCAATGAAATCAGTATGAACTAATTTCGCACGGATTAAAAAAATCAGAGTCAGCCAACTAAGCAACAACCATGAGACGATACTCGATCTTTCAACCGAAAATCGCAAAATCTGTACAAAACTAAGTTAACAGCGATCGGACTTACCAGGTCCGGCGAATCCGACGGCGGTCGTCGCTGAAGGCTTGGCGTGCACGACGTAAAGTTTGAAGGCCGACTTCTCCGGCTCCGGCGAGAAGAAGTGGTCCAAAGTCCACTCCAAAGCGTAAAAGCTGTGATCGCTGTCATCCAATCCTACAATCATTACCGATTTCTCCATTTTCCGCAGCAAATCCCGCAGCGAGCTTTGGAATTTTATAGAATAATCGAGATTATAGTTGTAGTGATTATTTGGTGTGGAGTCTTCTAGGGTAGAGGAGTAGGGGTTTATATATGTTTGGATTTAGCGTTGAAAATTAAAAAAAGAAATGATTTTTGGAGAGCTGAAAACCAGAGGCCGCATCCAGTGTCGTGATAGTCACTTGTTTCTGGTATTTTTTTATTTTTTATTTTTAAAAAAATTATTCGTCTTTGAAATAGTGTAGCTGGCCCACCACCACCATTGCCACGTCACCTGGACTTTGTAATTTTGGAAAGAAAAGAAAAAGATTGCAAAAATAAAATATTTATTCACAAAAACTATGAATAGTTAAGAGATGTAGTGTAAAATTATATTTTTTGAGAGCTTAAAATATATTTAAGATAAGGTTAAGGTCATGTTCAAATAACTTATCCACACTAATTTAAAAAAAATTACTCCCTCCCTTCCGGGTCATTTGTCCCATTTTGATACGGCACAATAATCAATATTCGTGAATATAGTGAAATGAATATTTTATTAATATAATTTTTTTTTCTATTTTAAAAAATAAGATTAATTTGAAAGAATAAACGAAAATGAAATTTGAGACTAATAGGCGGGTCAAAGGGAATAAAAAAAGAAGGATATATATCGTTGTGGGAAGGAATTCCACCTTTCGTTTCTCTCTCCTCAAATCGTCAGCTTAAATTCTTATCTTTACCTAAACATAGACACTAAATGGTTAAATGCTTAGTTATAGGAGGCTGAAAAGTATGTTGGAAGATTGAGAAAACAGCTCCATTCACATGATGATCAAGACACTGTTGATGGGAATGAGATCCCCTATTGTGTTAAATCACATGTGTTGTCGTGCAAGTTTTTATCATATATATATTTTTTTTTTTGTATGTTTTTACAGTAAATTTTTACTTATCCAATTGATGATGACAAGTTAATTAAGTTTGTCAAATCTTAATTTGGTACTTAGGTTCAAGTATGTTTAATATTAGTTTTTCAATGTTGAGATCTAAAAATAAGTGAGCTGACAAAATGAAAGCAATAAACAAGACACAAAAGTTATAGTGGTTCGGACTCTAAAAGTCCTATGTCCTCTCTTCAGACTCATTGTCTGGAAATCCACTAAGATTAGGATTACACAAGTGCTGCTACGATTTATCGTTTATTGGTGAATGCCTCGTCCCCCCGATCCACAAGCTCACTCATCTGGTCCTTGCTCGTCCTTCTCTTCGCAGCTCCTTGGAGTGTGGGCACACCACGCAGTTTCCTTGTTGCCGGAATTGGGTGTTTAGAGTTTTCTCGAAACTATCAGCTTGACGGCAATAAGCCCGTAAGAGTCGAAGTACAGAAAGTACTTGATTGTTGTAATCATTTTTAGAGAGAAAGATTACCAAGATAACTCAAGAACTCTGAGGTTCTGAGTCTCGTGTTCACAAAAATGACACACGGAAAATCTTAAGAGCCTTGAACGATGAGTAGAAACTTCAACAGCGTTTCAGCTTGTTCGCAAGTTCGGTTCGGAGTTCATAAAGATTCAGTAACCTCCTTCAGATGAAATCCTTCAGTATTTATAGCCGCAAGGTTGAATGTTTGAATTCATATATCTGTTAGAGAAAGATTGGATGTTGTCCAGTCAGAAGTCTCTGTTGACTGCAACAATCGACGGGTAGGTGGTGCATTTCCAGAGATCCTGCACCTGCTTCGTTTTTTTTTACATGGACAACGGCTGCTCCCTTTTCGTCAGGACGGTAGTCTATCACTCTGAGGAATCTTGCACCGATAGTCCGATGTATCAAGATTGGGGTCTTGGGCGTGCAGATTTTAAGGAATCTCAAATCCTTAAAGTCTGTACTTGTGAGTACGTTCTTTAGATGATTCTCTTTGTCACTTTGCGCCAGGTGTAGGACTTAGAAATCTGTGTGGATGTCATCATACTTGCAAGTCTATGACGTGTCCATCAGTATACGTTTGGTCCCATACTGGTAAGTTTGGTATCCTAGAATGATAAGACTAGTCTCGAACTTGATGATTCTCAAACTTGTCAGTTTAGACTCATGTAAACTAGACTTGTAAGTTCGGTTTGAACCTTAGTTTGTTGAATCTTGCGCTCCTAGAATGATTTATCAACCTAGTCTTCTGATCAAATCCAGCTTACAACTCGAAAATAAGTTTATACAAGACTTTACATTTTAGACCGTACTAGAACTAATTTAGAGACAAACTAAGATGGTTTTTTACATATTTGATCCATTAAAATAACATAATATAAGAGAATTTGACAAATTTTCTAACATACTCATATTATATATATAAATTTAATAGAAATAAAAAGAAGTACACCAAACACAAAATCTATGGAATCTGATTTATATATTATCTCAGAAAAGATATTATATTGTATTATTTTAAAAAATAATACATATAATAAATTAGTGAGATATAATATTTTAAATAAAAAGTAATAAATATAATTTTGTTATATTTTTATTATTATATATGTATTTTATAATAAAACAAAATAAAAATAATGTAAATTTTTGCACAACCAGTTTTCTCTTTCACTAAATACCTTTACTATATATTTTGATATGTACAGATAATATCCATATTTAAGTATAATTGACAAAACTTGTAAGCATGCATTGTGTATCATTTTGTGTTTATGTATTTAAATGCTAAAAATTATAATCATGCAAATTTTAATGTTTCGATATAAGAATCTCACGTATATTGTATTTGTGTAGTGTATTAAGACTTAATGTATTGATAATATAATACAACAAATTTAAATTATCAATTTAAATAAAATAAATTAGTAAAAGGCTCAAGGCCAAATCATGATATAGGTCAAAGTTCCAAAGTCATGATTTCCTTTTTCACATAATTATAGTTTACTTTCATAATTAAATGCTCATAAGATATCTTTTTGATGTGATATTGCTATTTAATATTTGTTTTAAACTAACAATCATTTCTTTTGAATAATTTTACTTTTATTTAATATATTTTCTTAGTGCACTAAATAAAAGAGGAATTGGACAATATTTTGGAGATAAAATCCGAACTTTTGTAAAAAAAAATTGTTTGTTAAAGATATTTTAGAAATTTTATATAAAGAATTCTATTTAGTTTTTAGCTTTTATATAAAAAATGCTTTTTTTTTCAATTTTTAGCTTGTCTCCCAAGTATGTAAATTATTTCAAAGAAAAAAAATAATTTCTATTATTTGTGGTTTGAATACATTTCATTGTGTTTAGTTAATTAGACAACAAAAAATTTGATGTTTTCTTATTTTTATCATTGATTCTGAAATTTACTGCATGACATATATAAAACTCTCAATTAGAACTCACAATTTCTTCTTGGTGGAAGGTTTTAGGGTATTTTTGTTTAGGAGAATTAAATTTGTAAGAAAGATGAAGTGTACATGTTCTAGTGCAATACATCAAGGAGAAAAAATTGTGAAGTATTAAATTGAAGAAATTCGTGCAAGTTTTGAAAAAAAATGCAAAAATAGAACCATTTTGATAGAGTTTTTGTTGATAAGCAAGGTGGTGAAGCATTTCGCATAGAACTACTTATCCACAGTATTGCTTAGACACGTAGTTTTAATTTATTTATGATTTTGATAGTTAAATAAATAAATTTTTAAGTATGTTTGACTGGTTATATTTTACTTAATTTATTTATATGCATAAATGCATACAAATTGAATTACGGCTAAACGGGGTAGACTTAGGAGTTCAAAATTAAAATTAATTTGATCATTTATTGTATAAATTTATATAGTGTGACTTGGAAAAGTATTCAATGAAATCCATCACATGTGTATGATAGAAGTTAAACCATTTTCATAGATTTACATGGGCTCTCATTGGATACATCACGACACTCTTTTGTTATGATTAAATCGGTTTTGATTCTCATTGAATATATCAAGAGGAAGTTGAACGTAACAGAGCCAAACAAGATAATTATGTCATTCGAAGATAGAAGAGAATACAAGTATTGACTACTTGTAACAAATGATCAATATAATCTATTTATAGTTTTCCACCTCTCCCTGTAGGAAATCATTTTGATTCTATGGTGTCTATTCCTCATCTAAAAATGTGTACACAAATTTAAAAATATCTATACATTTCTATACTACATAGTCTGTAGATGTTCATAAGGTATGTGTGCAAGAAGTGATACCATACACGGGTTGTAGTTTGTGACACAAATAGTGATACATTTCTATACATATTTTTTCAAGTTTATCCTAAATTAATCGAATGTTTCAGATTTATTCAAACTATTTAAAACTATGCAAATATATCCTAAAAAGTTTTTTCCAATCAATGAAAAGTTAACTGTAAAGTTAAAAAAATAAATTTAAAAAAATATACATAGTCGGAATATATTTGAATCTTTTAATGTATGCAGTAGTGGAATTCTTCAACGAAAAAAGCGCGGAGATTGGTGCATATGCACCTTGCATCCGGCTTCAACAAGTGTGTTATCTGGTTGAAAGGCAAGGTGAAAGGAAAGCTCATTGAGCTCATTCAAGAGTGGCAGGACTTGGTTGCCTACGCGATCATCAAAGCCTTTGCAATGCGCAAGATACTAAAGAAATACCACAAGGTATAATATTCACTTACATCCAAGGCTAAGGCATAGAAGAAGCATGTATACTCGTATTTGTTGTAGATTCACTACTCTAAGCAAGACCAAGCTTTCAAGTCTCAAGCTCAAAGTAAGCACATTGAGATCCTTCAATCTCCATGGCTCTTTGAACTCATGGCCTTCCAAATAAACTTGAGAGAATCACAGCTCCTTTTGAGAAACCCCACTCCACTCTATAAAGGGGTGCTCTGTCCAAGTAAATGATGGCAAGCAGTCTCTATCTTGTTAGCTCTTTGATTTTGTCAAGCTTGATATCGACTTGACCTGTGCTAATTGATACGATCTTAGTATCGTACCAAGGATAGAGCACTTCAAGCGGCTCAAACTCCAAAAAATAGAGATGAAGAAACAGAGTGAAAGAACGAGGAAGGAGAAGCTGTAAATTTGTTAATTCATTTCATTCATTATCTTCCAATTGAATACAAAGCAACATATATATATATATAGTTAACATAAAAACCTTATTACTTGGGCCTACTATTATATTAGTTGGGCTGCAATATTGGATATAAGAAGTGTGCTTGTGCCATTATTCACATATATGCTTGGTGAGTTGCGAATGCTTCTGTTTCTCTTGCATGTGGCCATATGTTTTGCTACATGTGCGCGTGCAAGGCTGCAGCGGTGACTGTCATCGACAGCAAGCCGCGATCAGAAACATCGTAAAATGTTCTGATTCCAGGGAGGAGTATATGAAGCTGCAGAGCATTAGGAAGAGCTGCATATTCTATTGAGCAGAAAGTAATGCCCCATTCCTATTGTGTCAATCACGATGTAAGCTCCACCACAGCTCAATGGACCACGTTTTTCAACAATGTAATACACAATCCTGTAAATTGTGTTGAAAAATCTTGGCTATTTTGTTTCTGATAAAATTTTCATCTACAATGCCACCATTTAGCACACCTCATTGACATGAAAGATGAGCAATAAAACTAAAGACCATAATCTTTTCAGTATAAGATATAAAGGGTCTCACAATATAGGGGACGGGGGAGAGAATGATCATTTTGATGTGCCCACGAGCAAAGGGTTTTTATCTTTGAATGTATGATATCGCTTGCATAGCTTCTCAAGAGTTGCTACCGAGTGCTGCATCTTGTTTAGCTTGGTATCCATGAACATGCCCTGCAGAACAAGGAATGAATGGCCTTAGATGAAATAATCAAACAATGGAAACAAAAATACAGGTGCAGAGCAAGGAATGAATGGCCTTAGATGAAATAATCAAACAACGGAAACAAAAATACAGGTTCAGTGGTTCTAACGCACCTGATAGTCATCGCCATATTTCTCCACTAGGCGACTGACATGCAGCCGTTGGATGGTTGTAAGTGGCTGAAGGGAATTGTGTTTGCCATCAGTCCGCTTCTTTCCTAGTGCGGATTTCAAATCTGCATTGTCCCAAATGAATCAACAAAACAGTGCCTCACAAACCTCACAAAACATACATGTAAAGCTTGGCTATCCCCAAAACCCAAGAAAAATAAAGGAAAAGGAAAATGAATAGAGAAAACTTTAAAACAAGAAAAGTGAAGCACATCCAAGAAAAGAATGCCACACAACAATAAATGTTATCTCATTAATAGAGCATCAACAAGTCTGATTTTTTTTTAATCAGTGAAACTATCCGAAAAATCAATACCGATATGGTGATACTCCATCAGATGATTACAATGACATTACCAAAAATATCTACCACAGAAGTGATTAGAAAATAACAGAACTTGATCGGTGAAACTATCCGAAAAATCAATACCGATATGGTGATACTCCATCAGATGATTACAATGACATGTTAATCCATCAAAACCAAATTCTTCCAAGAAACTAACTCATGGGTATTGAGTACCAACCATACCTCCTGTTATTGTAACATATTGGCTCTTATAATCTCAACGAGGGAGCCATTTTCATTGTTAATGTTAATGTAATTAGACTGGCAATTATCTATGTTAATTTCTTCCAAACACCACATGGATTGCCAAACTCAATTAGTTAGTCATATATCCTAATGAAAACCTACAACAATATTAAATAAAAAATAAAAACTTTTCAGTCAAATTGGAAGAATCTTCTACTGCAAATAACCAATCAATTCAAACAACATATGAACTAAAAAAAAGTGTAGCAAAAATATTTGAAAATCGGCGAAAGCACTTACCATCTTCTTCGAGGTCACTGCCGCTGTCGATTGGATCGAACTCCGACGCGGCTTCATCCCGTGCGTGAGGCATCTGGAGAGCATCACTCTCGACGATGTGAGGCGTGCGCGACCGCACGCCGAGATAATTGGGGTTCGATACGACGCCGAACGACTTGTAATTCTCGATGACGCTGCCCTTCTCATCCCATTTCGAGAGGGGGTCGAGGAGAGATTTCAATTTCGGCGGTAGGTTGAACGCCGGCTTGAATAGGTTAGGGTTTTTCTTCGGCAATCCTACCCTTACCTTTGGCTTCGATCGCTTGTACCTCCGCCGCGAACCACCCATTGCTAATGCTCAGTTTCACCTCTCGTGTGCCTAATTAGAGTTTGGAGAAGGGGGCTAGGGTTTAACAATGCTGCTGCGCACGATTGCCAAGTAGTGCTAGGGTTTAGACTTTAGATTTTTTTAGTAATTATTAAATTATAATTATAATTTATGGATGGTGAATTGGTAATACTCCTTCCATCATGATTAATTTGTCCACATTTCATTTTTCGTATGTATCACAATATTAGGTCACTTTTTTAAAATAAAAATTTTAACACTCATTAATAAAATATTCATCCCACTAACACTCATATGCATTAATTATCATATGCGGTCAAATTGTTCACATTTGACCGGGATTGAGGGGTATATAATTTATATAAAAGAATAATAATATTAAATCTCAATAAGAATTGAAGCATCAATTCATTTTGCATTTTGGTTAGTTTTTAATAAATCTTAGATTAAAACTTAATCAAAGTGACCGAATATATTATAATTATAAAATTTATTAGGCGCTAATCAAACGATCAAATAAGATCTAATATTTAAGCAAAACCTATGCCGTGTCTAATCGGTTAATTTATTTATACTTTTTATCATACTAAATATATAAATATTAATAATTAAAAATAAAATTAAATAATTTTAATTTTAAAAAATACTCCCTCCGTCCCGGCTGAATTGTCCCAGTGACTTTGGGCACAATAACCAAGGAGTGTGAGTGTAAAGTAAGTTGAGTGTAATTAATATTTTATTGTTGAGTGTGAAAAAGTTGCCTTTTTAAGTAATGGGACAATTGAGGTGGGACAGACGAAAAAGGAAAGTGGGACAATTGAGGTGGGACGGAGGGAGTAATAAAATTCAGGCATCTAACAAAGTTAGCAACTACACAACAATCCACCTAAATGGCTGATTCAAGGTTTTTCAATTCGGCTAAGAATGGCCTAGTCCAATATTTGGAATAGAGTTACACACACTCTTTTATATAAAGTATGATTTTTTGTGATATTAATGTAGCTTTCTAATATTAAGGGTTAAAAGAGATTAATTATTCCATACCCACCCACAACTTCAAAAAATCTATTCAATATAATGAAAGATAGAATCAACAAACCATAGTTGGATAAATGCTAAGAATCATCAATATATAAAAACTTCATTAATCACTCCAAAAATTATTACAACGTTATCAATTGCATCCTACCCTTATTTAGATCGACCTTGCAAGTTCAATTCCATAAATCACATCATCCCACTCTCTCTCCGGCAAGAAAATGGTCAGCAGCAGCAGCAGCATCTGCTGATCTCTCCTCCTCACAGCTCCGACGATCGGTTCGCATACTCCTGCACCAACGCCCCGAACAGCGACGGCCTCTCCAACAAGTGCGCCGGTTTATCGAACTCCTTCACTCGCCCTATTACGAGACCAACATAATGCATCAAAACTCAGTAGCATATCCAGAATTTCAGAATCCAGGGTACAATATATAAATAAAATTAAAAATAAGGATACAGTACGTAAAAAACATATAAATAATAATAAAAATAATAAGCCTCTGATCAAACGCATACGCATAGAGATTGAACAAAGAGAGCTTGCCGTTAACAGCCAAATACGAACCTGCATCCATGACGAGCACGCGGTCGCAGTCCATCACCGTGGGTATCCTGTGCGCGATGCTTATGATGGTGCACGACGCGAAGTCCTCCCGGATGATCTTCTGGATAACTCCATCCGTGTGAGAGTCCACGGACGCTGTTGCTTCGTCCATGAACAGCAGTTGGCTCTTCTTCAGCATCACTCTTCCGAGGCAGAGGAGCTGCCTCTGGCCGACGCTCCAGTTGTCGCCGTTATCAACGACTAGGATCATGAGATTAACGTTTTATCAACACTGCAAGGAACAGGAACTAGTTGGCGGTGCAGTAGAATAGGAGCTTCGATTACCTGCTGAGTCGAGCTTTCCCGGCTTCGAAGATACGACGTCTTTGAGCTGGCAACGTTCAAGGCTCTGAAAAAAAAAAAAAGCAGGTTTCAGAGTAGTTCAAGCAAGAATAGAGCTAGCTTTAGGAGTGAGGAGATAAATCTCTATTAGGGATGAGCAACAGTCGGGTCGGGTCGGGTAGGTTTGAAAACCGAACCGCCAAATTGCCAAATCGAACTTTTTCAAATTCAAATCAAACCGAACCGCCCAAACCGCAAAACTGAACTTTTTCAAATTCAAATCGAACCGAACCGCTAATATTGTACAAACCGAATTGCACCGAATAAGCAGTTTGGTTTTATAAGCCGAATGCACTAAAAACCGAACCGAAACTGAAACCGACAAAAACCGACGGTTCGGTTGGGCAGTTTCAGTTTCAGTTTTAACCGAACTTATAGAGATATAAAATAAAATAAAGATTTTATAAACTGAACCGTCCAAACCGTCAAACCGAATCAAACCACTAATATTGTACAAACTGAATAAGCAGTTTCGGTTTTAACTAAAATTTTAGAGATTTAAAACAAAATAAAGATTTTATAAACCGAATGCACTAAAAAAGCGAACCAAAACCGACCGAAACTACCGGTTTGGTTCGGTTTCGGTTTAATCGAACTTTTAGAGATTTAAAATAAAATAAAAATTTTATAAACCGAATGCACTAAAAAACCTAACCGAAACCGACCAAAATTGTCGGTTCTGTTCCGCGGTTTCAGTTTTGGTTTAACCGAACTTTTAGAGATTTAAAACAAAATAAAAATTTTATAAACCGAATGCATTAAAAACCGAACCAAAATTGCCGGTTCGATTCAGTTTGGCGCGGTTTTGGTTCGGTTTTCTGACCCCTAATCTCTACCTTCCAAATTTCGTCGTCGGAGTAGATCCCGGTAGGGTCGATATTGCTCCTGACAGTCCCTTCAAAGAGAACTGGCTCTTGAGGAATGATTCCAAACCTCGACCTGAGATCATGAAGCCCCAATGCCGAGATGTCAATGCCATCAATGATGATTTTCCCACCTGATGGCTCCACCAATCTGAACAACACTTGAATCAGAGTCGATTTCCCGCCTCCCGTACGACCAACGACGCCGATCTTCTCTCCCCCCGATATGCTCAGAGATATGCCTTTCAGAACTAGAGGGGTGTCGGGTCGATACCTGACCTGTTCGTTCAAGAATCGACCAATTCATCAGCAAACTTGATGGCTTCTCATTGGAAGATGATGGTTCGTAGTTTACCTGCACGTTTCGGAGCTCGACGTCACCGCGATCCGGCCAGTTAGGTGGAGGGAGGGAGTCTTCTTTAGTCCATTCGGCTTCAGATGGTATGACTGTGAATTGCTTTATCCTCTCCACAGAAACCATCTTGTTTTCCAAGAAGCAACTCATGTAGATGGCCCAGTAGAGTGTCGAGTTCAGCGACAGCCCGTACGAGAGGGCTAATCCGACGTTCTCTGCAGAGCAGCATTAGGGGTGAGAAAGAAATCGAAAAAACGAACCAAAAAAATGTTAATTATACATTTTTCGGTTTCGTTAATTTTTTTTTCTAAATCGAAATAACTGAATTTATATATATAATATTAATAAATATATATAATTTCTATTTTTAATTTTATTAATTTATTAAAATTCAGTTATAACCGAAATAGCCGAAAAAATAATCATAAATCAAATAAGAATTTCGGTTCATTTATTTCGGTAATTCGGTTCGGTTTAGTTACCTTGAATGTAAATTCGATTATATTTTACAGAACAAAAACAAATGAAATAACCAAAAATTGAATAAGAATTTCGGTTCGGTTATTTCAAAAATTCGATTTGATTAGGTTATCTCAAATGTAAATTCAGTTATTTTATTTTTACATGACAAAACCAAACAGAATAACCGAAAATCGAATAAGAAATTTGGTTCGATGTAAATTCGATTATTTTACAGGACAAAACCATACAGATTAACCAAAAATCGAATAAGAATTTCGGTTCGGTTATAAGTTATTTCGGTTATTCGATTTGGTTACCTCAAATATAAATTCAGTTATTTTACAGGTCAAAACTGATCAAGTGGAAAATCATTTCCAAATGGGGGCAAGAAACACACCTGGTGCAATGATGCTGCTGGGCAAGATTGTCATGAACAAAGCAGACATGCAGAGGATGAAGCTCCCCATCAACTCCAACCGAAAGCCAAGCCACTCATTGGATCCGTTGTTGTGGAAATCCATACGCAGATTCGCGTTCACGCGGTTCACATTCTCGTGGCAGAAACTCGCCTGCTTGCTGAAGCAACGGATGGTCATCACGCCTGTGATGCTCTCGGAGAAGTGATGAATCACGGGTGCTTTCGTGATGGAATCCAGCCGAGTCAGCTCGCGCGATGTAGAAAGGTAATACCCCTGAAAAGAAAAACACAGATTGTTCTTGCATGAATCAACCAGACAAGCACAGAAAGCAGCATTTTATTTTTTTTTTCATGATGAGGAAGAAGGAAAGCTGAATTACCCGATACCAAACATTGAGCCAAGCTAGGGGAATGACGAGGATAATAGTAGGCCAAGCGTATTGGCAAGTGATGATGATTATGCTCAGCAGAGTAACGTACATCGCGAGGGTGATGCTAAGGAAGAAAGGGATCAAGATATCCACATTGGTTTGATCAGTCGAAGCCTGCACAAGTTTTAAAAAAATTAATAATAATAATAATAATATTCAAGTTTTTCAATATTGTGGTTCCTGTCATTTTTCTTTAGACTAAGTTTATTAGCTAACACAAGTTTTGGTTGATCAATGATCATCCAAAATAATAATAAAATATTATTACTTAATTTTCAGAGATCCAACTAGGTTGCCATGCAACCCCCAACCACTCTATTTTCTATTTTTTTTTATTAGTTAATTTTTTTATTTTAAATCAATAAGATGGATAAACTTTACTTAATTTTATTGGTCAACAAAGTTTTATAGACATAGATAGGGATGTCAATCGGGCTAACCCGTCGGGTTTCGGGCTAACCCTATCGGGCTGCGGGCTATTCGGTCCGGGTTGAATCGGGCTGAATTTTTATCGGGCTAAAAATTCTTGAACCTAACCCTAACCCACCGGTTTTCGGGCTGACCCGTCGGGTTGGCAATATTTACGAGTTTATTTTTGTAAAGATTTTCTTAAAATATTTTAACAACCCCTAAAACAAAATAAAAAAAGAAAATGATGAACCAACATAAATAAAAGACATCAAATAACAATATCTTTGCAAAAAAATAGTGATAAGTGGATAATCATAGTTTGAAAAGAAAAAAAAACATCAATCCTTATATACCAACTAATTTAAGTAATAGAAGTACATTTCTCAAAGTATAAAATGATAAAATAATGATTAAAAAATTAAATATAGCTTTCACTTGGGTGAACATAATAACGAGTGGCTAAAGGTTCTTGAAAGGAAGAAATGAGTAAGTACGCTAATTAGGAGAGTGACGAGTGGATGACAGTGAAAGAGGAAGAAATGAGAGATTTTTCGATTTGAGGGTAAAGGACTACGTCATTGGGAGAGATTGATGAGATTTTATGTGACGAAAAATTAGGTATAGGGAATTAGGTATATAATTAATGGGTATAGTAAGATATAAATAATATTAGAAATGATAAATAATAAATTATTAAATATTGCCGGACCTACGGGCCGACCCGCAACCCACCGGGCTCAGCCCGTTCGGGCCGCCAACCCGTCGGGTTCAACCCGTTCGGTTAAAAATAATTTCGGGTTGAAATTTTTTTACCCTAACCCGCATTTTAGCCCACCGGTTTCGGGCCGACCCATCGGTTTCGGGCTTTATTGACATCCCTAGACATAGATAATAAAATAAAAATATATACCAAAATTCATAACATCTCATTCTTTACAAGTTAAGACAAGTTTTGATATATATTTTATTTAATAGCTTTGTAATTTATATTTTTTATTCAGTCAATTATAAGTAGTATTTCTACTTTAAAGATAAAATCAATTAAAAGTATCATATATAAACTGTGTTAATTGTATTAAATTGGCTACTAAATTTATTTTACTAATCGCTTTATAATTCATATATACTTTTAATTTATAAGTTGTGTTTTTATTTTAATAAAATTAAATTAAAAAAATTATATATAGTATGGTCATTGATAAATTTTGTAAAAATATGATAGTTAGATCGGTTGCTAGTAAATATAGTGTGTTAAAGAGAGAAGGATTTTTACCCGGGTTAAGATTCTTCCAGACGGCGTCGTATCGAAGAACGACATGGGAGCGTGAAGGATGCTGCGAAGAATCTGTCCGAAGAAGATCTGGGAGGTCTTCAATCCCATATAAGCTACCAAAACGCTTCTTACCAAAATCAAGAAAAATGCAACTGTTGAAAAGATGGCATAGACTGCAATGAACAGCGAAGGACTGAAGGACGCGGCATTCTCCTCCGAGGTTTCGTATGCCAGCCAGTAGTCACTCGACATCAAGCTCCCCTGCCACACCAGGGAGAAGAACAGCACCGCCGCCACCCCCCACCACCCGAAGGACTCGGTGCAGTACATCTTGTAAACGCCCAAGCTGACCTTTCCGGTGGCTCTCTCTTCATCCTTGATGAGCTTGGAGCTTCTCCCCTTGTTATGCTCGGCGCTCTCCTGCGAATTGCTCTCACCATTTTCTTCGCCTAGCTTGAATGATCGTTGGGTTGAGACTTTTGGCGTAGGACTGGCCTCGTTGCTTGTTTCGACGTCAACGAGCTCCATGGACGCTTCGTGGGCGGATACTAATGCCTTGAAGTCCAGTCCGGAATCCAGAAGGGCGTTGTACTTCCCGGATTGGACGATTGTACCTTCTCTCATGACCTGAAAAAGGCCGGAGATGAGTTCAGAGCTCCAACGGGAAGAAGTCTATAAAGGAAAATTGTTATTTATACGTACTATGATCTGATCAACGTTGTGCAAGAAGTCCACTTGGTGCGTGACGAGTATAACGGTCTTGTTTCGGAGAGTTCCTCTAACGCATTCCTGCAGACGATCAATCAGCCTCGAAAAGAATGATAGCTTTCGAGAAGAAAAAAAACTCGAATGCTGAGCGGAGAGAGGGGAGACAGTCACCTTGAATATGTCTGAACCGGTGTGAGCATCCACGGCGCTGAATACATCATCGAGTAGATATATATCGCAATCCTGATACACAGCTCTTGCGAGTTGAATCCTCTGTTTCTGGCCGCCGCTGAGATTGATGCCGCGCTCTCCGATTTCGGTTTGATCTCCAAACTCCATCATTTCCAAGTCTTTCTCCAAGCAGCAGACTCTGATGGCTTCCTTGTATCTGTCCCTGTTCATTGGCAAACCAAAGAGTATGTTTTCTTCTATCGTCCCATTTTGTATCCATGCTGTTTGGGCAACATATGCAGTGCTGCCACATATTCTTACCTGCGTATACAAAAGTTGATTTTTATGGTTAAAACAAGAAAAATCTTAACGTGAAAAGATAACGCAAAAGTTGAAAATGAAACCGAACGCCCAAACTGCCAAACCGAACTTTTTCGAAATCCAGATCGAACCGAACCGCTAATATTGTACAAACTAAACTGAAAATGAACCGCACCGAATAGGCGGTTTCAGTTCGGTTTGACGGTTTTAACAAAAACAGTTTTGATTTCGGTTTAAACCGAAATTTCCTGCACATTTTATTAATACTTGCATTAGGGGTCAGCTACCGTCGGTTCGGTCCAAAAAACCAAACCGAATTTTTTCAAAATTCAGACCGAAGCAAACTGCTAATATCGTACAAACCGAACCAAAATTGAACCGCACCGAATAGGCGGTTTCAGTTCGGTTTGGCAGTTTTAACCAAACCGAACTTTTTCAAAATTTAGACCGAAGCAAACCGCTAATATTGTACAAACCGAACCGAAACTGAACCGCACCGAATAGGCGGTTTCAGTTCGGTTTGACGGTTTTAACCAAACCGAACTTTTTCAAAATTTAGACCGAAGCAAACCGCTAATATTGTATAAACTGAACCGAAATTGAACCGCACCGAATAGGCGGTTTCAGTTCGATTTGGCGGTTTTAACCAAACCAACGATTTCGATTTCGGATTTAACCAAAATTTCCAATACATTTTTTTAAATACTTGAATTAAAACATATATTTTAATGTATCAGGTATTTAAATTTAGAGACTCAAAATAAAAAAAGATTTTATAATTTAATTTTATATGTTTTTATATTTAAATTATATAAATAAATATAAAAACCGAACTGAACTGAAAACCGAACTCTAAAAAATCCAAATTCAACCGAAACTAAATGCACTAAAAACCGAACCGAAACCGGTTTTGCTAAATGCAATTGTACCTGCCCGGATAATTTGTTCATCTCTCCAAGAATGGCTGCAAGGAGGGAAGATTTGCCTGATCCCACAGTCCCAACAACTGCAGCAAGCTCCCCTTTCCTAATCACAAAATTCAAGTTCTTCACCACCTCATCACCACTCTCATCATCCCAGCTAAAACTCCCATTCCTCACCTCCACAGCAACGTCGCCCTCGCACCCTTCAACGCGCTCAACCGTGTTGTCCGCCAACTCCTTGCTACTCATGAACCTATCCAGCCTCTCCAGAGAGACAATGGCCTGCGAGAGCGAGATCATCGACTGCGGGAACGTCCTGATCGGCTCCTGCAGCATCTTCAGCAGCGAGGTCGTTGTGAAGACCGTGCCGACGCTGAGAGGGAAGCCGAGAAGCAGAGCGCTCCCGAACGTGATGGTCGAGATCACGGCCGGAGTGCTCCACAGCACGATGATGTTGGCCGAGACAGAGTACATGAACTTGGATAGCCACCCGTATTCGGTCCCTCGAAACGACTGAATCCTCCTGTTGAAGTGCTCCTCCCAGGCCTGGAACTTGATCACCCTCATGTAGCTCAGCATCTCATTCGTGGCCTTCATTCTCGAGTCGCGGTTCCTCATGATATGGAACTGGTACCGGTTGTTTTTTTTAGTACGAAACAGCACGAAGAGCACGACGAGGCCTAGCCCGGCCAATGCAGCCAATGTAGCAGTGCCGAGGTACTGATAGAGTATAACTAAGGCAACCAATATCTGCAGTGGCATCAGCCAGAGAGAGTGGAGCTGCAGCATCATATCCGAGAGCTGCTGCGCGTCCACGGCCATGTAGTTGACAATCTGTCCAATGCCATGAGCTTGTCGAGCAGAGCCAGAAAGCCTCAAACCCTTCTTGTACAACGAAGTAATAAGCGTGGAGCGGATCAACATCCCGAGCTTCTGTGTATGGAAGTTGAACTGATGTGCGCTCAAAACCTCCACAAATTTAGCAACCAGCAGAATGGATACAAGGTAGTACCCTTCATAAGGAGACGTACCCTTCCCTGAAGTGAAATCAACAAACCCCTGAATCAATGTAGGTCCAATGTACAACACACAGAGTCTCAAAAGTGCAATGGAAGCCGTCAACACTAGGTGCTTCCAGAAGCAACGAACCAACGTCTTCACCACGGGATGATTCGAGTTCTCTTCGGGTTTAGGCCAGTTCTTCTGGAAGAGAAGGGACATTCGCTCTGCTCTGTGCTCAGGTGATAGGGTAGGCACGTCCTCAATCTTGAGGGGTGCTGTATATCCTTTCTTTAACAGAGGATTCAACCAAATCCAAAACGTTTTCGAGATAAGGGAAGCTGAAGCATAGCCAGTCACATTGGACTTATCCAAGAGAGCTTCATACTCAACATCCGAATCCATGGCTGCTTCAGATTGATCCCCCATCACTTCAATCCCGGTGTCACCTTTGATTGCAACTGTAACAAGTAGGATCGATAAAGGGAACACGACAACGGAGCCAATGTCATCAAGTCTCAACTCCGAGCTGTTTTCTTGAAAATGCATCAAACGAGCAAGCCCCGAACCGAAAAACAGTGTGAGTATGATAAACTGCACTACCCAGTAAGCTCGGAGAGTTAATGGATGCGTAGTTGCTCGAAACCTCTTCTCATGAATAACAAGAACAACTATAACCAGATAAGTAACTGCTTGAAACAGCCAGTATAAGCCATCTACTATCTTCCATGGCGACTCAACACTTGTAGTGAATGCAAGAACACATAAAACAGAAGCAACGACTATAATGAGAGAAGATGGGATCAGAGCAAGCTTGAACCAGATTTTGGTTTTGACAAGAGCCGTCTTGCTCCCGATCAAAGGCCTGCTAATCTCACCATTTGAATGCGGATTCGTGGAGAATCTTGAATATAGCTTTTGGATAGCGAATATGAGCAAAATAGTTAAGAATAGAATGTCGACGGCTGAGAGAAGTGCTCTTTGTGGGCATGGAGAGAGGAAGATGAATCTCAGCCATTGGATGGCAGCTGAGACTGAGCTGCCGGATGATTCCACCACAGAGGTAGAGCAAGAAAGTGTAGTGATCCAAGAAGATGACGACATCGTTTTGTGGTGAGTCCAGCCTCAAACCACCATTCAAGAAGCCGTGTCTCTGTCTTCAATTCTGGATTTTCATCGTCTAGCTCCAGCCCCTCTGCAAACAGAGATGAACAACAGATTATAATGAAATAACTGATCCAAATTTGTGTGGGTATGCAAGAAACTAACATTGAAGGAAATGCAAAGTAGTCGGAATTAGAGATATTCGTTGAGATATTTAATCAAACAGGTGGGAAACAAGCCAACACATGAAACATGAGATGAGAGATTATAAAAATCAACAACAACATCATGAAATCTTGTCAGAAAAAATAAAGGAGTCAAAGATGACAGCGGCTTAATTTCTCCATTCATTACGAGGCAGAAGAAAAATAATGTATGACAGCAAATCAAAAGTAGTTCAACTGAAGAATCAAAACCTGAGTTTGTTGCAGGGAAAGCAATATTCAGACAAACGCCATAAAAGAAAAGGCTAGAAGCAGTACGACACTGCAAGAAAGAATTTTTTTTTTTTTTTTTTTAATGTTAAATCATAGTTTCAAGATAATATTCATGAAATCATACCTTTGTGGTTGACTGCCTATGGCTTGGATTTTCGACAGCTGAAAAACCCAAATGAAAAAACGATGAATGAGTTCAAGAAAGGATTCTGACTTTTCCAACACCCATTTATCATAAAATATAAGAAATCTGCGAAGAAAAGTGGGAGAGGAGAGGATGTGTTGCTTACGAAACCTGTGCATGGACAAGAACGGATCGTCGATTCGGTGAAATTTATTCTGGTGGCAAAATTAAAAAAAAGGAAATTTAATCCAAAAAAAAAATGAGACTTGTCGATAGAAATCAACGGCTGTCGTAAGGATTTAGTCAATGCTAGTCCCTTATCACATCTTGGTATGTGTATACATCATCTCTCGACACATATATGAGCTACATAAATGACTCGGGTCAATTTGAATACCAACAAATTCCAAACTCATTGATTTATTGGTGGATCACCCTTTACAGCATGTGTTTTGTGAAATATCCTTCTTGAAATTTACTTTATAATGAATGCACCAAATATACTACAATGTAAAAGATTCATGTTATCTCCCTACAAAATCCGCTTGTAACGAGACGGGGACATTCACTATTATACAGTGGTTCACAGTTTATATGGGATTTTCATTGATCTTATCATCGGAATAAGTTAGGTCTCATTATCTAGATAAATTGGATCCCACATCAAACCGATCCAGCTCTGATGTCATGTAAAGATCTGATATTCTCTCACTGCAAAACTGGATACTCTTAGGTCCATAGCCGATGTGGATATTCAACACACAAATTATCATTTTGATCGTAATGTACTTGTAAAACTAATTTTATTCATGATATATTATAATAAAAAATGCTTGTCTACCCTACCCTGGACATATCTTAATGTGTCCACGAGTAATGTGTCAATACAATATTAGTGGTAATAATAATTAAAATTGACTCCACCATCAATGCTATATTACCATATAAATTTGTGGGCACATTAACAGTAGGTAGGTGAGCATTTCTGATATTATAATACATCAGATAACAAATGTCTCGCACAAGGTTTTTACTTATTTTATTATTTTTTATATAGTATTTAAATTCATAATTATTATTCTTCACCGCAATATTCCATACAAATAACTAAGAAACTTTTTTACTTAAATTATCTTTTAACATGCATGATAATTCGAGTGAGATTGAAAATTAACGTATACATATTCTAATATCGAAAATGATAGTATCATATTAACTTAAAATTAAATCATTTAATTAAGCATTTAATTCAGCCAGCACTTTGTTTTGATTCCAATAAAAAATATTATGCGTGTTAAAATATAAGTTTTCACATTCTCAGTAAATATGTCAAGTCTCAAAATTCATATTTAAAATAAATTAATTAGAATAATACGTTTCATTTAGGCGAGTTTCTAGAAACAAGTAGTAGTAGACATGGACAAGTTTATTTTTCAACTTTTGGTGCCGACTATAATTATATTTCAGCTTTTTGTGATAATATCATCAATCTAATACTAATTATTAGTTTTGACATAATAATTATTTTATATAAAAAAAAAGTAACACATAAATCGATGAAATCCCTGATTTTCCGGCGAGCAAAACAGATTTTTTTTTTCTTTAAATTTTTGTAAAACAGCGAAATATATGTAAAATATACGTCATTTCCCTCAAGGTGCAGTGGTAAAAGTACCTAACATGTGACTAATTTAAACTTGTTCGAAGACATTGGGTGTGCGAGTGAGTGTGTACTTAGGTTAATGTATTTTATAAGTTGTATAAATATCTCCATAAATTAATACTCCCTCTGTTCCAATTATATAATCCGGGTAAATATTTTAGGGCGTTTCAATTATATAGTCCAGTTTTTAACTTTCTATATTTGGTATTGTTTTTATATGGTCATTTACCATTACCTCCCTGAATAATCTGGAGAATGAGTATATTAAATGTAATATTATGAAAATGAAAGGTTAATTAATGTTTTAAATAAGGGTAATATTGGAAGTTTATTTAAATATTAAATAATTTTTGACAAACGTACAAGATCAAACTGGATTATATAATCGGAACGGAATGAATATTTTATATTGTATTACTCTTTTTATTTTCATAGGGAAAAAAAAAGTGACAGCTGTATGAAAAGAGGGTTAGGCCAAAAGTGTGAGATCCAAATTCTAAACATAGTAAATCTTTAGCTATAAAAGGGGACACTGAAACTTAATTTCCCTTGTTTCTTTTCCCAGCATTTATTTCAGTTTGTTTGAGTCTGCATTTACATCTTTTTGTATTTTTGTAAAAAAAATTTATAAAAAAAAAAAAAGGGTTAGATAGGTTATTTTGTGGTGTGTATTTGTTTGTTGTTTATGAATTATGGAAAATGTTACGAAAAAACGTGCCTCTTTATTAGAAGGTTTAACCGCTTTTTCTTCTACATTTGGCATTTGCAAACGTGAATGATTGCTCTATATATTGCAATATATTTAGTCTTAAAACTATTTTTTTCTGAAATAAAATTTATTTATTCATTTATTTACAGGCTAAAATGATTGTTTATAAATAACTCGTGATCTTATATTATACAGCTTATATTATTAAGCAGTATTTGATCGATAAAATATATTTTTATTTTTTTAATAATTTAAATATATAAGTATAAATGAATTATATAAATTTTAATTACTTTAAAATTTTAAAAATCAGACGCCTAATATCGCCTAAAACAAAAGTGAGTTTCATTCGGCTAAGAATCGCTTAAACCTATGTTAAAACAGACATTATTATTGAATGATAGGTTTGAGTTATAATTAAAAATTATTCTCAATCATTGATTTTCAATATTTAAATAGTTGAGATTGAGAAAATATTTAACGATGATTGAAATTAGGGGTGAGCAATGGCGATTCGGGTTGAAAACCGCGAACTCACAAATTTTCAAAAATTCAACTGAAATCGCCCGAATGAAAATATTAAACCGAACCGTAATCAGATCGAATCAAAACATCGGTTTCGGTTTTAACCAAAAATTCTCAGCATTTTAAAAAAAAATTGATGAATTAACACAATTGAATGCAATAAAAAAAATCAGAATCCACAAATGTAATAAAAATAAAATCCACAAATATAATACATAATCATAAGTTTAGCAGATAAAAATATTAAACAAGATTTAATCAAAATCCACAGCGCCTAGGGACGAGGAGAGGAGCAGCGTGAAGCTGTGAATGTGCGATTATGGTTAGGGTAACATAATAAAGCTTGATTTGTTATGTTTATATTTTTTAATTTGTAGAAAATAAGTCTTATATTTTATGTAGAATATAGATATAGAATATATATATATATATATAATATAAATAAATAAATATAAAATATTTAATAATTTATATAATGTATATAAATTTTGGTTCGGTTTGGTTAAAACCGCACCCAGAACGAACGGAACCGATAACCCGAAAATTTTATAAAATTCAACTCAAATCTAAACTGTATATGTTTTCAAACTGAACCAAACCACCCGAAAATCGACGGTTTGATTTGATTTGCAGTTTTTGTTTCGATTTTGCTCACCCCTAATTGAAATCCAAACTAAGCATTTTTACTTGATTTGTGTATATTATTAAAAAAAAAAATTGTAACATTTAATTTTCGACGACGCTTTTAGTCTAGCTACCCACAATTAGCGACTGTTGTGGTTCTTAAAATTGGAATAACTCACTAAAAAAAAGTGTTAAAATAAATCACCAAAATATGTTACATTAAATTAAATATCATATTTTTTTTAGTTAAAAATAAAAAATAAAAAATCACAGTCAGACAGTGTGTCTGTTTTCTCCCGTGAGAGGTGCTTTATTGAAATTTAAGAATTTTATTTTGTCTTCTTTTTTTATTTTATCCGAATATATTAACTTTCAGAATGTATTGTCATTAGTCACTGTCTTTTTTTTATATAAAAAAACACATGGTGAAAATTTCCTCGATAAATCAATAAGATATGCGATTCAGAATAAACTTCAGTTTTCCTATTTTCGTAGTAAATTTATTTATCGTGGTGAAAAAACTTTGTTTTTTTTCCTTCAAAGAGAAATAAAAAAAAAAGATTATCACATTTGTTTTATCTGTCGTAAGATATTATCCTAATTTTTTAACAACTAATTATATTATTTAAATAATTTTTCGAATCACATAACGTTAAAATTTTCGATAAATTATTATTGATGTCCCACTTTTATAAATTTTAACAGTTGCACCCTTTTTTTTCCTTGAAATAAATGCATGCCTATCTTTAGAGATTCGAATATTTGTCTCGACATCATAGTTCTGTTACCTCATAAATGCTCAAAATTTTATAAGTGGAAAAATGCACCATCATTTTATGAAATACTTTAATCTTTAACACATTAAAAACATTGTTGGAGTAGTCTCAATATAACTCGAGGAAGTAATTCGAGTGGGTCGAGGAGACTAGTCCGATAAAGTGGATCGAGCTGTGTAGGTGGAGGAACTCGAGGAGCAGTTCGAGTTGGATAGATATGAAAAATATATTGTGTATATCTTGTTTCCTTGTTGGACAAGATTTATCCTTATTGATATTATAATTGGATAGGAATAAATCTATTAGATAGATTTGGTATATCTTACCATATCTAGGTTTTATATTCGTTATGTGATTATGAATATCTCCCTATAAATACCCCTGCTCCCCACCAATTATAATTGTTACATACTTTGTATTTTCTTCACCATAATAATATCATCACCGAGGAGGCTTGAAGAGTGGACGTAGAGCTTACGCTCGAACCACTATAATTCTTTGTATTCTTGTATTTTCTGTTAGTTATTTGTGTCGCAATCGCTTCAATTCACAACAAACATCGTAGTATTTCTAAAAAATAAATTTATGATAGGTGATCATTTATTAAAATTAAAGTGTATATAATGAATCTTAACCTTTGAATTGTGTAATATCAGTACTTAGGTTAAACCACTAATTTTAAAAAAATAAAGCATAATTTATGTTATAAATAATTATTTACTTTATAAATCATGCTTATTAGTTCTATAAATCATATTTAATCAATTAAACATACGAGAACAAATAATATTAACTATTTATTTCTTTTAGATGAATGATACGAATTTATTTCTATTTAACAGAAACTATGTGTTTACCATCATAAAATTAAAAAATAAAGCATAATTAATGTTATAATTAATTATTTACTTTATAAATCATGCTTATTAATTCTATAAATCATATTTAATCAATTAAACATGTGAGAACAAATAATATTAACAATTTATTTAATTTAGATGAATGATACGAATTTATTTCTATTTAACAGAAACTATGTGTTTACCATCATAAAATTAAAAAATAAAGCATAATTAATTTTATAATTAATTATTTACTTTATAAATCATGTTTATTAGTTCTATAAATCATATTTAATTAATTAAACATATGAGAACAAATAATATTAACTATTTATTTCTTTTAGATAAATGATATAGATTTATTTCTATTTAACAGAAACTATGTGTTTAGCATCATTAAATTGATATAGCCCATATAGTTAAATTTATTTTAATAAATTCACATCTATCCTAAACATAGCACCTATAATTTAAGCTACCAACCATTATTTGATCCCAAAATCAGTGAAACCAAACCAAAAAAAGCTCTAAGTTATCAAATAAACAAATCAAGAAAGAAACCCATTTCATATAATATTACAAAGTCACTCTCCACATCATTGTTTTATAGTTTTTTACATTTCAACTCAATATTCAATAATTTCTCTCTTTTATGATTTGTCAATTCGCCGATTTTAGCCACTAATATTTGGCGTGTTTCGTTGCCCCAAATTAAATAGTTTTTCCTATTTATCGCAAAAACATGATTTAATATTTGCATCAACATATGTCCCTAATGCTTAGACTATGACCAAAAATTCAAATTTGTGTAGCTTTATTAGGTGGAGGAGACGAACACGTATCAACAACTTATTGTGTTAAAACTTAAAAGTGGATGTAGAGTATTTTTTTTACTTCCTATCTCAAAATTATTGTCCTATTTTTATGTAATTTTACTGCAATTTCAGGTGACATTTACCTAACTTCCATTCTGGTTTTATTTAATAAAATTTGTGCATTAATGTGGGAGTATATTATTATATAACGGTAAATGTTCATTCTCCATATAAATAGATTTTGTAGAGAGAGAAATATAAAAGTTACATTGTATTTGTACTGGTCCAGTTCGATGTGGGATCCAATTTATCCTAGTAATGGGGTTGTGTTAAATATCTCACACCTTTTGTAAATTTGGAACTGATTTTTTATACAAACTTTTATTTTTAATTTTAAAATAATTTGATATTTTTTTATATTTGCATTCTTGTTGATTATCACGTTTATTTTGGAGTCGTGGTTGTTATTGAATTTAATTACAATATTTACTGTCCATGTAAAAATGAGGGATATCATTAGTTTAAAATATATTCGATAGGGTGAGTCTCTTGTAAGATATTATTTCATAAGATTTTTATACATATAAATATGCTCCATGTGTCCCATTTTATTAGTCTCACTTGTCTTTTTTGTCCGTCCCATTTATTAGTCTCGTTTCCTAAAATAACAAACTTTTTCACACTCATCAATAAATTATTAATTCAACTACACTCATTTTCATTTGGGACTAATAATATGGGACGGAGGGAGTATTTCATCAATTCATTATTTACTATATTAAAATACATAATTTATTGAATAATATATTTTATACATCTTAAAAAAAAACATATTCTAAAAGTTTTATGATTTAACATACACACACCCACTCTCACGCCTAGACACTGGCCGGTCGTGATTCGATATTGTATGAGATAGTCTCATTTAGAGAATAAAGAATTAGTGAAAATAAGAAGAAAAAAATTATTATTAAAGGGGTTGAAGTTAAGGTAGAAATAAAAAATTAAAAAAAAATCAACTGCTTACGAAAATTTTCTGAATCCACCCCTATGCCATGCCCAAATATCCTCCAAAAACTTCGAATCAATGAACTCTTAATCATAAGTGAAGTACTTTGCCTATTCACACACCTAATGTCTCCTAAAAGTTTTTGCCAACCAATATTTTTGCAGTTAGGATGATTAGTTGTAAACGGTCATTAAATTAAGTAAAGGTGATCTATTTTTTCACGTAATTGTCCCTACAAAACAAGGCAACTCATCCATAAAATCAAAAGGGAATGTCATTTTCGATTCTCTCAACTGAAACAGTGTTTCTTACACGAAAAGGCCTATCAAATTACAGATTTGGGTGGTTTTTATTTACTCTACAACACAAATATATTATAGTATTTTTAATGATTATTACCATTCCTAATCAACCTCTTTTTTTAAAAAAATATTATAAACTTAATTCTATAATAATTATTTAATTGCTAAAAATAATTAGAGATCGTATGTGTGCATTGTTAGAGTATCTCAAAATACTCGCATATATTTGCTAAAAAAATAAAAAAAAATATTCACTTTATCACGATTTAATTGTCCCGGGTTGACCAAACACAATAACATAGGACTGTGAGTGTTGAATAAGTTGTGTGTAATTAATATTTTATTATTGAGTATCAATAAATTAATTTTTTTTACAATAGTATAATTAAACTGGGAGAGACGAAAAATGAAAGTGGGAGAAAATTAATTCCCAAAATTGAGAAAAAGAAATCGTCATTGATTACGTATGTAATAGTTGGCTTGGACCCCAAGGCTGCAGGCTACAATTTGACCATTTCCGTTATTTTATGGAATATTTTCGATTAGATTAAAATGTCATGAAACGTCGCCGTCACGTGTATTTAAAATATGTCAAATATATAAATATAATCTAAATTATTTATTTTCTTCAAATTTAATCCAAAAAATAAAGACTTCCAATTAAATAGTGAAAGAGTATGTATGTATTTATAGGGGTGACCAACAAACCGAAAACTGAACCGAACCGTTAATTTTTAAGCTGTTCGAATAACCGAATATTCGAATTTAAATATATAATATATATTAATATAAATGTATATAATTTCTATTTTTAATTTTATTAATATATTAAATTTATAAAATTAGGTTGTAACTGAAATAACCGAAAAAACCAAATAAAAATTCTGGTTAGGTTATTTTAATAATTTGGTTCGGTTCACTTCTAATGTAAATTTAATTATTTTATAAGCTAAAATTGAACCGAATAACTAAATACTCAACCTATATAATTTATAGAATATTTTTTTAGTAACAAAAACTTAACTAGAGTCTCCAGAATTTTATACAATCTTAGATTGGATAATATACGATAATTTTATGATGAGAATAATTGGAAATTCTTATTACTTTTGCGTGTATTTTTTAAATCACACAATTTTTAAATTTTTTTTATACGAAAACTTTATTTTCAATCTATATATATATATTAATCACATATGAAGAATTTAATAAAAAATAAAAGAAAGAATTTAATGAGACCAGCTCATAGCATAAATGAAACTGGCGCATGTACCCGACGGTCCTTACCTGACTGGACACTTCAACTATTTTTATTAATAATTCCTGAAATTCAGAGCACTTTTTTTTTTATAATACTTTTTATAAAATAATTGATGTGAATAATCTAAATGAAAATAGAGTGTGATATAAAGATTAATTCACATCTCAAAAATTGAAAGATTTCAAAAATTCTCAATTAAGATATGGATTGATAAATTATCTTTCAAATTTTGAATTGATAATTCTCCTATATTTTAATTACTGCATTTTAAGATCATGAGCCTCTTTTACATTTAGTTAAACACCAATATTCAACTCCAATTTTACAACACATCATAGAGTTAAATAAATGTATATTAAAACTTCCATACTCATCAAGTTTTATTAAACCTAATGTAATTATTGTATCCCTCATTTTTTAATGGATAAACAAATCATTTTTTATTTTTATTTTTTAAAAAAGAAAGATGTAATGTAAAAATAAAAACGCAAAGACCATAAATTTGGAGACGCGTTGTTAGAGTAAAACAATGTCGTGGAAACAAGTCGAGGGGCCACTTAAAACCCTTGCCATCCACGAAAATGAATGTGGCCACCAATTTCAATTTATTATTATGAAATTAATTAATGTATAGAATAAATGGGTACTATTCTTTGGTTGGTATACCCATAAATTTTATACTCCATAAATAATTCAAATCACGTGGAGGACTAACAATAAATGTTTTTTGTCTCGATTTTGGCGAGTGAGAAGAGTCGTATCTCAATCGACTATAACTAACCTCACCAAGTTAAGAGTAACTGTCGAAGCTGAATGTGATGGAATGAATTATTGTATACTATACCTATGTGTCTCGGTTAAAATGATAGTTTTTCTTTTCGGTACAAGAATTAAAGATTATTAATGTAGGTAAAATTAATATTTCTTCCGTCCCTCTAGAATTGTTTTTAAGAAATTCAGCACAATAATCAATATGAGTAGATATAAAGGAAATTAGTAGTGCATGTGTATTAACTTTACATTTTATGTAAATGGACAATTAAATGGGACAAACTATGTAAAAAACCAAACAAAAGAACTGATTCTTTTCTAATCTTTTTTGTCTGCCATTGATGGTATTGCAAGATTTACATATATATTGAGATGATTGCCCCTTTTAACGGAAGAAAAGACAATCCTAATACCAAACTACATCTATCGAAGAAGGTATGTAAACTGCGAAGTACCCAATACCTTGGTAAAAATGTCGGCCAATTGATCACCACTGCGAATATAGCTAGTTGCAATAACTCGCTTGTGAATCTCGTCGTGAATAAAATGGCAATCAATCTCGATGTGTTTAGTGCGCTCCACAATATGGAGCGCGAACCGACTGTCACAATAGAGAATCATAGCCGAAGAGTGTTCAATCCCAAAACTCTGAAGGAGTTCACGAATCCATTTCAATTCACAAACTGTCATGGTCATGACCCGATACTCAGCCTCTACCGACGAACGAGACACCACATCCTAATTCTTAGTCTTCAATGAAATTGGTGAAGATCCCAACATCACATAATACCCAGTCAAAGATCGGTGAGTAACAGGACAACTCGCCCAGTCTGAGTCACAATAGGCACGAACGTGCAAGTCACAGTTCACACGAAGAAACAATCCTTGCCCACAACTACCTTTAAGATAACAAACAATGCGCAGTGCCGCATCCCAATGTTCCTGAAGCGGTGTCTGCTTGAACTAGGCAAGAACATAAACTCCATAAGACAACTCTGGACGAGTTATCGTCAAATAAATCAGGCGACCCACGAGACGACAATAGCCACTCGGGTCAGAGAGAGGAGCACTAGTAGACAAAGCCAACTCATAATTCTGCTCCAGTGGAAAACTCGACGGTCGTGCTCCCAAGAGGCTAACTTCAGTTACAATGTCGAGCGCATACTTGCGTTGACACAAGAACAATCCATAGCAATTTCGGGCAACTTCGACCCCAATAAAATATTTCAGAGTACCCAGGTCTTTCATGTGAAAACAACTGCTCAATAAATCCTTGTACCGTGCAATCAAACCAGAGTGATTTCCTCCCATTATCAGATCATCCACATACACCAATACACACAATTGTGAGTCACCCTGTGTAAGTACAAACAACGAATAATCAGCCTGAGACTGATCAAATCCAAAAGGCAGCAAAGCGCTCACAAGCTTTGCAAACCAGCATTGGGGAGCTTGTCGCAATCCGTACAAGGATTTACGAAGTCGACAAACCAAATTCGGCCTGAATGTATCCAAACCAGGATGCATGCACATGAAAACCTCCTCATGCAGATCACCATGCAGGAGCGCATTATGCACATCCATCTGATGCAGTTCCCAATTCTTAGTGACAACAATAGTCAGGAAACCCGTACGCTCACCATCTTAGCCACGAGAGCAAACGTCTCATTGTAATCAATACATTCTTTCTAATTATTTCCCAACACCACCAATATGGCTTTGAATCGTTCAACAGACCAATCTGAGTGATATTTGATCTTATAAACCCACTTGCACCCGATGACCTTCTTGTCGGGCTGTAACACTTCCATTGTCCAAGTATTCTTCTTCTCCAATGTTTGAATTTCAGCATGCATAGCCTCACGCCAACGAGTCGACTTAACAACCTCATGATATGTTCGTGGCTCTAGCTCACTCGCCACAACAGCTAAGAACACCCTATGACTCAATAAAAATCGATCATAAGAAATAAAATGTTTCAGAGGGTACCAACTGTTCGAGGAGATTAGAGGGTGAGGTGAATGCCGAACAGCTCCAACAACATAATCCTGAAGTCGTATAGTCGGTTCTTTCACACACAGCCCACGTCCAAGCTCCTCTACGTCATCGTGTTAATTACCCGAAGCAGAAATCAGCTCTGTCGCCTCCGCAGGTGCTTGTTGGGTTGTCTGCATCGCTGGTGGCAGCGATGCAGCTTACCCCTCCCTGGTCGATGACAACCCGCGTGTATCAACCTCAAGTAACTCGCCAATCCCATGATCATCTGGAGTCACTTCGTCACCAAGATCATCCGCAACAACTACTATCTCGGGGGATGACAACTCAGGAACAGAAGATGCGAAAGGAAAAACATTTTCCACAAACATCACATCTCGAGAGGCAAAATAATCATGCGTGTTAAGATCATGCAAATGCCATCCCTTTTTCCCAAAAGGATATCCCAAGAACACACTCCGTATACTCCGACTAGCAAATTTGTCTTTCGCTTCGCGATTCAACTCTTTCACGTAGCAAAGACACCCAAAAGTCTTTATATGAGTAAACCGGTGCCACTCCAAATACTCATACGGAGTAATACCATTCAAAACACAATTTGGTGTTTGATTTATCAAGCATCCTGCTGTCAAAGCACACTCTCCCCAGAATTTCACCGGAAGGTTTGCTTGAAATCGCAGTGCTCTAGCCACATTTAAGATGTGACGATGTTTGCGTTCGACATGCCTATTTTGTTGAAATGTCTCTACGCACGAGGTTTGATGCACAATTCCTTGCGCATCAAAGTACTCCTTCAGACGAATAAACTTCATCCCATTATCGCTCTGCAAAGTCTTGATATCTTTTCCAAATTGTCTTTTCACCATATTCACAAAGTTTTTAAACACTGAACTCACATCAGATTTCGAGCGCAACAAATAAATCCACTCACATCGCGAAAAATCGTCAACAATGGTCAGAAAATATGAAGCACCACAAGACGAACGAACCCGGTACGAGCTCTAAAGATCACAATGTACTAAATCAAATGAACCAACAGTTTTATTTAAATTCTCAGGAAAACATTTCGTGTTTGTTTGGCTCTCATACAAATATCACACTTTTTTCTTATCACTAACTGCAACATTTAAATATTTCCCGAGTACTTGCGAAGATGGATAACCTAGTCTATGATGCCATTCTTCGTAACTATCCCCACTCTTCTCAAAGTATGTTGTTGTCCTTCCTGCTGGATTTATTTAGTACACTACATCCCGTCTATCACCCAGACGTCCAATCTCCATCCTCGTAACAGGGTCCTGTAACACACATCTTGTCTTAGTAAACAAAACATCACATCTGTTATACCCCACTCTGAACGGTCGAACCGTCCAGAGGGACGAGATGAATTATATCCAGAGAAGAATGTTCATCGAGATAAGTTGCGGCCCTAAGTCAGGAAATAGCACGAATCACGGTCGATTTGGTAAATACAAGCCTGCAAGCTGCATGGATCAAGGGATTGAATATCATTGACTACAATTTAGGACCAATCCCCATAAATCAGCACTAGACTAGTATATTTCCTTGTAATATGAAGCTAGCCTGTATAAATAGGAAAAAGAGCAATACAATAAGGGTTCTGATTTTCGGCTTCCGTTGGTTCGTGAGAAGATTGGATCTGTTTCTTTTAGTACTCTTTCAATAAGAACATACCTGTGTAACAACAATTGGCGTCGTCTGTGGGAATTGAAAGAAGGAAGCAGAAATGGACAGCTCTGAATCGGCTAGTGAAGGAAATTCATAAGGCAATCGAAGGGTTTTTGAGGAACATTTGCAACAAATGCGTGAGGAGATGGAGGAATTGAGGGAGCAAAATCGGCGGGCAACCCTGGATGCCGAAAGACTCAGGGAACAGTTGGCTGTGTATCACGAACAGTTCAAATCCGAGAGTGCATATGACGAAAACCATGGTACCCACTCGGAAAACACGAACCATTCGATGGGTAGAGCTCCAGTGAGAAAACAAGATGAAAGGGTGAAGAATCTCGAAGCAAAGATGGAGGAACTGACTAAGGCCTTAGCCACCGTACCAGGCCTATTGACCACAGTTACGAGCAGCGTAACAGGGGACTACAACGATTCGCCATTTGTGAGTCGATTAGCAAATGCGTTAATCCCAGAAATGTTTGTGATTCCTATGATAAAGGCTTATAATGGAGCAACGAACCCAGATGAATTTATAACCCTCTACAAGTTTATGATGCAAACTACATCCATGCCGGAAGCAGTTCGAGAGGCATGCATGTGCAGGAGTTTTGGTGCATGCCTCGAGGGAGCGGCAATGCAGTGGTTCATGCACCTGAAGGTAGGGAGCATCGGGTCGTTTGCCGAGTAACATAAACAATTTTGCTCGCAATTTTCAAGTAGTCGAAGAATGCCAAAACGTTCGGATGACCTCTACCAGATAGTACAAAAAGATGGTGAGTCATTACAAGAATATATCAAACGATTCAATGAGGTGAAAGTTGCAATCCCGAGTTGCTTGGAAGAAACAACAATATCAGCTTTTAAGAAAAGGTTAGTACGTGGTTCGAGCTTGTTTTGGAAGCTAGTGAAATACCCTTGCACGACATATGCAAAGATGATGGCAAGGGCAGACATACAGATTCGAAAAGAGATCGAGGAGGAGAACTTCGGAAGAAGGGATAAAGGACGAATTGCCCAACGACCTGATGCGATCGCAGGAAAGACGAACAGGTTCGCACCATACCTAAATCGTGCCGACCGTAAAGTCACAGGCACACAAATCACACCAGAGAATGCAGTGAAATCCTTCAATATGAATGCTAACCCGATGGTGGTGATTCAAGAGATGATG
>JAPKLW010000188.1:588768-673257 GCA_026898455.1 Plectranthus barbatus
TGGTTCTTGCTCAATCATCTCATTCAACTCAAATACGCATCAAATCTATGCAAAACAACGTCAAACAAACCAAACGTAATATTTTCTCAAAGAATAAGAATAACGCATGAAAACATCACGTAATGGCTCAGTTTGAAGTATAATCTAAGCATAAATATATCAATAAAATGCACAGATTGAGTGTTTATCAACTTACGAGAAGCAACTCGAATGGCCCCGGACAGAGTAGACTGCTCGGTAGGTATTCACACATAAAAGAAATCTTCAACCCAACCTGCACTGTTGGTCGAGCAGCCCTTAATTAACGGTTTTTGCGTGCTGCCGAAATGCTTCAAGAAAAAATAATAGCTTTCGTCGTTCTGTGCGTGCAAGTTATAAAGCTCCGCGAATTCTCGAGTCGTTGGAGATTTGAAACCAAGATCGTGGAATATGAGTAAAGCACCCATCATATGCCTCCATGCCATCGGGGCCAACTGTATGGGGGCGATATTGAAGTACTCTAACACAAATACTAAAAAGGGGTGTAATGGGAGTCTGATACCGAATTTAAAAACGCGCGTCGAAAATGCCATGTACCCAGAAGGGGGACGATAGGATGATTATCCGGATTGGGTAGCATGGGGCAAATGCGGAATGACAAATAGAATTTGTAAAAATAACTCCTGAGAAGATCAAAGTCTAAAGAAGAACATGCATTGACTAAAGATCCTTTCAACTTATCTTTGTAATCAGGCGGATAAATGTCGAAATTTGAATCATCCCACAAAGGGGAAGGGGAGAAGGAATGATTATCAGACGAAGAGGAAGGAGAGTTAGAATAATCGGGATCTGAATCCCCAGACACGCCCACGTCAGACATACTCTCAGAGAAAGAAATACAGGACCAAGAAAGAAAGCTTACCCGAAGTATTGAATGCAGTCGAAGAAAGACAGCCGACCGAAGAAGCGGAATTCCACAGCGAAAATAATTGCACCGGAGAAAAGAAAACCAGACACCGATGGAAAGTGATGAGAAGACGAAGAGGCGTCCCCTATTTATAGATGCGGACGAGTTTTTGAAATTCAATTGAAACCCCGGGATTTGGGCCAGTTTAAAAAAACCCACGCACTACAGCCTGCCACGCGTCTTCATTAAAAAGGCCCAAATTCAGTCTTTCCTGCCTAAAAGCTAACACCCAAAGACATAAAACTCAAACCAGAGCGAGAAGTTATTTCGAGTTATACAAATCTTGATTGAGCCCATAACGCTCCAAGATCGCATCTTGATTGAGCTCATATCACCCCAAGATCGCATCTTGATTGAGCTCGAATCGCTCCAAGATCGCATCTTGATTGAGCTCGAAATGCTCCAAGATCACATCTTGATTGAGCTCATATCGCTCCAAGATCGCATCTTGATTGAGCTCAAAACGCTCCAAGATCACATCTTGATTGAGCTAATAACGCTCCAAGATCGCATCTTAATTGAGCTCGTATCGCTCCAAGATCCCATCTTGATTGAGCTCGAATCGCTCCAAGATCGCATCTTGACTGAGCTCGCATCGCTCCAAGATCGCATCTTGATTGAGCTCGAATCGCTCTAAGATCGCATCTTGGTTGAGCCAGCATCACTCCAGGTATACGCCTGGACTGAGCTCGAACTTCCCCAACACTTCATCTCATTCGACTTCAAAATTTTGAGAATCGATTAATCCATGAACCTAACTACCAAATAAAGCGACCCGTTGGCTCAAGCTTCATTCGAGCACCATTGAGCTCCAATAAATCTTGGGGAATTGTTGTACCCCACTCTGAACGGTCGAACCGTCCAGAGGGACGAGATGAATCGTATCCAGAGAAGAATGTTCATCGAGATAAGTTGCGGCCCTAAGTCAGGAAATAGCGCGAACCACGGTCGATTTGGTAAATACAAGCCGGCAAGCTGTATGGATCAAGGGATTGAACATCATTCACTACAATTTAGGACCAATCCCCATAAATCAGCACTAGACTAGTATATTTCCTTGTAATATGAAGCTAGCCTGTATAAATAGGAAAAAGAGCAATAAAATAAGGTTCTGATTTTCGGCTTCCGTTGGTTCATGAGAAGTTTGGATCTGTTTCTTTTAGTACTCTTTCAATAAGAACATACCTGTGTAACAACAACATCCATCTCATCAACTGTTTGTGATACTGACATCAAATTGCAATCCAAATTCAGGATAAAAAGTACTAGATTCGATCTAACTCCTTTACCAAATTCAACTTTTCCTTCTTTCGCAGTCACAACACAATTTCCATCAGGCATATGTATATAACAGTCAACTATAGGCTTCAACAAATTAAAACAAGCCAAGACACCACTCATATGTCGATAAGCACGAGAATCAATGATCCCAACTTAACAATTTTGTACCTTACAGTTTTTCGGTCATCGCAGTAGGTTTATAGTCCTTCAGAAATGTCACAAGAGAGCTCAGTTGCTCGTTGGTCAAACCCAAAATCTGCTCCGATTTTGCCTCGTTGCCACCTGGACATGCACCGAAGGAATTCTGCCCGCCGACAGTCTGCGCGCTGTTTGCTTGCACAATCGTCGCTGGTTGTCCACTTCGTCCACCTCCGCGCCCTCATCCACGACCCCGTCCTTTTCTGCTACGATCACCACTCCATGGGCAATTACCCCACCAATCGGGATAGTCGATGATTTGAAAACACAAATCATAATCATGTCCTCCACGACCACAGTGCATGCATTCTCCTCATTTTTAGTTCCGGAATGCTGAAATGCTCCCCCAACTTGAGCCAAAAAACTCTTCACTGTTGCTTTCCACCTTTCCTTTGACATCGAACTCATTCTCTTTTCTTGACAAACCTTGGCATAAGCACGTCCAAGCGTGGGGAATGACTCGGAACTAAGAATTGTTGACAAAAGCGTTCCAAAAACATCATCATCAAGACCCAAGAGAAACTGATGCAATTTTTCTTCCTCCCGTTTCTTGACAAATTGATCAACCGCCCCGCATGAGCATTCTGGCAGCGGATCATAATCATTAAACTCATCCCAGATTTGCTTCAATTTTCCATAATAACTCACAATTGACATACTTTTCTGTTTCAAATTTGTCAATTCGGCCCATAGCTGCTGAACTCGGGGACCGTTTGTAACATGAAAATATTCCCTCAGTTCCTTCCAAAATTCCGCCGCGGTTGAAGCACACTATATGGTCTTTCTCAAAGACGGCTCTATAGAGGTAATAATCCAAACTTTAACCATAGCATTGACCGCCGTCCAATCATCCAGAGACGGCGATTCGTCACCCGCCTTTAGTTTATCCAGAGTTCCGTTGATGAAATCCAATTTCTTCTTTGCAGTGAGATCGTTTTCCACGGCCCGAGCCTACTTATCATATTTGGTCTCCTTCAACTGCACGTGGGTGATGAGATTCCCAGGACTATCGTTTGATGCCAACACAAATGCGGGATTCATCTTCTTCACATCACCCATGGTTCGATCCCCCAACCTGGCACTGGTACCATGTAATAAACCAAACAGAAGAACCGATTCTTTTCCAATCTTTTTTGTCTGCCCTTGATGGTATTACAAGATTTACACGCATACAGAGATGATTGCCCATTTTTACGGAAGGAAAGACAATCATAATACCAAACTACATCTATCCTACCATAAGATATATATACATACTATATTTATCTCAATAGACTAAAAAAGAAAGAGGGACAATTTAAGTGGGACAGAGAGAGTATGTTATTATCGGGTGTAAAAAGATTGTCATTTTAGAAATGAGTCAATTTGGTTGGGACACCCGATTTGATAAGTGGGTCAATTAATTCAAATGAGATGGATGGAGTAATTATTTCGTATATCATCTGTAGTTTTAAATTGTTTTTAGTTGGTTCACGTAAATAATAATAATATCTTAGTCGATTAAAATATTTAGATCCGACATGAGTGTTGTTATATATTAAAGTCAGAATTGACGGAAATGAATCCAAAGCGAAGGAGTAACCCAAGCCCAATGTCGAGCGAATGGCTAGATAATCCTTCGAATGAGAGAGAATCAGTCCAAGTACTTCGTATCGTAAGAACAGACAAAAGGATATTCATTCAGCTATGGTGTGAGACACGAAGGATCCTATGGCCGATGAAGGACGAATATTCGAAGGGAAAATTCGAAGGAAAGTTCCTTGTTCGAATTGCACGGGATGCAAGGAACTGGGGCCGAGTCATGAAAAGCTTCCAAATGAGCTCATTCGAATCAACTATGAAAGGACATAGTGTGACGGAGAGGCTTCATTCATTTATATGCCGCTTTCATATCTTTTTAGTTTGGGGAATCTTTTGTAATTAATTCTTAAATTCACGAGATTAACCCCTAATTATCCGTCTCATTAGCTATTAATTATATTCTTTTTGTTTGTTTTTAGGGGATGAAGGACCACGACGGCTTCCCTCTCTTTCGAAAGGCTATCTTACCCTTGGCTCGACACTCAGCTTGGGTCACTCCTTTGTTTTGGACCCATTTTTGCAAGTTCTAAATTTGATCCATAATAAGTACTATAATCACATTTATATTTGATTGCATCTTGCAATATTAATTAAAAACATCTAATTCTAGCTCATTTTCAATTGTATATGTTATGACCCAAAAATGAGCAAGCCCATTTTGGTATCCAATAAGACAAGAAGCCCAAAAAGAAGAAGTATAAAGAAAATAGCTCAAGACAAGGGTGTTCAGTGATGGTGATTTCCGAGCTCGATCTCATGATTGGCCGAGCTATCTGTTCGCCGAGCTATCCTACAAACAGACTTCTCAATTCTCGCGGATGGATTAATGCGTTCGAGCTGAAAGCTCTAAATCCTATACTTGAAGAGGTGTTAATCAAAGCAGCTAAACGCACTGTATGTGACCGTTCAGAATGTCAGTTCGCTTGAAGAGTTGTATCTATTAGCGAAAGGTTGTCTAGCTCGGTTGGACTCCTATAAATAGGGTCCTCATTTATTGTAATAAACACATGCAAACAAGCAATTAATACAGCATTAAAGCAATTCAAATACTTTCAGCTCTACATTTACGGTTTACTCTTATTCATTTATTGTGCATTCCTTATTTCGCAATATTTCAATTTAGTATTTTTATAAAAAATAATCTCCAAAATAAACGAGCATCAACAGTATACCTACAATTTACATGTGTTTGTTTAAATTATAGTATAAATATCGTGTGACTATACCTTTAATACTCAATTTATTATTTAGTATAACCCCTAAATATAAATAACGATAGTCTAACGCAAACTTTTTACGAAGCTAGCAACAATTATGATTGTCCCAATTTGGACCCAATTTCAAGAAAAGTATTATTCTTTCGTCAAATATTTATATTCTTACCAAAAAAGTAATCTTAATCATTGAAATTACGAGATTGATGATAGATGGCCGACACTGAAAATTTTGGGGTCTGATAGGAAAAAAAATCTAGTGTCCCATATTTAAATTAAATAGCTATATGAATTATTAATAAAATATAATATTAATAGAAAATGTATTTTAAAATCATTCATCTTATTTGAAATTAATTTATTCAAAAATTTCTTCGAACAAAAAGTTCGAGTCCTTGGACTTCACAATCATCTTTTGAATTTCTCTTTATTTTTAAATAAATTTGAAACAAAATTAAACCAATCATATAAACTAAATGCATAATTATCATTTAAAAATATTTCTCCAAGCATTTTTTAGATTTCTTCATCATATGTTTTCTTTGTTTTTCTTTTTTCCTCAAGATAAAAGTTTACTAACTCAAGAAGAACGATTAACATAATATTAATATAATTAATGAGAAAATAATAAAATTAATCAAATTGAAATTTAAAATCACTTTGGAAAAACTAAAAAAAATAAACAAATAAATTATCAGCAAAGGCCTAGCAAATCACGTAAATGCAGTAAGAAAATGTGGTATGATTAAAAATAATTGCACAACATTATGATCACAAACAATTCACATGAATCACATCATATATATACAATATTTGTTCTATTGAAAGAAATGAAGAACTACCTTATCAACTTGTTTTTAGTCGCTACTTACTAAAATTCATTTGTAAGAAGCTTAAAAATAAAAAATAAAAAAAAAGAAAATAGGAGAAGAGAACTAGAGAAACTATGGAAAAGTGAAAGAGAGAGCAGTCACTTCGTATTCTGAAAGCGAGATCAACGTTTTTGTTGTCATGTTATATTAGAAACATTATAAATCTTACTATCCTAATTGATATCTAGAATAAGCTCACTATATTATTTAATATCTCAATTAATATTTTATTAATGTATTTTGAGCTAAATATCTTTATAAGGTTAAATATACATTTATTTATTTTTTTAATCTTTTTAGTTGAATTATATATTTTTGTTAAATGGTGCCCCTACTAAGATAAACCAATAGTATAATATTACTATTAATATATAATTTTTTGAAAAATAATACCCCTTAATTCGGAGGCTTCGGTTCAGCGCACTTCTCACACGGCCTCAGACCAGCACCGACTAGATTGGTCAAATATCTATAATATCGTGGCCTTTTCCTACGTGAAAAAAGTCGAGTGATGCAAATAGGTTGCGGCTGTGACACTAGTGCCATGTGCAAATCAAAATAGGGTGGCTCATTTTCATTTTAGATATTCGTGTAAAAACGATATCATAACTTTAATCATATTAATATTTTAATCCCATTTTTACATTTGGTATTAATTTTTATAATAAATTACAAATACTAAATAAATAAGAATTAATTAATCAAATTTTAGAATAGTGGAAAAAACTAAAAACAATACTCCCTCCGTCCCGGATTAATAGTCTGGTTTGGTTTTGGCACAATAACAAAAACATGTGAGTATATAATGAGTCGAGTGGAATTAATATTTTATAACAGAGTGTAAAAATTTATCATTTTTAGAAACAAGACTATTAAATTGGGACGTACAGAAATGGAAAATAAAATTATTAAAATGGGATGGAGAGAGTATTATAAAACAGAGAGATCAATTAAGAATGTTAATTGTATTTATTAAATTATTTTTGACAAACGTAAAATGTTAAAAAAAAACCATATAATGGGAAGAGAAAAATATAATTTAAGACATATATAATGAATCATTTAGAAAGGGGGTTATGAATGGTGGGAAGAGGTAGCAAAATGATTATGAAATGGTGGTTGGGGTGAGGGAGTTTTCCATTGTGGTTGGTGCAGCCGCATGCATATATTAAATATTTTTTAAGTAAAAAAAGTTTTGAAATGGATCATATTCTTTTTATGTTTTTTTTTATTAAAATTAAAATTTCATATATTATTCATTTGGTGAAAACAATTTATCTATAATAAAGAGATAATGAGTTCAAGCTTCTACGACGATTTGTAGGGTGTGTTTAAATTAATGCAAAAAAAAAAAAAATTAAAATAAAACCAACTTGTGTATCATCATTACAATACTATTACTTAAGAGGAAATATATCAAACTAGCATTTTTATTTGCAAAAACCATAAATAGCCATTATTACGTACTCATTCAAAAAATGGCCAAATTAAATTGAACGGACATAAATATCCCTATTATTAAAAAGATTTACGGGTTTACCAATAATTAAAACAATAAAAATCTCGTTTTGCTGAGAATAATTTCTAAAAATACATTTAATTAATTTCACTTAATATTATTTTTACTTTGACTATTTAATTTGTAACACTAGATAAATAATTAAATGAAATGAGTTTTCAACTTTGTATTTTGCGGCTTGCAACTAGGGGTGTTCATGAGCCGAGCCGAGCCGAGTATTGCCAAACTCGAGCTCGAGCTCGAGCTCGGCTCAATATTTAAAGGCTCGAGCTCGAGCTCGGTCGAGCCCTATTTTTCAAGCTCGAGCTCGAGCCGAGTTCTCGAGCTTAACTTATATCTGAATAATTTTTTCGAAAATTTTATGCTCGAGCGCCCAATCTCTGGTGAGGCAATTTTAGTTTTTATGTTTATGACGGTTCTTGCTCAACACACAAGATGTTAGTCACATTTGATTTTGTGGTGGTGGAGATTAGGGCCAAGGAGGAGGTGTTGGCTGTTTTTTCGTCCGTTAAGGCGGAATTGAATGGATGAGGAGGTGGGCAAACTGATATAGCAGAGAATGTGAAATGTAGAAGTAGAACCAACTCACAAAGAATTGAGAGATGGGAGATTCAGAGATGAGAGATTCAATAGAAAGAGAGTGAAGTGAGAGGAGAAGTTGCGGCGCTCAAAATTTTAAAACATAAAAAAAAATTAGGGTTTAGTTTCAATTTATAGGCCGGGTAAAAAATGTAAATAATAAAAATTGGAGGGATGAGAATATAAATACAAAATAATAGTTGAGCTCGTTTAGGCTCGCGAGCCTATCGAGCTGAGTAAAACTAAGCTCGAGCTCGAACTCGACTGCTACTCGAGTGGCTCGAGCTCGAGCTCGACTCGACCAACTACGAGTCGAATTCGAGTTTTTTACGAGTCGATCTCGAGTAACTCACGAGTTGGCTCGGCTCATGATCACCCCTACTTGCAACTGAAAGTTTTAGAAACAAATAAATATACATATAATTAAATTGGGACTAAAGATTTTAGAAATTTAAAAATTTATATAATTAAATAAGAATTTAAAAATACACTGACGCTTGCGATTTACGATTTGTACGTAAGTCAAATTTGTGTTTTGCTAAAATCTTAAAAATAAATATAACAATTAAATTAGATTAGTTTAAAAAAATTAAATGCAACTTATTTCGATTTGGATTTTTGACCATTTGCGATTTGTTTTTTTTTTTTTCATCTGTGACCAAATGAAGTTTTTTATATTGGACAAAATAAAAATTTTGAAAAAAAAATGAATTGGGAACCTTTAAATTTAAATATTTGTGATAAAAAATAAATTTAAAATTGATATTTAAGAATTTTGGAATTTATATATGAAAAGAGAGGACATTTTAGAAATAGGGAAAATATGCAAATTTATCCCGAACTTTGAATAAGTTCCCAATTTTATCCCAAACTTTTAAATATAATAATTCCAGGCTTAAACTTTGAATGAGTTCCCAATTTTATCCCAAACTTCTAAATATAACAATTTTAACCTAAAATTTGAATTTTTTCCCACCTCTCAATATTAAAACATCGAAAATCTTACATGGACACAAATAATTATATGTCATGTACAAAAACTATACACGGACATTACTCTTCCATGTCATTCCATGACTTTCATGAATTTATTAAGAATAAGGAATTTTAGAGTAATATATTTTATAAAATTCATGCTATCTTTATTAAATATAGCTGATAAATTATTAAGATATGACTTGATTTTATGTCTTTAGTCGTTTTAATATTAAAAATAAATATATTGAAATTATAATCTTAGATCTTATTTTAAAAAAAGTTGTTCACGAAAATGACATTATTTTAAAAAATTATCTTAATTTGAAAGTAGAAATATAGTTTAGATTAATATAGTATGATATGTAAATATGTGTATCCACGTAAGATTTTTTATGTTTAAATAATGACAGTGGGAAGAAAATTGGGAACTCATTTAAAGTTTAGGCCAAAATTGTTATATTTAAAAGTTTGGGATAAAATTGGGAACTCATTCAAATACTGAAATTGTTATATTAAAAAGTTTAGGATAAAATTGGGAATTCAATCAAAGTTTGGGATATATTTGTATATTTTCCCTTAGAAATATGACTATTCTTTGAATGAGTAGATAAAAATAGCTATTTAAGGTTTTTATATAATAAAAATGGCTAGTTAAAGTTTTGACTCTTACTTTAATATTGGAAACTAAAATTAAGGCTGCAAAGTTGAACATTGAAAAGCATCAATTTATTGATTTCAGCTAAATGATTGGAAGCAAAGCATCAATACTTTTGATTATAAAAATGCATTATTTTATTTTCTAATACTACAGTGATATTTTACTGTCTTAAATAAATTCCATCTTTTTATCTCACACAACTGTATTCACCAACCTTTGTTTCTGATTTTAATTCATAAAAGAATATTCTATATTCATTAGAAAATTTGAAGCCCGTTGTGACACAAAATTTAATACTGCATGGACCAAAGCAATTATTAAATAGTCCGAGTATATGTCACATCCAATTTAATAATTGGGTTTGGGTCCTTAGTCCTTGCTAAAAAAAAATACTCTCTGTTCCTTCCTTGGCATGAGTTCACTTGCTTTTGGTACAGTTATAAATATTTGTAAGTGTAGTGGAATTAATATTTTATTGGTATGAGAAGATTTTTTTTCCATTTTAGGAAATGGGATTAGTTTCGCGGGACAGACGAAAATGAAAAATGAGACTAATGACAATGGACGGGGGAGTATTAAAAATTTATAATTGGATCTCATCCACACTTTACATATCAAATCTATAAATAAAATTCTCAAACTATAAGATTTCATAAATATTTTCAGTATTTATTTAGTTCCCAGTTTTGGTAGCTATCCCAAATAAATATATTGGATTTTTATTTATTACATAAATAGTACTTCCTCAATCTCATGAAATTGATCTCATTTGGTTTCACCACAATAATGAAGGAGATGAAGATAAAATAAAGTAATAATTTATTAGCATGAGTGGATTACTTTTTATTTTGTGTAATGAAATTAATTTCATGGGACAGGTGGATAGTGGTGTCCATTTGGAACCGGAACTGCCGGAACCGGCCCGGCGGTTCACGGTTCCGAACCGGAACCCGAATCATTTTTCGACAGGCCGGTTCAGGTTCAAGAGATCCGGTTCCGAACCGTTGAACTGTGGGATAAAATTTTTGAAAATTCAAAAATCGACAAATCAGAGAGCGCCACGTGTCGCTGAAAAAATTAACAAATAAAAAAAATATTCATCGAACCGCTGGTTCCGAACCGGAACCGTGTCGAATCAAAACCGCCGGTTCCGATTCGGAACCGGAACCGAAACCGAAACAGTTTTCTCAAGGGCCGGTTCCGGTTCCAACTTTCTGGAACCACCGAACTGACGGTTCCGAAACGGAACCGGCCCGTGGCCACCACTACAGGTGGAGTATATGAATTATCCCCTTAAACTTATTGAGTTTTTTCCTTTTTTTTTTAACAAACCCTTTCATTTAATAATGTAAATACCGATTAATGATGCGGATGAAATCTTTATTTTTTTCAACTACTAGAGAAACTAGAAGATTGTAAGTATTTTATTTCTTGAATTATTATATTTACACGTGCCATTCCATTCATTGATAGAGCATGAAATATACTTTCATTATAAATTAAATCACCCAACTAGTCAACTAATGAAAGCAACATCGAATGCAATTTGACTAGTTTAGTTATTTAATTGTAATAATCGCTTGTTTAAATATGTTTTTTGTAAGAAAAACTCAAGTGTAAATAATTTAAATTATTCTGGCAATATATACTCATGAATATTCATAGTTGACTGGAACAGGCGATGATCAAATACGGTGGCTAAAAATTGATTTTATTTTGGAATATTAGGGTGATTTCTTTGTTTTCTAGTATCATTGGCTGAAAACTTTGGCCATATATAATTAATTTGCTTTATTTTTATTATATACTATTATAATTCGAGCTACGTTCCAAAACGTGTAAAACAAACTTAATTCGCATAAAAAGGTGTATAATTCTAACTTATACTTCTATCTATCATATAAAATAATTAAATAAAATAGATGGCCATGACTGATTAATGGAGGTGACTAATATTACGTGATGAATAAAATAATATTGATTTTCTTATGTTTACTTTTAGGGTAATTCTATTACCTTCAATTTTCTAATTATAGCCCTCAAAATAATTAAAATTCAAATATTTTTCTAAATGACATATTTGTCCCTATAGCCCAAATACTAAATCTAAAACGTGAAAAAAAATTTGAAACCCCAAAAATAATTACTGATTAAAGAAAAATAAATTCTGTTCAGTTTTATTTTTTATTTTTTTATTTTTTTTGCTTTCAGTTTTCTTTTTAAAGTTGTTAATTCGTTTCTCTCAAATAATTTATGTTTTGAATAAATTTAGATTGAATTTCAAAATTATTTTCTGCAAATTTTCTATATACTTCTCATAACAAATTTTTTAGTAACATTATTTAATTAAATCATCTTCTAAATATAATGGTGAAATAATAAAAACATTAAAAAATGATTTTCTAAAACTAAGTAACTTCTAGAATTTAGGGGTTATTTGAATTGAAAGAAGATGAAGGCACCCACAACCTAACTTGAAGAAATAGAATAAATAGAATTACTATGTCATATAATTTATATATCAATATCAAACTTTTGTAATTAGCATGATTTCTTTAATAATGGAAAATAGTGAATTTTGATCTATAAAATATTGTATGAATTTATAAATTTTTAATTAACTCAACACCTTCAACAAAAATTGAGTTCCTTAAATTTAAAATGAAAGAAAAGAAAAAAGAAAGCTGTGTCGAGGTCCACAAGATGATGTAAGGGGTTATGGGGATAATACTTAGATTTGTTATTTAAGGCTACAAGGATAAATATGTCCAATTCAAATATTATTTGAATTTCAATTATTTAAGGGGCTATGGGGAGAAAATTGGAGGCTATGAATAGAATCACCCTACTTTTATTGATGTTTTTTAGATTTTATTTCATTGATTATGTTGGGTCAAGTCCGTTAAGCTCGACGGCTCAAAAGATCACCGGCCCAAAAGTCACAAGGCCGCTGGGAATGAGAAAGACGTAGAATCGCCTAAGAGAAATGATCGACGTCAACTTTTAGAGATATTCGATACCGACCACTTTAGGGGGTTGGTGTCGAGGAAGACAAGATCCCTGAAGAAGACTTAGTCAAAGGGAGAAAAATTAGGGAAATCAAATAGTATTACTCCTAAGTTTTAGGGAGGGTAGTTATGGTTTTTAGGCTTATAAACCCTAAACCCTAAAAAAAAGGGGAGTTTACGGACTTTTTCTTATTTTCTTCGCACCTTCAATTTATTTTCATATTTTATTCATTCATGTGATTCACAATTTCTTTATTTTTGTATACAAATCTATGGGCTCCTTTTCATTAAAAAAATCCAACCTCAACAGATTCCAATACCTAAATTGATGAAACAAAGCATGATAAACACAACTGTGCATATATATTATTTTGCGATAAAAAATATTAAAATTTAAAATATGAGCACCCCATGAAGCAATGATATGGGTTTTCTTCCATACTTATGTGATAGTCTTGGGCCCGGTCCGATCCAATAAAAATGAGAAAATCTTTTATTTCCTAAAATTAATTGATAATTTAAAATATCTATTTAAATTTTAATTTAGGATCGTTGATCGCGAAGAAGGGTTAAGAGTCAGATTAACCCTTCGATTATTTTGATAGGAACATATTTGATCATCCATGATTATTTAGATCAATTAAACACTTTAACTTTTAAAAAAGTATGTATTTGTAATTCCCAAAACTAAAAAAAAATAAGGTGTATTAATAATTAAATTCACACAAAAATTTGACGTATTGTATAAATTTGAGGTGTATGAATTTTAAAATCTTTAATTTTCAGTTTATTGTTAAAATTAAAATTTGAAGAAAATCTTCAGTTTTAGAAGGTCGCGCAATAATTAAAATTGCAAATCTTGACGAACAATGAAAAATTAAAATTCGAACGAAGATTTAAGCAAAAAATTGTATAAGTATTCTCAATAAATTTGCATCGTGTATTCATGTTTGGATGCATATATATATACACGTATTATTTTAATATGTCAACCCGATAAAACTGTATTATTTAATTCGTTTTGAGAAAATTAAATGATTTTTTTTTTTGAAATTTCATAAATTAACACACCCTGAAAATTTTATTAATGCATTAATCTCAGTTTTCGTACAAGTTTTAATTTATTATTTTCAAATTTATCTTAGAAATTTTATTTATTAGACCATCTCAAATTCAATTTTCAATTTTTTAAAAATTTTAATTATTTGGGTCTATTTTTTTGGTCTCAGATTTATTTTTAAAAAACTTATGTTTTCTTTAGCTTTGTTTACTTTCATTTTAGGTTTTATTTATTTATTTTTAATTTTGAGTAATTATAAATCTATACTTTCTATTTTAATAAGGGTATAAATCGAAGGGTTAATAACGAAACATAATAAATTGATGTGGCGCCAAGGGTATAATCGTCAATATACATGTTGCCTCTAGCAGCATCGGCTTCGCGAGATTTCTGGAAACGACGTTCTTGAATTTTGGCGATTTGCTTGCACCTCCTCTTTTATTTTTAAATGCGAATTCAGAGATTTTACTCTTTAGGGTTTTCTGGTATTGTTTTATCTCTCTCGCGTTGGAACTCTACTCCACATTCGTTCGGAAGTTGAAAATGAGGTAACACTTTTGCTCTAAACTAGATTGAAGTTTGCTTCCTCGATCAACCTTAATTCTCGTATGATATTGAGTAGGATTGGTTGTATTTGCTGTTGTTGTTGTTGTTGGTAGTAATAATATGTTGTATTTAGGTGAAGGCTGTTGAATTTCGGTTTGAATTTCAAATTTCAAGTTGATATGCATTCGGAATGGTTACTAGTAGTTCGTTAATATTAATTTTTCTGACTTTGATGAACTGCAATGAGGTGAAATTGATTTTCATATGAATGCATATTTGATTGACGATGATTACTTAATGTGCTCAATAAGCGGAAGATTGCTTTAATACAAAGCTCAATATTAGGATTTCTGAGTTATTCACGATCCTTAGAGGTTCATTTTCCCCTGGTTTCGTTTAATTTGCGCTGAATTTATAGTTGTTTGCTTTTTTTCCTAGAAGTTGTTAGCATATTAGTTAGAAATGAGAATTTTTTGTTGCATCTTGACCTTATAAAGTTTTTGTGTGTGTGTGTGTGTGTTTTCTCCATTTGGACTGGTGTCCGTTCCCCAATTAAACTCCTCTATGAACTCCTTGGAGCGCTTTGATAACTCTGGTATAATGTATGCTTTCTTAGGTGGCATCCTATTTGGTGTGGTTTTGAATTTGAGCCCTAGGCTACACTTGTATAATGGAGGGTGTTCGGATAAAGCTTTATTTTCCGGTTTATAGTTCATATTCTCACTTCACAGGCCTCCCATGACTCTGAGGAGATTTTGTTAACTCTGGAATGACATTGAGATGTATTCACTATGTTTGCATTATGCAGTCGACATCCTGATGTGAAGTGGGCTGAAAGGGAGGACAAGGTATATCTTACTGTGATGCTTCCGGATGCTAAGAATCATAAGGTTAAAGTCGACCCAAATGGCACGTTCACATTTTATGCCACTGCTGGGGCAGACAACCAGCCTTACGAACTCAAACTGGATCTTCTTGATAAAATTATTGAAGAGGTGAGATGCATTTCTTACTGCTCTATTTTTGCATTTATTGCAAGTAATAGAACGAGGCCTTGCTATCCATCATCAATATTTCAAGTCAAATTGGCATATAGTTATTTTCTAGATTTTAAAGTTTTGAGCATTGAAGTAGATGTATCTCTTTTAGTGTGGAAACATGTTTATATTTGCTACGTTAGTAAGAAAAAGCGAAAACCTCCTTAATAACCATAAACATTGTTGTAACCATTTTGCTTTAGCTTGGGTAGTATTGAGCAATTGATTGTGCTACCCAAAGTTTGGGTTGGTAGTTTTGATTAGTTTTTCTCTCTAAGTTTGGGCTGCATTCTTCTAATCCTCCTGTTTCGAAGTTCTTGTTTCTCTAAAGTAACCTTTTTCAGGAGAGCAAAATAAACATAGGTGTGAGGGACGTATTCTGCGTTTTGGAGAAAGCAGAAAAGAAATGGTGGAAGAAACTATTACGTGGAGATGAAAAGATACATTATGTTAAAGTAGACTGGGATAAATGGGTGGATGAAGATGATGAGACTGGTATAATTGTCATTTCTCTCTTGGGTATTTTTTTTTTCTTCCAGTTTTGACATGTTTTAGATATTGATTATGTTTCTTGCAACTTGATCAGGAGGGCCTGGTGATTTTGATATGGGTGGAATGGATTTCTCGGTAGGTTTCATCTGATGCTTGGTTTCATGAAGTGCTTATCAGCAGAAGCTCTAATGTAACATCAATTTGGTTTACTGCTCTACAGAAATTCGGTGATATGGGTGGCCTCGATGATGATGCAATGGGAGATGATTCTGATAGCGACGATGAAGGTACTCATTCAACTGTGATAACATCCAAAATGCCGAAGTAGTGGTTTTATTTTTGTTGGTTTTGAATTGGTAAATATGTATCTTATGCTGACAGTTCATCATACGAACTACCCTAAGTTGCATAGTTGATTAGGGACTTCCTATATTAAGGAAAAGAATTACGCCTGATTCGATACGAAGTGGAGAGAAAACATACACCAGAAAAGTATTTGTTGACAGATATTAATCTGTATGGTGGTCCTCGTGATTTGCAGAGGTGGAGAAACCAGAGGAGAAAGTCGATGGTGCGGCATCTGGAGAAGCTTCGGAGACGAGAGTGGAATCTGTGCAAAGTTAATGAGCAAACATGCTTTCGGTGGAAGAATAATGGCCTAAGTGAATCTTTGGTGTTTTGTTAATTTGAGCTATAGTGTAGACATCATAGTTTGAAATGGATGGTATATTCTTCATGTCTTGTGTTTGGACTTGTGGGAGTTTTGTTGGATGATATATTTGAACTGTGACCAATTTTTATGGACAAAGTAAGGCTCTGATGAATGAAGATGAAGTATGAGAAGGAAATATAGTTTTTTTTTTTTTTTTTTTTAAATTAAAGGAAAGGAAATAATGAGTTACCTTGAGAAAATTCATGAAGAAATTGAGAAGTGGAAGGAAATACATACGAATATATGCACATGTGAATATGAATTAACTTTCATGTATTTAAATATATTAATACAATACGGAATTTCACATGATAATAATGAGCATAAGTACGATAATCTTTGACACGAATACGATACAATTTATTAGACTTTAAATATGAACACAAAAGAATACATCAAATTACTAGTTTTATACTTGGTTCTAAATTTTTTTGACATGACACGGTAAAATAATACAAACTTGTACGATAATGGTAGACACAACTCATTAAGTGCAAACATAAATTCATCATAAACATATTAACTTCTACACGATAATGACCTGATACGAATTACCACTCCTAAATTAGGGGTGATCACGAGCCGAGTATGGCCAGGCTCGAGCTCGAGTCGAGCTCAAATTTTCAAGCTCGAGCTCGACTCGAGGTTAAACTCGTCAAGCTCGACTCGGCTCGATTATTTTAATTTATAATTAAAAAATTATATTTTTTATTATTAAATAATAAATTTAGAAATAAAAATTAAAATTATATTAAGCTCGATAAGGCTCGTGAGCCTAGCTCGAACCCAAGCTCGACTCAAGCTCGAGCTCGATAAGGCTCCCGAGCCTGTCGAATCGAGTATCACAAAGCTCGAGCTCGAGCTCGACTCGATTACTATCGAGTCAATTTCGAGTTTTTTTCGAGCCGATCCCGAGTAACTTGCGAGCCGGCTTGACTCATGCTCACCCATACTCCTAATTGCAGCACTTCCATTGGTTGAGAATACGAATGCAATGAATCAATTGAAGAAATAAGAGACTATATTGGTAGGATAAAATTTTCTTTTCAGCTTTTTTTTTTTAAAAAAAAATTAAAATAAAATTAATCCTTGCTCTCCTTAATCTGTTTAATGATAATAATAATCTTATTAGAAAGTCCCGGTCAGACAATTTTATGGAATAAGAGTTTTTTTATTTTATTTTATAAATAATTTTATAATCATGCACAGTAAGAGAAGAATAGAAAATTAGGAGTCATACCCAAAAACCCTAGTTCAAGCGAAAAACCACCCACTCAGAGGGAAACAGAGACTATGGAAATTGGCGAAGAGATGGATATCGATGAAGGAAAATCAACTCCCAATCAGACCAATTTCAAGCGATTCGGGCTCAAAAACTCAATTCAAACCAACTTCGGCGAAGATTACGTATTCGAGATTATTGCCAAGTACGATTTACTCTTCCAGCTTTTCTGTTATTTTAAGTATTGTTTGTTGCTACTGAGAGAATCCGGTGATGTTGTGTTTCGCAGAGACGACTGGTCGTCGATGGCCGTGTCGCTTTCGACTAATGCGGTGAAGTTGTACTCGCCTCTCACCGGGCAGTACCTTGGTGAATGCAAAGGTCATTCGTCCACGATCAACCAGATTTCTTTCGCAGGACCATCGTCTCCGCATGTCTTGTATTCCGGCTCCTCTGATTCAACGATCAGAGCTTGGGATACCAGGTCTTTCCAACAGGTTCGTGTCATAATTTGCGGCTGCAGCGTCTAAATCTCGTCGATGGTGGAATGAGTGTATTTTCTTTTGAATTATAATTGTTGAGAAGCTAGGTAGTTATCTAGAACTGTGTGATTTCAGAAACTAAGTGAAATTGAAAGGTCATGGAGTTAAATTTGCTAGCAGGCAGGTGGATATTATATCGAATTGGTTTGTTGCGCATTAGTTTGGCCGATTGAACGGTTTAGGTTGGGTTGTGAAAGTATGGTGTGCAATGCAGGTGGCTTGCATAAGTGCAGGTCCGTCTGAGGAGGTTTTTAGCTTCTCATTTGGTGGGGTTGATGGTAATCTTGTTGCAGCGGGATGCAATTCTCAGGTATTATGATTATTCTTTCTCATTCTTGTCGATTGGCATTACTGTTATCCTCAATGTGTCCAATGTCTATTGATTGCTTTAGTTTCTACATGATTGTTTTCCGCATTATGTAGTGGACAGATGGAATGATGTTATCCTTTGAATTGATTTCATTGCACATTTTCTATATATGAGTTCATCACTCGTAGTGGCCTTGGGGTTCTCGGATGAAGAAGGAAAATTGCTTGAAAGTACATCTAGAATATATTCTTATGTCAAGTTTTCATAATGTGTTGATTACTAGCCATTCCTTTCTCATCTAAGTGTGTATTTTTTTGTATATTTTCCTTTATTCACACATTAAAGAGTGTTGCGATTTTCTGTTTCGCCATATCTAGATACTTTTCTGGGATTGGAGAACAATGAAGCAGACTGCATGCTTGGAGGAATCTCACATGGAAGACGTGACTCAGGTAATTAGATGCCTTGGTTGGTTTATTAACCAGGCAGCAATAGCAGAAGTAGGCAGAGAATTAATAAATCATTTTACCACCCCACCTGACTTTTTTTTATTAATAGGGGAGAAAAGAAGGATGAAAGAAATCCAGAAATTTGTCTGTCACTAATGAGCAAACTGACTTTATTAGCACAGTGAATAGTACTTGTATGCTTTTGTTTTTATTGGGGGTTAAAAGCATAAATAATTTTGTGCACTTTTATGTCTTGCAAGGGTTGTGAAAACATGATAGGGAAAAAATTACTGGATTGCAATGTCTAACTTGCCACATCCTTTTCAGCATAGGACCAGTTTGTTAAATATCTGGCTGGAGTTATACATCTAGGCTTGAGGATTGTTGGGATCCCTCTTTCTCTTGGAATGTATTGCGGGGTGAAGGGATGCACATTACGTGTTGTTATTATTATTATGATTTTTTGAGCTATACTTGCATGGATTTTTCACCTAAGAGGCAATAACTGCAGGTCCAATTTGTTCCTGGTCATCAAAACAAGCTTCTTTCTGCTTCTGTTGATGGATTAATGTGCCTGTTTGATACCAGTGGAGACATAAATGATGATGATCACTTGGTGTCAGTAAGTGAGATGATTATCTTTCGTATCTATTATACTCTTGTGCATGTGTTTTTGTCCTCTCGTGCAATTTTGATTCGTCGAGATTGTAGCCTCATACTTTTCATATGCATTATGACCAGGTGTTCAATGTGGGAACTTCAATTGGAAAAGTGGGATTTTTTGGTGAAGCAAATGAAAAATTGTGGTGCCTGACACACATAGAAACTTTGAGGTACACAAACGTTTTAGCTTGAAACATTTTATTTTAAGTAAAATCTTCATGTCACTAAATGTGATTGCATAGAATTTGAACTGCAATGTTTCTAATGACTGTCTTCAGTGTTTGGGATTGGAACGAATCAAGAACCGAGGCGAACTTTGATGATGCTCGTGCATTAGCATCCAAGAGCTGGGCATTAGATCATGTACGCACATTTTACCTTATTTCTCGTGTTGCTCAGTCATTTAGCATAAATGTGTGCTTACAAGTAACAAAACCCAGGTTGACTACTTCATCAATTGTCACTATTCTGCTGAGGAGGGCTGCCTATGGGTAATTGGAGGCACGAACACCGGCACCTTCGGGTACTTCCCTGTAAAGTATGGGAGCACGAAGACAATCGGGTCTGCAGAAGCTGTCTTCCAAGGCGGCCATACAGGCATTGTGAGGAGTGTGCTGCCCATGTCCGGGATACCTGGCAGAGGTAAGAACCGCGGCATTTTTGGATGGACCGGAGGCGAGGATGGTCGTTTGTGCTGTTGGTTGTCTGATGAATCTTCGGAGACGAACGCCTCCTGGGTATCAACTGCATTGGTCGAGAAATCAAATAAATCCCACAGAAAGAGACACACACCTTACTAGGGCTTTTCATGTCGCTCTCCTCTTTTCTGTAACATCAAGTTCATGTGTTGTAGTAATATTTAAGTTTTGATGCATCTGATTCCTGCTTGAGAGAAAAATAGGAGGCGACACTGCAGGGCATCTTCGCATAAATTAATACACACACGTACAACAAAATGAGATTAAAGGATTACTTCAGATGAGTGGGGCCTAACGCTTAGGTAGTTTAGATGAGTCTTAAGTATTTTTTAAGCGTTAGTTAATCGGTAAATTAATTTTTTATATTTAATATTTATAATATATATTTATCAATAATTAAAAAATTAAAATTATTGTTAAAAAATATATAAAAATAGGTCATCTAAATCAATTGAACAACCAAGATTAGCCCCTAGATGAATTAGATAGCCTAGTTAATGTGTAGGCACCAATTATTCATTAAACTAACTAGATATGGGAATTTGAAATTAATCGATTTGGCTATAAACTGCTTAATGCGGCTCTAAACGGGAGTTTTATAATAATACTTTCTATGCTTTATTCAAGCTCATTTCCAGGACATGAGAGTTATTTGATATAACGTTATAATTCAAACATCCTATATTAGAATAATAAATAGCGACCATATAATTTGCTTAAACACTCATAACAATTAAGAAATATTCAAAAAAGAAAAAATTACTTGAAACAAAATGCACAAACGTAAGCTTACACGAAACCACGCAGCTTAACTGAATGTAAAAGAAAACATTGAAATGGATAGCAAGGGCAGGTAATCATCGAGAACTTTTTACGTTTTGCCAATGAAAATAGTTATCTGAGGAGATCGAAAGGCAAATGTCTGTTTTTCTGTCTCATCAAGAGTTGCAAGTGGTCTTCAAAAAATAACACGACCATGCCTTCAAAGTTCAGACTTCCATTAGCCTTGGCTTCATCAGTCATCACCAACTTCAACGGGCTCGACCTGCACCTGTCACGAGATAAGCAAGCCAGCTAACATATATCAGCTATCATCATAAACTTTATTTTGGAATTTTTTTAACTAAAATTTTGACATAAGATACTACTACAAACTGATGGACAAGCAACATTAGATGTGATAGAAATCATAATAAAAGGAAAATATATAAGCTAGACATGCCTTGAGAAAGTGTAAAAGACATACCTCTATTTCCAGCAGATCTTCCTCCAGCTCCGCCCCTGCCTCGACTTGCACCAGCACCTCGGGCACCTCCATCCTCTAGACCACGCCCTACACCTCTTCCTTTAGGGCCTTCTTCTCTGCCACCTCTTCCTCTTCCACGCCCTACTCCCGGAGGCCTTCTGTCTGAAAGAGCATGCATGTATATTAAGAAATACAGTCTGCAGGTTTGAGTGAGGTAATAGACAATAACAGAAATTAATCTCAGGTATTTCATATATTAGGCTATCTTGTCGAAATTCCTTAATCATGTGAACTGGCAAAGGCCTACCGACTACTCAAGATGGAATTTACAGAAATCTAGTTTATAGTTGAACTGCATAAAAAATTACCTGAACGGCTTTTAGCCTCTTCTTGAACCTTATCAATCACCTGAAAAGTGAGTGAAGTTCATCAAAAGTTATCATAACATTCAGGGAATCCTATTTACACTTATAAATACACACGTGACCTGTGGGCACATAAAGCAAGGTTCACAAACACAATAAAAGTTGAAAGGCTGGTCAATTAAAAATCTATAGGAAGGTGTTTATAATGCATGATATATTTTGGACACTTCATTTTCTTTGGGATGCATATGCATGGGATTTTTCAAATAAGTCATTAGGGCTACTCCTCTAAGAATTCAGAAACTGTTAGAACTGATAAAAGAATATACTAAATAGCATCAACTGAAAATCAATTGATAGCAGTTACACAAATCTAAAACAGCCTCACAGGTGGCATCAATGGAATGAAGATCATCTAAATAATGCATTAACGAGTACCTCATCCGGAACTCTCAGATACTTAATGGTATTACCCCTGACGTAGCACTCTGGCATTCGCCAAAATCTATCTCCATCCTGCATATGATTAATATCGTTCAAATGCATTACCAGAGTAAATATAAAACATAACACCATGATAGATGGGAAGACTAGTTCAAATAATTTAAAAAAACGAGTGCAAAAGTCAGGTACCTTGGAGGTGCAAATCACTTCACGGAGATGGATGTTCATCCAAGTGTCACAGTTAACCAAGTGACCGTTGTATGTCTCCCCGTTTTTCAGCTCCACCAACTATCAAACATATTAGGAACAGTAACTTAGTTCACCTATCTACCATAATGTCTGCAACCATATTCTAAGAAAGCAGGATTGAATGAAAGCAGAATAAACCACACAATTACGACAATGTAAGAAACTGGAAGAGAGATAACTACTGGATAAATAAAAGGTCAGGCAAACTCCGAAATTGCTCTAGTAATCGGGAAAGAAAAAAAAACTACAGAATGGAATATAGATTTAGGGCAAAATTGTACCATAGGGTGCCCTTGAGCAGTTTTGAGCAACGAAAGAGGAAGCTGCAAACAACACAAATTAAATCAACCAAAGTGGAATTCACAACGATATAACGCTAAACAAAGCCAAAACCCCCCCCCAGCCAATATAAACCCTAACCGACAGCAGCGAGTAGAGGCTTACCATCTTCTCTCACTTTCAAGGTGATTAATATGGCTACTACGGCTACAATAGAGACGAGAAAACGGCGTCAGAATAAAGTGATGCGCCGTAACCAAAAAAATAATCGCAGAAAGAAAATTATGGACAGAAATCAGAGGTTACAGATAGTGAGTCGCGAAAACAAATCGATGCTACGAGCCGCCGCGAGGCTTCACAGAGATCGCAGAGTGGAGCGCTAGATCCTTCAGTCTCTCTCTCTCTCTCTCTCTCTCTCTCTCTACAAACTACGGAGAAGGAGAAGAAATGAGAACAGCAGCGGGACGACCTCCTCTTTTATATTATTATTATTTTTTTTAAAATTAAGTTGGAATATTTGGCCCTTTCTCTTTTTAATTGATACTCCATTAAGAATTCTAAAATCTAAACATTAATAATTGCCTTGTTTTCAATTTAATTTTTCATAAATAGAATACTTAACTAAAATTCTTTCATAATTCTTAATTTAAGATATCTAAAGACAGAATCTCGATAAAAAGATAAGTAGAAATATTTTTGTTTTAGGCATATTCAAGTTTTAAATTAAATTCAAACCCTATTGGAATGCAAACAAAATATAATCGAGATGAATAAAACCTTAATAATAAAATAAATGGTTTCTATTTTCTGCCCATATCTCTTATGATAAATATGGATAAGAAATCTCCAAAATAGAATGAAAAATATATTATTTGCACAACTTAAAAAAAAAACGATATAAGTTAATGAGCAATGAAATATGCACAAATTTGCAAGTAACAGTGGCAACGTCGTTGAGGATGGTTTTACTTTTACCTTACAAGGTAAAAACTAAAAAGGGATAAATATTTACCAACAACAGGTTTCAAGAAGTGGGGAAGAGTGAATAATTTACACATACAGAGACAGTCACAGTCACAGATAGAGTGAGCTCTCGTCTGTCTCATCGTACCCACACCTTCTACGGGCACTTCTCAAGTCCACCAGGTGACGCATCGTCGGCCGGCCGTGGGGGCAGTTCCAAGGCGATCGGAGAGACGCCAGATGTTGCAAGATCTGCTCAAAAATATGAATGCAAAAGCATCATCAGGCAGGCTGTGTTGGTGTTCACAAATGAGTTTGAGAGATGGGATGCCTCAACATGAGATGGTTTCTTGAAAATACCTTCTGCATTTCGTTCCTCCCCAGCGAATCGCCGATCATGATGGACGACCTGCAAGCACGCGAAGCAAGCATGGCGCGGACTCTGGGCGGGCAAACTGAATCTGCGCTGTCTGATCGGTAGCTGCCGATCATGGAGCATTCTCCTTGACTATCGGATAGGATAGAAATGAGATCCCTTATGTCTGTACAAATAACAAACGAGGCCCCAATCACATTCACTTCTCTAATGAAAAGAAAATGTGGCTGGAAGAATTTGACAACTAAGTGGCATTGTGAATACAAATAATTGCAACTTAAGGGAACTACAATTTTGAAACACAGTTCTAGTTTGAGATTATCTGATGGAACTCGAGAAGTTTTCTCTTCTCATGGTTTAACCCGGTTTCTGGATCATAAGCTAGCACAGAGTAAGGGCAGTGGCGGATGCAGAACTTTTACATCGTGGGGGCTTAATTATTTTATTGTTGGACGTAAAAAAAATTAAATTTATAACATTGATTATATTATAAATTTTTTATCACTATAATAATTATGTGATACATTATCCTATTAAAAGTTGAGCAATATATGTGAAACAAGATCTAACTATATTGTATTCAAATATTACAAAGCATTTTGTCAAAAAAAATATTACAAAGCATTACAATTAATTGTGTAATGTAAAATTATCTGTATTTCATTATTCTATTTTCTCTACAAGTTCAATGCATTTTTTCTTAAAAAAATATTGAACAAAGATATGTTTTTCATCTATCATAAAATAAAATCTCTTTTATCAAGTAACTTATTGATATACATAATTCATATATATATAATTTTTCATTATTTGGATTTATTATATTATAATAAGTACAATTAATTATGAATTAAAATTCAATAAATTAAAATGAATATATTAACAACATTTTTTAAAAAAATTATCATAAAAATATGGTTATTTATATTTATTTAATATTAATATAATAACATTTTTTAAAAAAATAGTAGAGGGGGGTGGGGGCCGTGGGGTCGGCCGATCCCTCGAGCCCCCATGTACCTCCGCCCTTGAGTAAGGGTGAGTATGAGTTAAGTCCGCTCGCGAGCTATTCGGGATTGGCTCGAAAAAAACTCGAAATCGGCTCGATACCAATCGAGTCGAGCTCGAGCTTCATGATACTCGATTCGATAAGCTCGCGAGCTTTATCGAGCTCGAGCTTGGGTTCGAATGTCACAAGCCTTATCGAGCTTAATATAATTTAAAATTTTATTCCTAAAATTATTATTTAATAATAAATAATTTTATATTTATTAAAATTTAAATTAAATTAAAAATATCGAGCTCGATTGAGCCGAGTCAAGCTAGACGAGTTTGACAATGAGTCGAGCTCAAGCTTGGAAATTTGAACTCGAACGAGCTCGAGCCTGGCAATACTCAACTCTGCTAGTGATCTCCCCTAGCAGAGCAAGGTAACAAGTAGAACAAAATCAAAAACCAGAGAATCTTCGGCACCTTCAAATGAATTACAAGGGAATTCTACTATCCAATAATATGCAAGCAAAGGGCTGCAGAAAAAATGGAGACTGTACATAGAAGGATCCGCTGTTACCTGCAACACCGAAAGTTATATTTTTGCTGAAGGGAACTGCTTTTAGTATAAAACGATGTCCACAAGGAGCCTGATTGTCCTCCACCATTGAAAAACCATTTTTCCTGATATTTGAAAAATCTTATTAGGGTGATCCATTTGAGATGTTCACTACTGCAAGAGCAATTCAGTGGACTTAAGAAAATCGAAACAAGAACAAAAAGCCATAATTGTGGAATTTGACACTGCCATTATTAATTTTCACAAGAATGGAACCTTAGTGAGATGGGATATCAAGGAAAACTCAAGACGCTCAAAGAAACTAACTGGGATTATATAATCTTCACTTAGAGAAGTAAAACGCACTAAAAAAAATTTAAAATAAAAAAACTCAATCCAAGTATCATTCAGGGGGCGTTTACTTTCTAGACTGGATTGCCATGAGTGACATGTTAAAAATTCACCTCACTCTAGTGTTTACTATGAATATATAAAAAGAAGGGAAATGAAGAATTATTTCATTACACCCTTCGTAGATGAATTCGTATCATTTAAGTTATCACAAATTTTGTCATTCATCCAGGCATCAAGATTTCCCAACCCTTTTGCATGGTAGATAGCTTATAATATTATTATCTATATCGGCTGATCACTCAACGTAAAATCCCCCCTAAATGTTCGTAACCACAACAAACATCTCTAGACTGTTAGACATGTGAAGTACAGCCCCAGATTACACACTACATACATGATGTATCTATGACCTAAGGATCTCACAAAAGAATGTAAAAAACAAGGCAAAGTAAAGCACAATGTTATAAGTGGTGAATATAGAAAAGCGAGGACACTTGTGGAGAACTGGAACCTGAAGATATCCATGTGCATGGAGATGACTATCTCTTCTTCAGGAGCTAACTCCATTCTTAATGGCCTGAATGAAAGACAAGATATAGAAGAAGAAATGAGAACCTAATTTAATATGTCGTCATGCATAAGACAAGCAAAAGGCATCACACAGATGACAGATCTGATAGATACACTATTGAAGACTGCAAGTTTTAGATAACAGTAAGAAATAAAAGAATTGATTCCTAGTTGACATGTATAGTCCTAAGAAGATCGTACAAGAAGAAAATTAAAAAACGTAAGCAATGATAACTTGATAAACAAAAAAAGGTTCACTTCTCAGCATTTGATTAGTAGCATAATATTTCTGAAGACTGAAACAGTTATTATTATTATTTTTTTTTAAATTGTCTTAATGAAGGACTGGAAAATCAAATCAATGTTGTCTTTCCAACATTCCAATTGCTGACCAAATTTCTTACCGAAGTAAAGGTTGCTGATTCAAAATGGTTGATTGCGACAGTCGCTCGAAGTTATATTTTTCATCTGCAGCATGCTGATGCAAAAAAAAAAGCACATTACACCAAACAGGCTTGAACGTTCAAACAAGCAATTGCACCTTTTTTTTTTTTTTTTGCGAAGTCACTATTATAGAGAAGAAGATTACCTGATCGACTATAAAAAGGTCCTGGCCTATCTTTCCAATGATAAATCCAAGATTAAATTGTCCAATAACCTGCAGGTGAGGATGGAAATTAGTGAGATGAGGAACAACTATTTATTCTTGCTAAATTTTAAATCATGTACTAATAGTGATAAGGGCAATCCTTTGGCAAGTGAAATTTCATGAGAAAATGAATCATGAGACCTTCATTTGTTTAAAATCTTCTTTCCTAAACAGTCTTTCCAGCTCACTAGTAGCAGCAGCTAAGGCTTTGGTCTTCCCCTCCTCATCTACTCCTTGTGAGAGCTCCAGTGAAGCTGCAGCGAAACCCCTAAATATCAAACACAGATGAAATTAACTTGAACTGTCCAATTATAGAATTCTGCGTCATTGGATGTTACATGAATTAACTTTCTAACTACCCTTGTGACTTTATACTTCCAGATGCAAGACTGATATATTTGAGTTTTGATAGCCTCTTCTTCCTCCTTGACATCAAATCGTCAAAACTGAACTGCAATGTGAAACCAACTTTTGAACCAGAACAAAGCACTGGAGCATCCATTGATGCACCCGAAGATTGCGATGGAGTCGTTGCATGTGAAAGTTCCTGATGTGTAAGTTTAGAATTTGCACCAATTGAAGTCGTTGGTGCTGAATCATCATCCAGAACACTGACTTGAGATTTCTCCACCTGTAATTTCATTTATACATCATAAAGTATAATTGATTCTTAGAAACCTGAGAACTTAGAGCGCTGAATCTCTTTTTACAGGGAGATAATTTATTTGACACAGAAAATATACCTTATAAGAAAATTATCATCACATCTAACTTTGATCAGAAAGGAATCAAAGGATTGTGTACCTTGCTAGCACTAGTTTGCTTATTTTCCCCACAAGCTGGGAGAAAACTTGCATCACCATCATCCTTAGCTACACTTTGCTTTCTGTCTCCACAAGGAATGAGAATACTCAACCCCGACTCCTCGAAGACACTATTGATTCTAGGAGTTTTGATTGGCTGCTCATTACATCTAATGGAATCATCAACTTCAACGTAATTACCAGGAGGGCTTGGCGATGGAGTATGGTTCAAAGAGCTGTTCACTCTTAGTCTATCTGTATGAGGTTCTCTACTAAGTAGAATACTCAATGCTGAATCATCGACAACCCTATCAATACTGCGGATTTTGGCTGCCTGAGGATCATTACTTGTGATATAACTGGTATCATCAATTTCAATGCAATTCCCAGGAGAGCTTTGAGATGGAGTACAGTTCAAAGATCTGTCTACTTTTATTCTAGCAGTAGAGGGTTCGCCTCTAAGGAGTGGGACTTCAGATATCACAGTTTCAACACTTTCATGTTTCCTCTTATTTACAGTGACGAATTTGTTGAGTGACGTCTGTAAAATACTAGAGCGTCCAAGCAGTTTCTCAGTGAAAACACTACCTTTCTCAGTTGATTTAAACTGTGGACAAGTATTCAAAATTTGCTTATCAGATGTCACAGATAAGTTCATCTTCTGGTAGCCATGTACTCCGGGAAGTATCCCTTCACCATTCTGTTTCACCTCCTTACCACATGAATCTTTTATTTTATCTTGAACTGTTGGTGGAGTACTGCCACTATGTGCACATAATTCATCTTCCTTGTCCTGAGGAACCACACTACTGTCAGCAAATAAGTGCTTTGATAGCATCTGCAGTCCCTCACGCGCAGAATGACTATTGACGGCAAGGTTGCTCTCATTAAGTTCATCTACTCTGTTAACTGAATAACTTGCCTCATTTGAAGAATAAACCTTCTCCAAAGCTTCTCTTAAGGAATGTATTATGGAATTTTCATCAGAGAAAAATATTTTCCGTTTGTCAGGAGTAATATTCACATCATATGCTCGAGTTGGAACAGAAAAGTTCAGAATGGCAATCGGATACTGTCTAGAGTTTGCACCTCTATATAACTCGTTAACAAGCTTGCCAATTTTGGGCATATCAACTGGACGACCATTAACGAAGAAGAATTGCCGATCCCCTATATTCCTCCCGCTTCCATATCCAGGCTTGGAAACAAAGCCTTCAACCGTGCAGCCACCTGGTATGCTAAGTGTCAGAGGCTCTAAACAAGAAAAAGTAGTTGTGCCAAACACCGTAATGATATTCTCTTTCAGGGACCCATTACCCTGAGTCTTCAGCACTACTGACCTTGCATTTTTTCCGGGGGTATTGGTACAAATTAATCTCACTCCTTTAGCAATAAGAGCATAGGCCTGAAAACCAAATCACCTATATCAGAAGTGGCATTTGAGAATCAGGAGATACTCTCATTTCTCAATTTACAATAAAACTTGTTAATAAAAAAACACCAAACCAGAAATATAGCCTTGGATAAGCATGGTCCATATAGAAAACCCCACTAGCACCTAAATGAGAAATCATAAAGAACCACATAATAAATATATGGAAGCAGAAGACTCACGTTTAACAAGCTGATTAGTTTGCCATATTCCTTCCGAATATTTCTACGAAATTCTTTGCTCCTCACAGGAAGATTGGAGAACAACTTCTTGACGGTAACCGTTGTACCAACTTGACGAGCAGTTTTTCTCTCAGCTGTCAAAATGCCCTGATGATCATATGTCAGGTGTGTTGCGATCACCTCATGAATTGTTCGAGTCTCCACGGTCACCTCCCCCAACGCACACAATGAACTCAATGCCTCCCCTCGAAATCCAAAAGTCGTCAATAATTGGAGGTCTGGAAAATCCAAGAGCTTGGATGTGTGGTGCTTTAATGCTAGCACCTACCAATATTCAAATGGAGGAAAGAAATGAGAGAAAAAGAATAAGACTCAGTTTGAACCTAAGGTTTTAAATTCCATCGTGATAATCATATGCACAATGGAAAATACAGAGAAACCCGTAAGAACACACAAAAAATTACCAGATTTCAATGTAAATACTTCTTATCAGATGAAAAAGAAACGGATTAAAAAGATAAAGAGCACATGCAAACTTAAGTAGCTCGCTCGATTCTGTTGATACCACTTTATTGTTCTTGACATTCAATTATATCAACTATTTAACATTAGTCTTGCAAAAAAGAATAGCAAAACAATCAGACGCCCCAAACAATGTGAAAACATTCAGACTTCTTTCAACCAGAATCGGGTTCGAATTCGAAATACTTTGAAATTCTCCGGGGAGACGCCGGAGCCGTTGTCGATGACTTGAAAGGACTCCAGGCCATATTCTTTCAGCGCAATCTCAATGCTGGTGGCGCCGGCGTCGAGGCTGTTCTCGACGAGCTCCTTGACGGCGGAAGAGAGGTCCAATATAACTTGCCCGGCGCAGATTCGGTGGACGACACCTTTATTTATCGGCCTAATGACTGGCGACTTCTCGGATTCGACTTCCATGGCCGTATTATTCGACATCAGCGGCGAGGTAAAAATCACATGTAGATACGACCACGAGCGCCGGATTCTCGCGCCCTATAATTGTTCGATGGTTGTGGCGGAGCTAGCATTGGCCAAGAATTGGTCGAATTTCGGGAATTCAGCGAGAGGGAACGGTCAGTAATTTGCAAGGAATAAAACCTAGGCTGAGGAGAGCGTAGATTTTTTTTTTTTTTATTTATTTTTTTTTTTTGAAGCTTTTGCCGCCAATACAAGCCGGGCTCAGCCCCCGGTTCCCGGCAAAAGAAGATATTTTTTTGTATCAAAATTGAGTTTACATTTGTTTTGGAAGTGAAACATCCGGTGTCGTGGTGTAGTTGGTTATCACGTCAGTCTAACACACTGAAGGTCTCCGGTTCGAGTCCGGGCGACGCCATTTCTTTTATAATTTTTAAAAATGCAATTTGTGCAGTATTTCTTTTAGGTAGTGTAAGCTTTAGAACACATAAAAACTTCTAAAACTAGTAGGAGTGAGCAAGAAACCGAAAACTAATTCCGAAACAAAATTTTTTTGAGTTGGAAATCATTTGCAATAAACAAACACATCATTTCATTAAATTCGTCTCACAATAAAAATGAAGAAACCGTCTCATCTGAGAATTTGCCATTTTTTTTCCTATTTTAGTTCAGTTCTTTTTTTTCGGACCGAAATAACCAAATAATCAACTTTATATATATAATATTAATAAATATATAATATATATTTAAATTAATATATAAATATTATATATATATATAATATAAATATATAATTTTTATTTTTGATTTTAAATTTTATTAATTTATTAAATTTAAATTATAATTCGGTTATAACCGAATAAGAATTTCGGTTCGGTTACTTCCAATGTAAATTTAGTTATTTTACATGCCAAAATCGAATAACCAAATACTCACCCCTATCGAGTAGAAAGCATAGGCGTCACAATAGTTGCCCAAATTATCGTATCATAGTGTGAGAATTGATTTCTGAATGGAAGAAATCAAGAAAATAAAAGGTTGAAACCAACAACAAAAGAGAATCGTGAATGTTAGCAAAGGGGAAAGTGAGATGCTGATATTGCAAGTGAGACAGATGGCCAGAATCTTGAAGCATCCACTTTGGCCTCATTACCCATCCAGTTAAGGAAAAGTTGTAAAATATTCGTTACTTTACAAAGAATAGATATCGACAATAAAAAATGGACGACTATGATTTAAGCACCATCTCAAACCCAGCCATCAGATCTGTCTCAGCGATACAGTCCAAAGGAGATCCGAATCAGATCGGACAGTCACTACTTCTTCTGTCACTATGTTTGATGTGCTGATCAGACCACCAAATCTCATTTCAGTATCAGCTGAAACATGAGCAATGTGAAGATCAATCAGCCTTGAAATGTGAAGAGGGGAGGGGATTGTGTTGAAGTTACTTACAGAGATTCCATTGAAGCCCGGTGGTGGTGGAACCTTTTGAAGGCCCAGAAATTGGTACGAGGCCGCAATGAGGTCCCTCGATGGCTCGTTGAATGTGGATCTCATGGTGATGGCTACTGGGAAGAAGTCGGAGGAGGCAATCATCGGATAGAAGAACTATGCGCGTGCTTGAGAAACGGCAAAGGACGTTGATATTGCCAGCCTCGTGATCAAATCTTCCGCCAAGTGCGCCAGCAACGAGGATGCAAAGCTGATGGAATAGGTAAATATTTAGTAGTGCCAACAACTTGCAATGGAATGAAGAGAAAAGGAAAGAGAATTTAAAACCATATTACCTTTTACCAATGAGTTTGCTAATAAATGATGCCATTAAGGAGGTATATGCATAGATATAGAAGTAACTAAAGAATCAGGCTTACATTTTGATCCGTCAGATTAGGTAGATCTCGAATGTATGCGACACATTTATGCAAATCCGTTGTGTCCTGATCATCTGACGCATCAATTACTTCAGTCCCCTGTGCATTAAAAAGCAAGTTAGTACAGATGATGTGCTTCTCGTGAATTTACAAAGCTGCAAACAAAGTAGCTTTGTTGGTACAATATCATTGAATTATTTAGTTTTGACAAAGTTGGAGAATAGCATTGGTTAATGACCATTGACAGTACTCATCAGTAGCCTGCTTGGTATATACAATATAATATATATACCAATACTAATAATAAATAAGAGTAGATAGCCAAGCATACTTCATACACCTCAGCAAGCAAGGAACAAAATTATGACCAAGATATGCAATCTATATCCTCAAATGAATATATGGTTAAATGTTCTGCCTATAGTTCCGAACCCAAGAATCAAGAAACAGAATAAACAAACATACCAAACCTCTGTAGAATACTAATACTTCTTCTCTAATGGAGTCCAGGTCTCCCTTTATTAAGTCCGGCTTGTACCTGGATCAGACATATAACAAATGACGTGAGTACTAAACATGAGACATGTATTGCCAGCAATCTTAAAGTTCTCTTTTCTAATATTCCCTCTAAAGCAATGAGAAGCACGGCTCTCACTGTTTTTGACAGAGGAGGTATCCAAAAAGAAAAAAAATCAAGTATCAAACACCAAGACATTTATTAACATATGGATCTGCCATCGAGGAAATGAAAGAATGAAAACTGAAACTGAAACAATGCTGATAAGATCATGGGGAAAATGAACTGAAAGATCAAGACAACATCAAACAACATTTGGTAAAAGAAACTTTCTTGTTCATTGATATCCATGAGTTCCAATTGTAGTACAAAGAAGAAATCAACAACAAACAAATAATCAAATTCAACCATTTTGGAGCAACAATAGATCTTTAAACTATACATTTCTAGGGTTAAAAACCTTCACTCCAACAAGTTTCAGCTTCGTCAGCTCAGAGACGGATCCGAGTACTGAATCTCATTTAAGTAATAGCAACAATTTCATCAACAAACAGGTCGAATGAAGACAAACAACACGAAACATAAACTCTGAGAAGAAAAGAACTACACGATAAAATCACTCATAATCCAAACGAAGAAATAAGAGAAAGGATATAAAAGGAAAGAAAAGAAAAGAAGGCAACCTTTCGCTTTAACTAGCACACAATATGAAGCTTGAAATTTGAAAGCTTTCTGTTTCATACCATTGCTCCCCTCTAAAAATTACAATCCTCCCAAGTAAGCTCCTTACCCCCAAATCAAAAGCTATCTATACTTAAAAAGAAGCTAACAACGCGAATTTGCTCCATTCAACTAGAAGTGAAATAAAATAGAGAAATATGCCAATTACACGAGAAGTCAAAGGCACAAATATTGAACAAACCTTTCACGAATAGCTAAAGCGGCTTCACCAGGGAACAACAGCGGCAACTCATCATACAATCTGTTCGCACCACCGTCGGCGCATATACGAATTCGTGCTGCACTACAAAAACACACCAAAAACTTAAATAAAATTATAAAACTGTAGTAAAATCAACCAAGCAAACAAATAGCTCGACAAATCACCATTGTTCCACAGGAGCGGAGTAAATCGCGGCAGGTTCCAGTTGAGGACGACGAGCACGTACTCGAGCGGAGCACCGCCGTCGCCTGAAGCCGGTGGATTTGAGAGGAGGAAGGACGACGAATGAGTCATTAACTCCATAGCTGATTGAGATAACAGTGTAGTATTTCAGATGAGAAGGAAATTCCTGAATGCTATCAAACTTCAAACCAATTAAGACCTATTCCATTCCAAAGCAACAATAGCTTTTGAACGACGCGCTTCCGATCGATCAGTTTGCTGTTAGATTTGACGTGAGAAAATATGAAATATAAATGTTTGAGAAGCGCGGTGAACTTCGTTTTCGCTCCTCATAAATATTTATATTGAAGATAGATCCCCAAAGGCCAAAGCTTTTCGTTTTGACTTTTTGAATATGATCTCAGTCGTCGGTGAATTTGCGATTTTTTTATTTTTCTATTTTATTATCGTTGTTGAATTTTGATAAATATTGAATGATAATTCATATCCCATTCCTATCTATAAAAAATAATATCAACTTGTTTTCTTGAAGAGTGCACAAAATAATTGTACAAATATTTTACAAAAATACTTCGTTGTCATTAAATAAATAATAATGAGCAAAGATTATTTTATGCATCATTATAACTATTATTCGTTGAAAGTGTTATTATTATAATTATTATTTACGAGCATTTATGTAGGGCTTGCAATTTCTGACACGACACGATAACACGACACGAACACGCACGATAAAAGCGAGCACGAACACGACACGAACCTGTTAAGCTCAAACACGAACACGACACGAACCCGTTAAGCTCAAACACGATAATGACACGACACGAAAACGACCCGACACGATAAAAATTAATATTAATAAAATGGCCAGCTTTTCACTTGGGAGTAAAAATCTTGAATACGACACGATAACACGATACGAACACGCACGATAATAATGAGCACGAACACGACACAAACCTGTTAAGCTCAAACAAGAACACAACACGAACCCGTTAAGCTCAAACACGATAATGACACGACACGATAAGACACGACACGATAACGACCCAACACACACGAATTGCTAACCCTACATTTATGTAAGATGTTACTACTACTAGGAATGTACACAGTTTATACCATCAAGATATAATAATTTATATTCAAAAAAAGATATAATAATTTATATATCATTCCCAAATATAATAATTCTCAAAAGGTTAAATTATTAATTTACAATATAAACAATCCCTATCCACTATACTAAATATATTAGAATTATAATTTTAGAATTAATGTATAATTTAAATACTTATTATTAATATTAACAATCTGGTCCGATTTATCTATTCAATGTGAATCAAATAAAATGATACAGTTTGAAAATTATAGTTCAGCAGGCAAATTTCTTATTTGTTGTCGGCCCGACCAAATCATTTCAGTTTAACTGGTCTGACCGATTTGGACCGAACCGTGTACACTCCTAACTATTAATATTCATTAGTCCTTACAAATCAATCCAATATGACTTGGTGCTAATATTTGTTAAAACTAGGGTTTGTATAGAAAATGAGAGAGAAGATGAAGAAATTTCATTGAATCAGAATGAATGTTACATGTGCTGTATCTATCTTATTTATACAAGAGAATCTTTTCATAACCTTCTAACTAACTAGTCTCTAACTAACTCACTTCTAGAAGCAGCTCGATTCTTCACTTCTAGAAGCAGCTCGATTCTTCTAGCCTTTTCCATGCATTCCCATGCATACTCCAATACACCCCTCGAGAACCCTAGCCGGGAAGAGCTTGAACATTCAGTTTTGAAGACAGAAGCTGGAAGCGAGCCATGGAAAGAGGCTTCGTAAATATATCTGCAATTTGCTCAGCGGAAGGAACATGGCCAATCTCTACATCATTGCTAATTATCCTCTCACGAACGAAATGAACATCTGCTTCTATATGTTTCGTACGAGCATGAAAGACGGGATTTGAAGCTAACGACAAGGCGCTCTGATTGTCGCACCACAACCGAGCTGGTGATAAAAGAGGAACACTCAATTCCTTAAACACGGACTGAAGCCATACCATTTCTGCAACCGTATCAGCCAAAGCCCGATACTCGGACTCGGCGCTGCTCCTGGCTACAACAGTTTGTTTCTTAGAAGACCAAGCAAGAAGGTTCTCGCCAAAAAAGATACAGAAACCTCCAGTAGAACGCCGGTCAACCATGTCACTTGCCCAATCTGCATCACAAAACCCGGTCAGAGAAAAGGAGGTGATGGGTTTGAAGAATAACCCATGAGTACAAGTTCCTTTCAAAAACCGAAGAACTCGTTTGCAAGACTCCCAGTGAGCTTCGGTAGGTGCTTGCAAAAATTGGCTCAACTTGTTTACGGCACAGCTGATATCAGGCCTTGTAAGGGTGAGATATTGTAGAGCTCCCACCACACTTCTGTATAGAGACGGTTGAGAGAACGGTGGACTGTCTTGTGTGCTGAGACGAACGGTTGTACTCATAGGGGAAGCACACGAATTACAGTTGGACAGGTTGGTGCGATGAAGAAGATCACGGATGTATTTTGGTTGATGAAGTAACATACCATCAGTGCTGCGACAGACCTCTATGCCCAGGAAGAAGTTGACCGATCCCAAGGTCTTTAGAGAAAACTCACTATCCAAATCGTGAATTAAACGATTAATTTGAGAATCATCACCTCCAGTGATAAGAATGTCGTCTACATAAACAAGAACCATAAGTGGGTTAGAGGATGTAGTATCAATAAACAGTGAATGATCAAATGTAGACCGATGAAGTCCCCATTGTAACAGATATTGCTTTAGTCGTTCAAACCAAGCCCTAGGGGCCTGTCTCAACCCATAGAGTGACTTAACAAGCTTACAGACATGTGATGGAAGACTGGGATCTTCAAATCCCTTAGGCTGCACCATGTAGATCGTCTCTTTTAAGAACCCATTTAGAAAAGCATTGTTGATGTCTATGTGTTGGATGTCCCAGCCGTATGTAACAGCCAACGACATGACGAGGCGTACAGTAGTTGGCTTGACTACTGGGCTAAAAGTATCTAGAAAATTGACTCCTGCTTGTTGTTCAAACCCGCGCGCCACCAGCCGCGCTTTAAATCTGTCCACAGAGCCATCAGTCCTTCTCTTTATTTTGAACACCCATTTGTTAGAGATAGGATTGATAGCATCGGAGGATGGAACAAGACACCAAGTCTCATTTTTAATGAGCGCATCATATTCAGCCTGCATGGCTGCTTTCCACTTAGGATGTGCCAAAGCCTGATCAACACTTGAAGGTTCTGCATCATCAAACAAGGTTGTCACAGCAAATGCTTTAGACTTAAAAATACCATTCTTCGACCGAGTAACCATGGGATGGCATGGGGGAATGATTTGTGGGGGAGAGATAGTATCAGAGGGAGAGATATGATCAGGAGATATGGAGATAGTGTCTGAATTAGGAGCAGTAGGAGTTGGATTAGTAGCAGTATCAGCTGGAGAAGAAGATGTTTCAGATGGAACAGATAACTGAGGAGTAGGAGCAGACACGGGTTGAGATTTGTTTACTTCTGTATCATGATAAGAGTTGGAAGAACTCGATGCTTGCTGACTAGGGAAGACATTAGGAAGTACAGGTTCTACAGATGAGAGAGGAGTAGATGAGACAGGAATAGAGTGAGGAATTAAAGGAGTAGATGAGGAAGATACCTGAGCTGGTGCAAACAAAGATGAGTAGGGAAACTCTAACTCATTGAAATGGACTGTACGAGCAATGTACATACGGCCATTGGGACTGAAGCATTTGTACCCTTTATGTATATTGCTATATCCCAGAAATATGCATTGTGAGCTCCTAAACTGAAGCTTAGAGCTGTTGTATGGTCTGAGGTATGGAAAACAAGAGCAGCCGAAAGATCTCAGAAACTTGTAATCTGGTAACTGTTTGAACAACTGAAAGTAGGGTGAGTTAGAGTGAACAGATGGTGTAGGGAGTCTATTAATAATGTACACAGCAGTTTCAAATGCTTCCCACCAAAAAGTAAGTGGAATACCAGCTTTAGCAAGTAAGGAAAGTCCCATATCAGCTATATGACGATGTTTTCTTTCCGCAGTTCCATTTTGAGGATGTGTGTAGGGACAAGATTTCCTAATAACTACCCCCCGTTCTTGAAGAAAAGGTAAAAGAGGAGAGTATTCAGATCCACAATCAGACTGTAAGGATTGAATATCAGATTGAAATTGAGTCTTAATGTAATTGAAGAACTTAATGCAGATATTCGGAACTTCAGATTTAAGAGATAAGGGAAAAATCCAAGTGTATTTAGTGTAGTCATCCACAAAATGAATGTAGTATTTATATCCAGCAAGAGAAGGGGTTGCTGCAGGCCCCCATACATCGGTATGAATGAGTTGAAACGATTTACAAGTTCGAATAGGACGGGAATGGAATGAAATCTGATGCAACTTCCCTAGACAGCAAGCATTACAAAAAAGTAAATCAGAGGACTTTACATTGACACGTTCCAGATGAAGAACAGACTTGAGGGTATCTGGGCCAGCATGCCCAAGGCGATGGTGCCAAATCATGGCAGTATTTTCTGGTTTAGTTGTAGAGAGGAGGCAGGAAGAAGTGGTAGAATGTGTGATAGCAGCAGGCTTCAATTGAGGAACATCAAGCTGGTACAGACCTCCTTTAAGTTTGCCTTGCAACAATATCTTGTTTGTCACTTTGTCCTTCACCAAACAATGTGAATGATGAAATTCAAAAATAACATTGTTATCTCTAGTAAACTGGGAAATACTCAAGAGGTTTTTGGTAATTTGCGGAACAAAGAGAATTCGATCTAAGAGGATAGTATGATTGGATTGTAGACTAGGGAGATAGGATTTACCAATGTGTGAAATAGGTAGGGATGTGCCATTACCCACGGTTACCGAGTCTTGTCCATGATATTCATCCTTAATCTGTAGCTTTCCCAGATTGGAGACAATGTGAGAGGTGGCTCCACTGTCAACATACCATTCTGCCGAGGCTTCATGATTCAGTTGTGAAGCAGTGAATGCTTGTGTGTTGTGATCGACCAGTGGTTCAGGTCCAGTAAAAGAAGTGTCAAACCTGCGATAACACTTCAATGCAACGTGGTTAGCTTTACCACATAATTGACAGAATGTCCGTGACTTACTGTACCGGCCTCCTCGTCCGCCGCGATTATTACGGCCTCCCCTTCCTCCACGGTTATTAGAGCCTTGAAACTGAGTTGCAATATGAGCCGATGGAGGTGTGAATTGCACAACTGAATTGTTCTTCTGAATTCTGATCTCATGTGTTTGGAGAGCAAAATGAACCTCCGTAACTGATAGTCGCTCCGTACGAGACGTAAGATTGACAACCACTGCGTCAAATTCACTGCCCAAACCTTGTAGCACATGAAGAATAAATTCATCGTCGGAAATAGCGTGTCCAGCCGCCATGAGATCATCAGCTAGTTCGCGCATTTTGACCATGTATTCGTCTATGGATAGATCGCCTTTCACCTGCGCATTGAGTTGCGCACGTAGCTGCAGTATTCTCGCTTTGGATGTGTTCTGAAATAATTGCTCTAGAACAGTCCAGATCTCCGCCGCCGAGGAGCAGCGAGAGATGTGACCAAGCATAGCTTCCGATACCGAAGAGAGTAGCCAACTTACTAGCAGTTGGTCTCGCTTGATCCACTCCAGATATTCTGGATTGAGTTTAGGCGCAGCACTCTGAACTTGTGTCGCCGTGGAATCAGTAGAATCTGAATCAGAAGATAGCACATACTTCACAGGAGCAGAAATGAAACCGAGGAGATAATCGTCTAAACCATGTGCGCGAACTGTAGACAGAACTTGTGGTTTCCAATAGTGATAATTGGATCGAGTGAGTTTGAGTGAGATAGAAGGTAGAGTAAGAGAGGTAGCCATGAGAGAGATTGGCTCTGGCTCAGCGTGATACCATGTTAAAACTAGGGTTTGTATAGAAAATGAGAGAAAAGATGAAGAAATTTCATTGAATCAGAATGAATGTTACATGTGCTGTATCTATCTTATTTATACAAGAGAATCTTTTCATAACCTTCTAACTAACTAGTCTCTAACTAACTCACTTCTAGAAGCAGCTCGATTCTTCACTTCTAGAAGCTCGATTCTTCCAGCCTTTTCCATGCATTCCCATGCATACTCCAATAATATTCTAAAAATAACGGCGACCGAGTAGCACTGTGGTCTCCGCCACATGTATAAATAAACAAAAAAGAAAAAGAAAAAATATTATGAATTTCAAATAATGCAACCGACGAGGTCTCTTCCCCATTCCATTCCAACCCTGTGGACCCACCCTTTTTTAATGTTTTTTTAATTTTCAACCAATCACAACATCCACTTGTATTGTTATATGTTTTGTTAAAAATTAATAATAAAATTGATATATATTTTATATAATATCATAAAAATAAATAAAAAATATACCAAAATTCATAATTTTTTCTCTAAAAATAGAGACCAATATTGATATATTTATTGTTTGGTTTTAAATTAATATATATACTGCATTATATTGATTGATCTACACCATTCATACAAAAATAATCAATCTGAAACGTCCGTAGAAAGCACAATCTATGGCAATCTGATATCCACCATTTTATTTTGCTTGATCAATGAAATTTACTTTTATTTAGTCCCCTTGAAAAATTTTATATTTTTTATTATTTTAATTACAACTATTAATTTTAATTTTATTTCCTTACAATAATTTATAATTTTTATTATAATTATTAATTTATTTTTGAAAATAAAATTAAATAAAAATTAGGATGGTTGGTAAAATTGTTGTGGTTGGATTTAGATGATACTGATGATGCAGAAGAGAGAGAATTGTAACAACCTAATATACTAGCAATAATTTCCCAATTTATACTAAGATATTAATGATGATTTTCCTGCAATTTCTGTGACACTGCCTCGGAAATTAGAAGAATTAGATAGGAAGGATAGAGAGGTAGAGAGAGAACTAGGAAGAGAGAATAGGGTTAATTTCATTCATACCCCAAAACATTATGTTTCGAAACCATATAAAATGACTAAAGATGGACCAAACACAAATGCAAGATGCAAATAACAAAATCTAAATAGATTGGACCCACAACCAACTATTATTTGGGCTGAATTAAAATAACTAGTGGGCTGTTGCAATCCAACTCTCATGCCTAATGAAATCAGCCACTAAATGTGTTAACTTCCATCTCTTCCGACAAAACACCTTGTGCACGCCCATCCATCTCCCCCGAACCCTCTGCGGCAATTCCTTCTTCATCCCTACCGTACTCCTCTCTCTCCTTTCGCATCCCCTCAACTCTCCGACCTGTGACAATACGTCCCGGTCGGAAAGATCCTTGACCCCAATGATATATTCCAAAAGATCAAGATCAAATCTCTGCGCACTCGTTCTTCAGGTTTCTATGCATAATCAATAGGACATGCTAGGAACAAGCATAGGCATAGCAATTTATTTTTGATATTCTAGTTATCGATCTTGGCAAACGGACTTCGTGATTCAGTTCACGAATCCCTTTACTTCCACCGTGATCACAACTCGCTCGTCCCTCCTGTCGTTGGCCCTGTGGGACTCCTCCTGGCTGCGAGAGAATGACTGCCTCTCCTCGTGTTCGATCGTCGCTCTTTTGGATGGGGGGAACCGGCCCGTCTCCCTGAGGAAGGTCGGTTCCTCTCCGATTGTCTTGCCTCCGCCTTTGCTCTTTCTTTCACCTTCAACGCCTATGCAAGGGCAGCCCTGGTCGACTTAACTCCTCTCATCTTTGCGGGTAAATCCTCAATCCTCCTGGCTCTCAGTTTCTTCCACGAAGTCATGTCCGTAGAGTACGCCTTATTTACGCTCCGCAGCTCCGCCTTCGTGAGCGCAATCCTCTTCAAACTTGCAAAAATAACCACAATGCATCAAAACCAAATTCAGCCCCAAACGAAATAAGAGATAGCCTAAGAAACGAGAACCGACTCAAGATGTCGTGCTCGATTGGAGTAAACTCGGGATTCTTTGCATCCATCTCCAAATAGAACCATCGGCTCCACCACCTTGAAGAGTTGTCAGGTGCACCTGTGACCAATGGGGGCCTTTATCCAGTCCATCGAGTAGCGTAGTAATACCCCAATCGGTAGGGGTTGAGGCGATAAAGGTAATGCCACTCACGAACGAAGGGCAGGCCAAGTCCTTGGTCCATAAAGATCAAGAACGTTTCCACTAAGTGACACCTGGTCACCGGCGACAGGTTAAAGGGATACAACCCATGAGAATTCAGCACGTTGCTAAAGAAGGGATGAAGCGGAATATCAACTCCTTTTTCTAAAATAGGCAAGTAAAATGCCACAAAGCCGTTCGGCGGCGCTAGCCGAATCTGCTAACACTTCCACCAGCTGGCCTACGGAGACCGAGGAAACCGCATCCCTCACCTGATCCCTCTTCGGTTTCACTTGCTTTCGGGTACAAGACCTGGCGGACTGGATCGGAGGTTCCCCGCCGGAGGAAGACGACACCTCAACTATGGGTTGCCTAGAGGAGGAACCCTCACCGACATCCTGACCAACTTCTGGAAGACTCCTACCCAAGGACAAGGAACCCACCTCCTCTGAGGACGATGGGTTGACAGGCGAAGACTCATATTCATGGGCGGGGGAACTACTACCCCTATTTCGATAATCGGACGGCGAAGACATTGAAAAAGCACAAACTAGAAACCCCCAAAAAAACCAACGCACGAACCCTACTACCAGAACGAACACAAGAACAAGCACTTACAAGGAATAACTTAAGATGATCGCATGGGATTGAAGGCTACTAACCTCAGGACGGAAAATCAAACACAGAGAAAAGGTTGCAATCGCCGCAGAAAATGCCCGGGGGAAAGAAAGTGGAGGCTCGAGCAATTATGAGGGAAAAGAGTGATGTGAAATGATTTTGCAGGCGACGGTTTGCCTCCCAAACGGCTCACAAAACTGCCTCTGAATTTTCGCATTATTACGGTTACGCCATTGCAACGTGGCGGAGTAAACAAACCGTTCCTACGCACGAATTTCAAAAGATTCAACCTGGGATCCAGCCCGCTCGGCCCGATGACATATGGGTCCTGGAAAACCAAACCCCTCTGAGGTCCCTTACTTCCTAAGGGACCCACAGATCCTACGATCTATAAAAAACCAATAAAAACCTCCTGCAAGAGTTCCCCACGGGGACGCATAGAGCGCTGCGCATGAGAGCTTGACTCCCATAAAGCGGGAGGTCCTACGGGATATCCCCACCTACCTCGTGGTTTCGGACCCACGAATTGAGCCCGCAAGGCAGCCCCACGGGGCTACTTGCACCTCCATGTAAAATCCCCCAAGCTGGATCTTACAATCGTCGAGTTCACCTCCGGGTAACCGACCTTCCAAAGGAGATAGGGACCTTACGAGGATCCCTCCTGGGCTCCCGATACCTCCTCACGAGGAGCTCGGAACTTCCACGCTCTGGGCACTTGCATGTAACGGGTAGGACCCAACTGTTCTACCTTGGGGTCTCTCTAGCTCACTCAACCCCAAGCCCAAAGGGGCTATTGTTGGGCCCAAAAATAGTTGGGCTAGAAAAGTCAGGCCCAGGACCATCAAGAATGGCAACGACCCAAAATAACGTACTTAAACGGGCTCAGCGGCTTCGGAACGACGATCTCAACTAGGCCCAAGACCCAACATACGGAGTACAAGCTCCAGCACCCAGTCAAGGCCATGACCTCCTCTTGCCTCGGGACCACCTGTTCTAAGATCAAACGAGAAGGTCCAATCCTCGTGCACGACCCTAGCAGGAGACACCAAATTTGGGAACGCACTGAAATTGGAAGGAAGTTAAAAGACTATAGGTCAAAGTCGCCTCCTCCCTGAAAATCGGAACTACCCCCGAAGATCTCGCGCGGTCGACGATACTCTCCCGTTATGGAGCTCAAAAGACCCTAGCCAACCAATTCCGCGAAAGAAGCTCCAACGGTCGACACCAACGGCTCCCCCTAAAAGTCGGAACAACCATGGAGTAATGCTAGGGTTGTAAACACCTCCCTTGGTCTATAAAAGGGATGTGGAAAGTCCATTTTGAAACACGTTTTTTCCTAAAGATAGAGGCACAAACACACGAAAGCACAAAGAGTTTAATCCATTTTCAAAGAGTTTTATTCTCGGCTCATATTTCATATCTCATTTTGTATTTTGTCGGTTATATCTTGATTCGATTTATAACAAGTTGATATTTTGCATTTGAGAGAATATGTTTTCGATATAAACATTGATTTGTTATATAAAAGTTTTTGAGACTATCTTACACTTTAGTATATATTATTGTGTTATAAAAAATTATTTGAATATTATTGAAATATATTATTTGAGATGAAAAATGAATATTCTTTTACTCTATTCAACAACCTATGTGTTCATTTATTTATAACAGTATTGTAAAAAGCATGTGTCATTTAGATTGTATTTTGATTCATAATTAAAATCTACAATAATAGTAATAAAATTTTTCATTCAAGTAAAATATCATACCGACGATCTAATATCAAAATTTTGGTTATTTTAGGGTGATTCTATGCGCAGCCCCTAAATTTCTCTTTGTAGCCCCCGAAATTAAGTAAAATAAAAATATAATTATTTCGGACCATTTTGTCCTTATACAACTAATTATTTAAAATTCAATAAAATCTAAATACAACCAACATTCAACAATATTTTTTTCTTCATAAATTACATCTTTTATAAATAATTGCTATTAGAATATAATTAATGAATTTTCAAGGAACTCTAATAACATAGAATGCTTTATGTGATGCTAAAAGCACCGGACTCCGACCTGCAAAGAAGTTCAAGAGATTTATTCATTGAATATAGCAGAATTATCGGTTGAAAATAGGTAGAAGATTTCTATCTGAAAACAAGATTTTTTCAAGAGAAGTGAAAAAAAAAATTCTTCATAAAGAGAAAAAAAATCATTATTGTTTACGCGAAGAAGACGATGCAATCAACATTTTTTCAGAAAAGTAAAAGAAACCAATTTTCTTCAAGAAAAAAAGAGCTTTTTGCCGTTTCCAGCAAAGAAGATGGCATCAAGGTTATTTTATTTTAAGTGAAAGGAATTTATTATTTCTAAAGAAAATTAAATAAGAGATTTTTTTTACCATTTTCAATGAAGAAGACGACGTGAGGTTGTAGCCAGGAGGGCTTTATTTTACTTATAGTGATTTAGTTGAATATTAAGGGTAAGAGTGTAAATTTAAATAATTTTTTTATTTTAATTTATTAAGGAGGCTGTAAAGAGATAAAAAAAGACTGTATTTAGAATTACTCGTTATTTTATTAAACTTTATTCAATAATTGACCCATATAAAACCTTTTGAGCAATTTCTTATCATATAAAAAATATAACCTCAAATTAATTAATAGTTAAAATATTTTTAAATACATTTTCAATAAACCAATATAATAAGATAAATAAAATAATAGAATTGTCAAACCGCCTACCATCTTCATCTTAATATTGTAACAAAATGATTATATGTGTAATATTAATTAAATTTAGTTATTTACTTTTTATTTTTGAGATAACTTTTTAAATTTAATTGTAGATTGGTGGATGTGGAAAATACGATATCCTCCGTTACGCACAAATGCACACCATTTTTCATTATTTTAACTTGTTTTTTGTTTGAAATTATATTTTTCATATAATCATAATTAACAGTTTTGATTTTTTTATTATTTTATAATTAAAATCGTATGACACAACTTTATTTTGTTTGTTGGATAAAAATAAAATACAGTACAATATAAATTAATTATGGATAATAAAAAAATTATTGAGTAAAATAATATGGAAAACAAATAAATTATTTAATCAATCACAAAAAAATTAACAACGTAAGGATAAAAAGGAGTGCATAAAACGAAAAATGCAAAAATAAAGTAGTTTATATATAAATGATTTTTTTAGATATAAATTTTGGAATTGGTGGTAACAATTTTTTGAGACTTCTATTCTTTAGTATATATATATATATATATATATATATATATATATATATATATATATAGATATCTTTTAATCACAATCGCAGTTTTATAAAAAACAATAATTTAATTTTATTTCCTTAAAATTCTAAAATTTTAACTTACATAAGTTCTATAAGTTCTATGTCAATGTGTAGTATTAGTGGTGGATTTATATATTTCGTATAAAGAGGCTAAATTAAATTTTAAAATAAAAAATGAATAAAAATACTAATTCACTATAATGATTATATATATATATATATATATATGTATATATAATCTAAAAATATAATTTTTCAGCTTTTCTTCACCCTCCAATATTTTTTTTTTCCTGTTGTATTCTTATTCACTTCTTTTTATTTGCAATTCGACGATGAAATTGTCTATCTCAAAAATATATTGAATAACCACATAATATTAAAAAAATAATAATAATTGTCAATTCAGGACCCGAAAGATGATTTGTTAATTTAGGACCTAAAGATCAAACAATTTAATTCAGGATTTGATATTGAGTTCTCGAATTAAAAATTATATGATCTTTCAGGTCATGAATTGAAAATTTTTGTGATATTTCAGGTCCAAAATTGAAACTAAAGAAATTAATCTGACCATTATCCCTTAATAAAACTACAAACAAAAAATATATGAAATGTAGATCCGTCAATGTTTATTATGGTGAGGTGTAAATATTGTGGAATCAAAAGCAATAGTCTCTCAATTGCCAGATTTTCTATTAGTAAAGTAATAATTTATTAATTAACTTAAAAAATCAACGTGATATTCACAATTTGCTAAACAATTTATATCCCATAATTGAGGTATTTATGTTGGTGGAGAATTATGAATTCAGTTGGCGGCTAGTTGGTAGAGACAACAAATTCCATAATACTAGTACAACGAGCCACCGTATAGATTTCATCGAATTCAATTCTTAGGCTAAATGTGTTTGAAAATAATAAATATATTTTAAAATCTCATAAATTATATTGTAAAAATATAATCGATGTAGGAGAGAATGAAATTGAAAAAATATATATAAGATCTAGCCGGTCGGTTCAACCATCAAAATTGAAACGGTCAACAATGATAAGACTAATGCTAATCAATTTAGTACTCCCTCGGGTCCAGTGGAAGTGGTTCACTTATAAAAATCGTACATTCCAACCGAATTAATCCATTTATAAAAATAATAATTTTTTTTCACATTCAACAATAAAACTATTTATTACATTTATAGTCATAATCTTTAATTATCGTGCCGAAAAGAAGAGGGTCATTTTTACTAGGATCGTGGTAATATTTTGGATCGCCAAGACTTAGCGCATTGGCGGGGACTAAATATTTTTTAAGTGGTAGTTAATTTGTAAATTAATTTTTTATATTTATAAATAAATAAAAAGAATTATACAAAAATTTTATTACTCCCCGTCCTGTTTAAGTAGTCCCATTTTTTTTTTTGTCTGTCCCATCTATTTGTCTCATTTCTTATAATGACAATCACACTCACCAATAAAATATAAATTTTACTACGTTCATAAATATTGGTAACTATACCAAAATCAAACAAGACCACTTAAACAGAACGAAGAGAATAAATGTTTTTTTTTTAAAAAAATTGACCATATAAACCGATTAAACAATGTCTAATCCAACTAATCGGCCGCCTAGCCGGCACTGAGGCTCTCGATTACTCGCGTATGCAAATCCTAAGTGAATATTTTCAAAACAATAAATCACTATTTTTGAAATATAACTTCACGTGTTCAATATAATTAAATAAAATTACACATCACATTTCATTAAAATATCATCTAAAATCTACACGAAAGAGATAAATCACACTAGTGAAAACTCGGTTATACACAATCGATCGAAATTGACAATATAAGGGGTGTTTGGTTGATGAGTTTTCGAATGAGGGAATGGAATGGTTCCGAAACCCAATATTTGGTTAAAGGGTGTGAGAATAAAAAAATGGAAATGATACCCAAATACTTGGGAATCACCAAAACCCTCCAAAATGGTGGGTTTCATTTTTATTCCCATATATCATTACCAAAATTATTAATTATTTATTTCTTATTTTTTAATTCATTTTATTTATAATTATTTTCTTATTTATTTACTTTTTATTTTTTGTAATTATATTATTTATAATATTATATGTTATTATAATTATATATTATTCTTTTTAATATATTGTAATAATATTATTATTATAAAATGATTCCAAAACCCATCTAGTAAACCAAATATCAGAATTGAGAATGATTCCCAAAAATCAAACACATACCCATTCCCACTATTATCAAACTCATAACCACAGGGGCGGATGTAGAATTTGAGTATTGTGGGGGCTTAACTACAATTTCATGTGATCGATACTATATAATTTTATTTTTTCGCAAAAATACATATGTATAAAAACAAAGAGATCAGAACTTCGTGGGGGCGGCCGACCCCGGCAGCCCAATGCTGGTGCCGCCCTTGCATACCCATAGTGATTCCCGACCAAACGGCCCTAATACTCCTATATTATTTCAAAATATATTCAAACCTGATAAATAATTTTTAAAAAAAAAAACGAAAAAATTACACGGAAAAGGATATTTTTGTACATATAAAATGCCAAAAATTCTCCATCTCCATTCTTCCATGCGTCACGCACTTCCCTTTTTCTCTCTCGAATGTTTCGTGGCCATCCATTCTAGATAAAAAACGAGAGGAAGTGAATATATATATCTACACATATTAAAATTTCTTATAAAATAACATAAAGCAAACAAAATATAGGCAAAATCGAACGTTATCTTAAGCATAATGTCACATTGAACCTAAAAGATTAATATTACAATCATAAATTGTGATATGGTAGTATTTATTGAACCAAAAAAATCTCGATAAAGATTTAGTTGTAATATAATTCACTTCATCAAATTACCTGAGATGAAGATATCTTTACCTAGTTTTTACTTTCATGCAAAATAGCGATTCAAACTCATAGCTAAACTTCTTAAAATTAAAAAATGAAAAATTAAAAATATTCACAAATAATATAAGATAGGATCCTTTACTGTGCCTTTCCGGTACATGTAGAAAACGGTGAAACACTGTCGTTTTACACATTTTTTTAAATTATTATTATTTTTTGATATAATTATGCTAACATCTTTACTTTTGCATGTTTATAATAACAAATCTTTTAATTCATACTTTAATTATGTATCATTCTAATCTCAAAATTTAATTAAATGTGCTACTTTCTTTATTTTTTACAAATAATAATAAAATAAAACTGTTTTTTTTAGAAAAATAGAATAAAACTCTTAATTCGATTAATTATATTGTTTTTTTATTATTTTATATACATATAAAAAGTTATAAAGTGTTAAAATAGAAAAATAAAAAAATTAAAGTTTAAACAATGGTATTTTGGAACACAAATATGGGTGTAAATGAACCAAACTATTGGTAAGCTACTCGGATATCAATTTGATAAAAATTTGTTCGAGTTCGTTTAATAAAACTCATTTGTTAAATGAACTAAACTTGAGTATCATAGTATTCGATTTGTGAGCAGACTCGTTAGTTAAAATGAGTGAGAAATATAAAACATTTTTTTTATAATAATATTTTCATGATTTAAGAGTAACAATATTAATAAATCTTTCTAGTAATGAAAAAACTTAGAATTTGAGCATAAATACGATATTAATTTTTGAATAAATAATTTTTTCTTTAAAAATACTCTCTCCGTCTCATATTAATAGTCCGAAATGAAAATAGTACAACAACCAATGTTTATGAATGTAATGGAATTAATAATTTAATAAGTGTGAAAAAATTTGTCATTTTGGGAAACAAGACTAATAAATGAGACAGACAAAAAAGACAAGTGAGACTAATAAAATGGAACAAATGGAGTAATAACGAATATTTAAGATATTTTCTGAAATTAGAGAGTTCGTTTAGTCTTGATTAAAGCTCGTGAATATCAAAATATTTGATAAAAAAACTCGAAGCTCAACTCAATACTAAACGAATGAAACTTGAGCATAAAATTACTCGACTCGATTCGATTACACTCCTATACATAACACAACATAATCTTATTCCACTTTGTACATGATGCTAAAATTTATTAACACATAAAGGAGCTAATTTCCAATATTACCCCTAAGATGACGCCAGCTGAAATCTGTTGCGGCAGCACAGCCAATGAGGTAATCGATAAATATCATATTTATTATTTCAAATAAAACTTTATATTTATATATATAATCAAACCCAAAAATCTTGCGAAAAACGCAGCATTTTCCTCAGCGGCTGCACAACTGAGAAAACCCAAAAAAACCTTATCACAATTCACAATCCCTTCCCTTCCCCATCCCTACTCTCCCTCTACTCCTTATCCATAAACCCTCTGAAGTTTTCAAAACCCTTATTTCTCCGGTTTTCTCAATCCAATTCTGTTATTTGAATCAACGATGGAGTCGAAGGAGGCGGCGTTGAATCCTACTGCCGAAGTTTCACCAGGTTCATACGCATCTTCTTCTTCTCCGATTGATAATGATGTTTTAGTGAGTAAAAATATTTACTTGGACGAAAATAATTGCGATGAAGGTGTAAATGATGGCAAGGTTGTGATGTCGGAGGATGAGGGTTACGTGAGTGGGAACGAGGAGTTCGAGGCGGCGACGGATAATCCTATATCGGATGAGATTGAGGGACAGGGGGTTGCGGAGGGGAATTCTGACGTTTTGGTGAAGGCGGAGAATGGCGGCAATGACGTTGAGATTGAGAAGGTTGTTGAAGGGGATGGGAATGTGCCGGGGAAGGGTTTTGGTGTTGGGGTTGAGGGTGTTGGTGGAGAAAGTGAGTTTGCCGATTCGGTTGAAAAATTGGGCGTGAGTTCCGATGAGGTTTGTGATAAGGTTGTGGACGGTGAAGGGGGGAAGGGGGTGGATGAGGAGTTGGAGAAAGCGGAGGTGAAAGTGAGCGAACCTGAGGTTGAAGAGGCTCCCGAGGCGGCTGTTGGACAGGGAGGATTGGAGGTTACTGATTTGGGTGAGGGGGAATCTATTCCTGAAAAAGATTCTGTTGTTGAGTCTGTTCAGGCTCATGTTGCGAGCCCTGGGGTGGTTGTTGTTGGGGAGCCGGAAGAGAATAAAGATGTGGTGAGTAAGCCTGAGGTGGAAGTGGTTTCTGATGTGGATGCTGTTGAATCAGCAAAGTCGGAGTTGGTTAGCATTGATGATGTGAGCCCCACAAACGAGGGGGAGACTACCTTACTTGATAACAGCCCGGTTGATGAAGTTGATGTGGTGAATAAGCCCGAGGTGGAAGTGGTTTCTGATGTGGATGCTGTTGAATCAGCAAAGTCGGAGTTGGTTAGCATTGATGATGTGAGCCCCACGAACGAGGGGGAGACCTTACTTGATAACAGCCCGGTTGATGAAGTTGATGTGCCTGGTTCAGGTGTGTCTGTCGTGGAGACAAAAGAAAGCAGTGATGATTCTGGTAAACTAGAGCAAAAAGAGGTTGCTGAAGTGAAACTCACCCCTGAGGGGGATTCTGTTGTTGATACAATTCAACTTGATGTTAATGTGGTTGATTCAGGAGTTGCTGTTGTTGGGGAAACAGGAGATAGTGCAGGTGGAAAGATTGAAGAGGGGGAGGTTCCACTTGAATCAACTGAAGGTGCATCAGAAAATGGTAAAAGTAACTGTATTGCAGACGATGTCAGTACTAGGGAAGTTGGAGTGGATCTCCCAAATTCTGAACCTTCATCTGAGGATACAGTTGATTCCTCGGAGTTAAAGTCACTTGAGTCTGAAAATCATGTAGTGGGCAATGACAAGGATGAAACTTCTGATGCTGGAGCTGTTGCTCATTTGGAGAATGGAGTTTGTGATGGTCCTCTGGAGAATGGCACTACTGTGAAGGTTCAGACTGATGGGGAGGTCGGGGTTGTGGATGAGACGTTAGTGTCACATCGAGATGCCAGTCAGCTTGACATCTTGGATGCTGGAAGTGTGCAAACCAATGACGATCATACGGGTGTTCATGCACAGGAGAATGGATTAGTTGAGGGAACATCTGATGAGCCGAAATCAGTACCTGATCTCCAAGAAATTAGAGAAGTGGAGGATGGAATTGATGAAGTTCACCCTGAAGATTCTATGTCAGATGGGGACACTGATGGCATGGTCTTTGGGAGCTCGGAAGCTGCCAAAAGGTTCATCGAGGAGTTGGAACGCGAATCTGGTGGGGATTCCCATACAGGTCTCGAAAGTCCACTCGAGCAGTCTCAGAGGATTGATGGTCAAATTGTGACCGATTCAGAAGAAGAAGGTGAAACTGATGATGAGGGAGATGGTAAGGAATTGTTTGATTCTGCTGCTCTGGCTGCTCTCTTGAAGGCCGCAACGGGTGCTGATCCCAGTGGTGGCAATATAACTATCACCTCGCAAGATGGATCCAGGCTTTTCTCTTTGGAACGGCCTGCCGGGTTGGGGTCTTCCCTTCAGTCATTGAGGCCCGCTCCCCGACCAAACCGCTCCAGCCTTTTTGGCTCGTTGGCCCCTTCTGGTGGTGGAGAATCCGAGGAGAATTTAAGTGAGGAGGAGAAAAAGAAACTGGAGAAGTTGCAGCAGATCCGAGTTAAGTTTTTGAGGCTTGTTCATAGATTAGGCCTCAGTCCCGAAGAATCCGTGGCAGCACAGGTGTTGTACCGACTTGCACTTCTTGGTGGGAGGCAAGGGACTCAAACTTTTAGCTTAGATGCAGCCAAGAGGACTGCGTTGCAACTCGAAGAGGCGGAGAAGGATGATTTGGACTTCTCCATTAACATCTTGGCTCTTGGAAAGTCTGGAGTGGGGAAAAGTGCTACCATAAATTCATTATTTGGAGAAGAGAAGGCTGCGATTGATGCATTTGAAACTGGAACGAATTCGGCTAGAGAGATATCTGGGTCCATTGAGGGAGTCAAGGTTCGGGTTATTGACACACCTGGTCTAAAATCTTCGGTCATGGAGCAGGGCATCAACCGTAGCATACTGTCTTCTGTGAAGAAATTCACGAAGAAGAGCCCTCCTGATGTTGTTCTTTACGTTGATCGGTTGGACGCGCAATCTCGAGATCTTAATGATTTACCACTCCTGAAGACTGTTACTGGCACTCTTGGCAACTCCATCTGGCGAAGTGCCATAGTCACACTTACTCATGCTGCGTCTGCACCCCCGGATGGACCTTCCGGCACCCCTCTTAGCTACGAGGTGTTTGTCTCTCAAAGGTCTCATATTGTCCAACAGTCCATTGGCCATGCTGTGGGTGATCTACGGATGATGAGCCCGAGCCTGATGAATCCGGTTTCTCTCGTTGAGAACCACCCCTCCTGTCGGAAGAACAGGGAGGGACAGAAAATACTTCCCAATGGTCAGAGTTGGAGACCTCAGCTGCTGCTGCTGTGCTACTCCATGAAGATCTTATCAGAAGCGAGTTCAATCTCAAAACCTCAAGATCCATTTGATCACAGGAAGTTGTTTGGTTTTCGAGCACGTGCACCGCCTCTTCCGTACATGTTATCGTCAATGCTGCAGTCGCGCCCGCACCCTAAGCTTCCATCTGATCAGGGTGGCGATGGTGTTGACTCTGATATTGATTTGGATGATTTTTCGGATTCTGACCAAGAAGAGGAGGACGAGTACGACCAGCTTCCTTCGTTCAGGCCTCTGAGGAAAGCTCAGATAGCCAAGCTCAGTAGAGAACAGAGGAAGGCATATTTTGAAGAGTATGATTACCGGGTGAAGCTGCTTCAGAAGAAGCAGTGGAAGGATGAGTTGAAAAGAATGCGGGAAATTAAGAAGAGAGGCCAGGAAGCTGTGACTGATTATGGTTTTGCAGAGGAGGATGCTGAATCTGGAGGTGCAGCTCCCGTGGCGGTTCCCCTACCCGACATGGCTCTCCCTCCATCTTTCGATGCTGATAATGCTGCGTTCAGATACCGGTTCTTGGAGCCCACCTCACAGTTTCTTGCAAGGCCGGTTCTTGACAGCCATGGTTGGGACCATGACTGTGGTTACGATGGTGTCAACCTCGAACACAGCCTAGCCATTGCTAATCGCCTCGCAGCAGCATACACTGTTCAAATAACAAAAGACAAGAAGGACTTCAGCATCAGCTTGGATTCCTCGGTTGCAGCTAAGCTCGGGGAGAATATGTCTTCCATGGCAGGCTTCGACATCCAGAGCATCGGAAAGCAACTAGCTTACATCGTCCGAGCTGAAACCAAAGTCAAGAATCTGAAGAAGCACAAAGCAGCTGGTGGATTGTCTTTCACATTTTTAGGCGACAACATCGTCCCCGGTGTTAAGGTCGAAGATCAGATCACATTTGGGAAGCAGTATGCGTTGGTAGGCAGTGCTGGTGCTGTCCGGTCTCAGCAAGACACTGCGTACGGAGCCAACTTCGAGCTGCAGCGGAGGGAGCTCGACTATCCAATCGGGCAGGTGCAGTCCACGCTGAGCTTGTCCATAATCAAATGGAGGGGAGATTTGGCATTGGGGTTCAACAGTCTGGCGCAGTTCTCGTTGGGGCGTAACTCTAAGGTTGCTGTTCGAGCTGGAATCAACAACAAGCTCAGCGGTCAGATCACGGTGAGAACGAGCAGCTCCGAGCATCTTTCTCTGGCGCTCGCAGCTGTTCTTCCGGCAGCTCTTTCCATCTACAAGAAGCTCTATCCTAGCACCACCGGCGACAAGTATTCAATCTACTAGTTTTTTTTTTTTTTGTCATTTCGTTTATTTCCGCAGTTTTACTTCTCAGTTCACAATGAGCAAACCTGCAAGACTATTTATTTGCCTTTCATTTTTGGTGCTTTTTGAATAATAGCTTTTACTGTTTCATTTGGAATTCTTGATGTTTTTAAACCCTTGCTCGATTCAGTTTTGTTGATGTGATGCAGAGAAACAGAAAGGGTTTTCTTTTAATTCTACATCTTCTACACCAGATTTGTCTTTGCCTCAGCTAAAACATTTTTGATTATAATTAATTAATCATGTATTCGAGTAAAAATTGTTTCTTTCTCATAAGATTATATGTTCATCTAAAAGAAATAACATAACTTAAGACCACTAATGGCAATATTGTTCTGTTCCTTGATATTGCAATTGAAAAAGTTTTGTTATCCCTTGAGTTTGCTATAAGACATTATTTAGTGAAATATTTATGTAATTTTTTTATACACATTTATCTCCCAAAATTCACTTAAATGTAAAGTATATAATATATTGGCCTGATCTTGATAAAAACACAGATGATGTATTCACCAACATAAAATTATCACCCAAAATTCATTTAAATGTAAAGTATATTTGCCTTTCAAAAAAATATATAAAATATCTTGGAAAATTTTTATTGCTCAATACAAGCTGCGACAGAAATAGTTGTTAGTCGCGGTTGTTAACACGCTTTTTCAGCGTATAACAGTATAACTTGCCGTCGTCGAATGAATGGCGGCAGAGGAGGAGGAGGAGACGAAGGCGATTCTGAGAGAAGCTTTCGGCGATTCGTCCTCGGAGAGTGACGGCGAGCATTCTCGTGGTCGCCGGAGACGAATTCGAACAAACGATTCTATCGCTGGAATCGCAAACCCTCCCTCACTTTTTGGGGATAGCCACGTATGGGAGGAGATAACCGAAATCAACGGCCTGTGGATTTGCAGGGATTTCTTGTCTGCCGATCAGCAGTCTTCGCTACTAACTTCGTTTGAGGAAGGTGATTCCATCATTTGTCGAAAACATAAAAATAAATATATTATAGTTTAGAAGAGTTAATGCTTCGATTTTAGTGGACGCAGATGGATATTATTCTGCTGAAGCCTCGCATAATCAGGTACCTCTCAACAGTTCTCTAGTGCCTTTATTTCAGTTGTAATTTCGTTTCGAATATTTTAGGATTACACTAATTCTCGTTCCCTAATCCCTATTACCTCTTCTTAACGAGTGATATAAACTCATTTAATGGTAGTATACTGTATAGTAGTAGTGAGTGATATTGTTTAACAATATATTAATCTGCATACTGCATTTGAGGAGTTTCAAGATTAATTGTAGTTTTCTTCCTAGGCATTACTCTATCATAGTGATTGTTTGTACATTAGGTGAAAACTACTCGAATATATGCAGAGTGCATAATTGGTTATGTTATGTGATTATCTGTTCTGCGCTTCAGGCTATGAGGTTTGGAGATCTTCCCCCTTGGGCCCTCAAGCTTTCGCACTTGATCCGTGAGAACATTCTGTTCAGTAGCTGTTTTTCTGAATCACACAACGAAAAATGTCTGTTTCCATCCGAGTTATTGTGGAGGGAACCTTTCTTTAACCAGCTTATAGTCAACATTTACCAGCCAGGTGAGGTGAGTTCCCAATCTTCCACGATTTGTTGTGCAGTTTTCTTGTGTTTTTCTTCTATTGGTTGCAATTCTTCCCTGCGATCACAGCTATTGCAAGCTCCAGGCGGTGTTACCGCGATTGGCTGATTTCAAAATAAATCTTTGTTTGGATTGGTGTTGTAGCTATTCCGTTTGTTATTTGGTTATCTTGTTTAGGCCTCTCTACCAACTGACATTTCTTGAAAAACATACGCACTGTTTTGGGTGATCAAGAAACGTATTGTTGTGGAGTGCAGGGAATTGGTGCGCATGTTGACCTGATGCGTTTCGAAGATGGCATAGCAATAATCTCGTTGGAATCGGACTGTGTAATGGAGTTCAGCTCGGTGGAAGCAGAAGCTGAACGCGTGCCGGTGCTCCTGAACCCGGGATCGGTGGTGGTGATGTGGGGAGAGGCGCGGTACCTGTGGAAGCACGAGATCAATCGGAATCCGGGCTTCCAGAAATGGCAGGGCCAAGAAATTGAGCAGAAGAGGAGAACCTCTGTCACACTCAGGAGGCTGTGCCCCACGGAATGAAGAGTAGAATTGCTGCATAAACAAACACCCTATTCCAACATGCATCAGATGAGACCATTCACCTAATTTATTTATTTGATTTTTTTTTCTTCAACATTTACAGTTTTACTAGGGCAGGCAATTAGTGCATGTCAGGATCGTTTTTGTGTCGACATGATTCATTAAGGTCCGACACGAACACAATTTGTTAAGGATATGCTCGACACGAACACGACTCATTAAACCTCAAACACAATGACTTGTTAAGAACTCAATATAATAACACGACACGTACACAATATTGATCTGTAAAAAGTACTCCTATTAGATTAAGTTGATAAATAATATAATAATATTAATATACTAATAATAAAATAAAAAATATTATTTATTAATTTCTTAGTGGATCACACGAACATAACACGAACACAAAAAGAAAATTGTGTGTCCTTTTTAGATTAACACGATAATGACACGAACTTATTAAGTTCAATACTAACTCATTATTATCATGCAAGTCGTATCAGATTATTGTGTCGTGTTAAAAATTGTCAATCTTAAATTTTACACATAGGGTTAATAATTCGTACGTGTCGAATCGTTATCGCACAATAGTGACATTATCTATTGACACGTACATGATAGTGACACGACCCATTAAAATATAATTCAAATACAATTTGTTAAAAATATACTCGACACAAACATAACATTAACCTATTAAAAATCAGATATAATAATATAATACTGACACGAACACGATATGAACATGCAAAAAATGTTAAATTATATTGACAAATGATAAAAGTATAACAATAATAAAATTAAAAACATTATTTATTAATTTTTTAATGAATAACATGACACGAATGATATATTATCGAATAATACAAACACGACATGAAATACAATATATTATTAAATAGCACGATACAAACACTAACACAAAAATTTTAAGTCAACATAATAATGACCCAAATTTATTAAGGTAAAACACCAATCTATTATAACCGTGCGAATTTGTATATTTTTACACCATATGTACACACACCGTGAGATTGGGTCTGCTGCAGCTGTTACTGACTGATTCAATTCAGCCCATTTATTCGTTTTCTGATTCTGCACAAAACACATATTTTCCTCAAGTAAACGCAAAATCGTATATCAAAGTGAGCGCAGCAAACTATTTAAGCAGGACTGGGAATCAACAACAAATTCTCTTCTTCTTTATCTCATTCTTACAAGTAAAAAAAAAGATCCCACTTTCACCACATGTTTACACAAATCCATATCAAGATCATAACAAAACTAAAACACACACACACATACAGATACAAACTTAAAACACAATTACATGGAATTACAAACTGAGTTATGTAGTGTCTCTTCTTCAGTGATACACGAGCCTAACATTGGCAATGGCAAGCAGCAGCGCCCAACCCAAACACGGCTTAACCAAATCACCAGCAATGGGGTTCATACTCCTAAACGCCCGCGCACACCCGATCAGAACCCCGAACAGGGCCCCACACAGCACCAACCCGACCCGGATGGCGCCCGCCCCGAACACCACCGGGTACCACACCAGGCCGAGGGCGAGCTGGGCCAGGTAGAGAGCCAGCGCGCTGGGGTGGCGGTGGAACCCGCCCTCCGCCCAGACGAGCCACGCCGAGAGGCCGGAGAGGAAGGCGGTGGTCAGGCAGGCCAGGTGGAGGGCCCACAGCGGCGGGAAGTACAAGGGCTTGTCGAGGCTGCCGAAGAGGAAGATGTCGAGGAGGGTGAGGGAGAGGGGGAACGCCACGGCCACGCTCAGCGAGCGCAGCCCGCGGCGGGCGGCGGCCGAGGAGTTCTTGGGCTTGCGGCGGTTCATGTCGTCGTCGGCAGGGATGGTTTGTTGTGGTTGGTTTTGTTGGGGGCGGTGTTTGAGGTCGGTGGAAGCCATGGTTGGAGTGAGTGGAGGAGGGTGGCGGAGAATAAGTAGGGTGGAGCGTGATTATCTGGTAGATTTGCATGGGGAGGGTGGACACGCGGCGGCGACACCTCCCGCTTTCTGTGTGTACACGTGTAACGTTTTTGTGCAGTGAAGCTGGATTCTTCTCGCTTCGCTGGCCGTTGACTACCTTTTTCTAGCTGTTGATCACATCATACTTGATACTCATAATAATAATAATAATAATAATCTAAAATATTAAATATTTAGATGAATTACGGAAATTCATTTCTTAGATAAATGAGTTTTATAATTTAGGACTCGAAAGATAATTTAATTATTGGTTTAGAATTTGAAGGATTAATTCTCAATTTAGGATCTAAAAGATCATATAATTTTTAATCGAGGACCTTAATATCAGATCTTGGTTTAAGAATTGTTTGATATTTTAGGTCCTGGATTGACAAATCATCTTTTGAGTCATGAACAGATAATTGCACTATCTTTTGAATCCTGAATAGACAATCTACTTAAAAAAATTAATAAGATCGTCTTCGTTGTAATATTATTACCAATATTTCTGGACATACAATTTGAATAAACAAGAATTTATAAATACATTCGCTAGTCTTAAATATATTATTTCATTTTTGATTGAAATTGTAATAATGATTTTGATAGAAACTCTATGTGCGCAAATAATAATTCGCTCAGAATGTAGGTTTGTCTCACCATCTTGCACACAAATATTATATCAAATAAATTTTTACCATTTTTATGAACCCGTTTCTTTTTCTTTTTGAACTTACATTAAATAATGAAACTACTTATCAATGATTCACTCCAATGAAAAATAAAAACCAGAAACTGTTGATCAGAATTATTCCCTCCGTCCCTAATTATTAGTCCCAATTAAAAATGACACGTTTACCAATATTTTTGAGTGTAGTGGAATTAATATTTTATTAGTGTGTATGAAAAAGTTTGTCATTTTAAAAAATAAGACTAATAAGTGGAACAGACCGAAATGGTAAGTGAAACTAATAAATTGGGTCAGAGGGAGTATTATATTGAAATTCTGATATGAATTTACTTCAACTTGTGAAATGAACAGCTCAAGTTGCCCAAAGAAGAAGTAGCATTGCTTAATCAATTATGTTGCTTACAAAATACAACTAAATACCAGCTGAAAACCTGTATCTCACATCATTCCTCTCCAGCCTCTCAAAAGCTTCATTACCATAATCCATGACTCTTTGTTCATCATCACCTCAATCAAACTCTTAAATTCACCCCTTCTCCACCCACAACCTCACCAATACCTTCATGCTTCCTATCGAACTTCGCATTGGTCGCCTTTCCCCCATATAATCATCCACAAAAATGAATCTCATTTGTACTTGACTAGCTGATCATGCACTGCAGTTTATGCAACAGAATGAATGATCCCTCAGAAGCAACAAACTGAAGTGGCTGAGGAGCTGTTCTGATTTAGTTACACAAGGGGGGACGCATACGCGAGCTAAATTAGCCTGAAACATGTGAATCCGGTATAAATCAGATATGAATGAGAATACATATGCTAAAATGAGAGACTCACCTGCATCATGCATTAGGAGTTTTGGAACTGAACACATTTTGGGTTGAGGTATCTGATCTCTAGCTTCTTCTTCTTGTTTCTCTTCTGAAGATTTCCTTTTTAATCCCTCTTTTCTCTTTCCCTTGTCACTGAATGTGCAGGATCAAATACATTATTAGATGAGCTTGAAACATCTATATCCTCTGTAGAATGCACTGAAGTCATTACTGCTTCAACAGCTGCAGCATCTCTGCCGTATCCAGCTTCGATGATTCTTCGTGCTTCTTCATTTTCTTGAGCTTTCTGTACGAGATTATAATATTTTCTCACTATCAGATGCCTCCAAGGAATCCCATCTTCGGTCTTGTCAGATTTCACAGTTCCAATATCGCATTTCTCCCACAAATTCTTTTTGGCAAATTTTGTCCATCTTCTCTTGATATAACGGTCTGGTATTCGAACAACTGAGTGCATGTGAAACACCCTCAAGCAATGATGACACAACAACCCACATTCGTCGTATCTTTTACACGAGCAAGTTATGGAGCTATCCGCATCATTGAAGGTCACATCATAAGAATCGACACCATCATCGTGCATCACATTGTATAAGCTGGTGTCGCGTTCTTGATGCAATCTTTTACATGTGGTCGACATGGACTTCATCAACTCCCCCTCAAAATCCCTAAAAATGGTCAGCGTGTATACCTCCGAAGCATGCTTCAGGATCCCACTTAATGGTAAAACTGAAGTAGGCGGGGCTGTCGAGCATTGCAATTCATCAATAGCTTCGTTGTTCCTCCAGCGTTGGACTGTCCTGTTGAAAATGTCGTACAATCCCTTCAAGGAAGTTGTCTTCTTCGCATTGAACCCAAAGGCACTATTCGAGCTTTCATTTCGATGTGATGATAGAATGCCAACAGAGAAGAAGTCCTTGTCGAATCCAGTACACCATTTCTCTTTAAGTACATGTAGGCGTTCGAACCAACAATTCTCTTGTAATCCATATTTTGATGTCATAGAGCTCCAACAATGTTCAAACTCTTCTTCATTTGTGCATCCAGACAAACATTTATGAAAAATATCATTAAAACATTTGTCACCTTTCAACTTTCCGAATTGACTGACTGCATTTTGGTACAGGTGCCACAAGCATAATCTGTGCCTCGTTTCAGGGAAAATCTATCGAAACAAGTAAGAAAACATGCATCACTAAAAACTTTCAGACACAGTATATATATTAAAGCAACAGTTTAATACCCAAAAAACTCTAGAATCCCTCATGCAGAAACACTGATAATTTCAAGAGGAGTAATCGCGCAAAATAACAAAGGCATCACTACCATAACCAAAAATATTTAATCATAACAAATAAAGTATTAATCCTAAGGCAAAAAAGTATTACTTGGTATATGAAGGAATATAGTTTTTCATGTATATAACTATCTTTACAACAAGAATTGAGACAGCAAAAACCCTCTTGCAGAAACTTCACAACCTCTTCAAGATAAGTAATAGTAGTAGGTCTACCTTTTCAATTGCATTCTCAATTGCTAGATCTTGATCTGTAAATAGTGATCCAGGGCTTTGGCCTTCCATGGATTTCTTGAAAACCTCAAACAGCCACGCAAATGATTCAACCTTCTCATTAGATAAGAAAGCACAACCAAACATGACATTCTTCCAATGATTATTAATCCCAACAAAAGGCGCACATATCAAATTATATTTATTAATTCTATAAGATGTATCAAAGACAACAACATCCCTGTATATCCCATAATTCTCTTTCATCATTGAGTCCCTCCAGAAAACATTGCACAAGCGACCTTCAGTATCAAATTTAATCCTAAAAAAGAATCCATGATCCTCATCACATTGTTTGGATAATGTGTCGATAAGTGCTTGTGCATACCCTCCTTCAATTGCCCTTATCTTCAATCTATTTGCAAAATTGTTGTGATCAATCATTGGGTGACCAACATATTCCTCTCCTACTGCATCTTTTGCCATATAACGAAAGGAATCACTCGCTCTCATGTCCGAAGAGATTGTATCCTCAACCCCATTAGATTTCTCACTCGAGTTCAATCTCTCAGACCAATGCATGCGACTGCTTTTTTCCCTGGTAAGTGTGTGATTATGTATTGTGTTATGGTCAACAATTTCGAACACACCATCACTATTCATTTTTGCTCTCAATGATGCTCTGCACTCTGTGCGCGTGATAGACATTTTTCTCTTTTTTGGTTCTCCTTGATTGGCTGAACTAGATGTTGCAGGTCGGCTAGATCCTTCACAAGAACATACATAATACTTTTCCACCACAACCCCATCTCTATTGGTCCTTGTGGTCGATTTCCTAACATTAAATCCAACTTCACGAGCATGATTGCAATACAAATCATATATTTCTTCAACGCTTTCTCTCTTCAAACCCACAAGGGAATCAGTCAAATCTATTATATCACCTACAAGATTAAAAGATAACAAATTACAATAGTTCTCTATTACTTCAAACATTGAATACGTCATACTCATCACCACAATCAACTATAACAATACCTAAAAGTAAAAATAAAGACACGAGTGAGATAACACTGTTTACTATTGTGGATGATAAATTTAAATTGAGCTGTTGCAATATTTGATAAGGGATGTAGTCATGTCACGGAAGGAAAAAGTGGTTCACTATAGCTTAAATACGGCATTTTATAAAAAATGCAATCTTCCATTTCGACTATTTATTGCACGTGTTCTTTATTTTTATTATTCTATATATCAAAGTTCTCATTGTTCCAGAAAAACAATGAAAAGGTGTTATGTGATCTAGAGTTGTATGAAGCATACAAGGTGCATCGGCATCATTGCCATTGCCATTTGCTAATGCCAACAATGCAGCTCTTCAGAAAATTAAGACATTACCTTCAGGTACGATAGTACTCTGTTCTCTGTCAACATCATCATGCTTATCACCATGATCATCCGCTACAACAATAGCAAAGAAAAACAAAAACTAAAGTAGGGTAATACCATTCAGTACTGTAAATGATAGTTTTGAGAATCATAAGTGTTACTTAAAGGTAAGTGTAACAACTTCGATCAAAACAAACACATCATCGTCAAAATGAAATGGTATGCTTGGAAACTGTTATTATTAAAAAATAATGTAGGATTTTACAATATATTACTATTACCTTGAGAGATGGTAGTACACTGTCCTTCAATTTCCATACTAGCATAGATCTTCAAATCTACCTTGTAGTGGGCTCCGAACACGCAACACAACAATCAATGCTCCGTAAATCCACGATCTGAATAGACCGTCAGCCAATGTAAGAACTCATAAACACGTTAATCAAAAGAAATGAACCGTGAGTAATACATGTGATGAAGTGAACTGTCCAAAGCTTATACTCTAGGCACCCTCATTCTTAATCCTCACGACTGCAAGCCTGCAATTCCAAACTTAATGATTCTAAATTGCATTTGAAAACTAAACTAAACCACTGGCTAGGTTTCTCTATCAAAGCTCAACTCTTTTATACATTTTAACACGATTCCAGTATCCTTTCAAATAAAACTTAACAACAGAGGCAGATCATAGGACATCACTAAACTAAAACTCGTTAAATACATGTGAAAAATGGTAATGGTAATGGTAATATTCACAACACATGAAAAAAAGGGCGGGGGGGGAAGATGAAGGGCACGATGAAACTTCAAATTTGGAACAAAACCGCATTCAACTTCGTCGAAATCTTTAATTTTTCATAGATTGCGAACTATTAAGCAGAATTAATGGGGTATTGGGGGTTCAAAACACTGATTCCACCCTCTCAAAACACAATGCAGGCATAGAATAGAGAAGGGCCAGAATCGAATCGGCACAAGAAAAACAAAACCAGTGAAAAAAAGCAAAAAGTTAACGTAAGCATTGAGAATCTGCACCTAGAAGCGTGTGGAGCTGAAGCAGGAACAAGGGCGAGAAGCAGAAAAATCGCGACGGCTGCTTAATCTATTTGAGGATCGATCATTCTGCAAAGCCCTTTCTCTTTCTTCGTTTGGAATTTTCTTAAAAGAGATAAATAAATCGGAATTTCTCAGTTCGTTTTCTTCTTCATTTTATCTTTTAGTGGAGTTATAAATTATAATTACAAATTTAATCAGCAATTAGTGCAAAAAAGAAATTCACTAATCACACAATTGTTTATTTTTAATAACAAAAAGGGAAAAGATAATTAATATTTTTAAAGAATTGTTTTCTTCATTAACTTTTCCTTCAATTTGATTTTGACCCACATACCTATTCATTAATTAAAATGAAAAACATTCTTTATATGCTTTGATTTTCATGATTTGAAATATTTCTGTATGGATTGTGGATCATGGGGCAACATAAATTCTTATATAAATATACGTTATGTACGTAAAAGTGAAATAAATATAGGATCTACCGATCGTAATTTTGTGGGATCGACATTATAATTTTTTTTATAAAAAAAGTACATGTATATAAAAAAAAAATTGAAACGCCGTGGGGACAACAGACCCCATGAGCCTCGACATAATGCCGCCCCCGGATCTATGCAAGTGAATTAGAATAGATAGTTTCCTAGAGCAATAATGATGAACAGTGGAAACTGCTTCTGTATTGTATTTGCTATGTTTCTAGATACAATTGTAATGGGTACAGCGGATAACCCATCCAGCACCTTGATTCACATGAAGTTCAATTTTCCCATGTACGCAACAAGCTCGAGATACCATCACAATTCGGGAAATAATAAACACTAGCATGTATGGAGAATAATCATGTCAGTATATCGTTTGGGACAAGAAGGCCAACACACATGGGATCGAGAATCGGGGGCCAGAACTACTATCACCCCTGACACAATGTATATACTATAGCAACGTCAAAAGCATTTTTTTACATTGTCCACTTCAATAATCAGAACGACATTTTCTACGGTTTGATTTTGTTTGTCACACTCCCTTCTAATGTTTACTCATCAATGTTACTACTCTACTCGTCACTGACAGATTCAAAAATTTGATATAGGGGAGTTGTTTACAAAAGTTGAGTTAATGAAAAAAAAAACTCCGGCTCCTCATTCTCATCCCCTCGTATTCTGTTCTTTCTTATCTTCAATCCCGATTTTCTTATTCACGAGGAGGCTTTCTCATAAAAAAAAACTCTAATCACTACACTATAAAAACGAAAAAAATATCGACTAGGGAGCAGGAGCCCCGTTTAGACCCGACATTGCTGCTCATCGCCTACGCACTTATATTAGGAGGTTTGTGGATGTGCTCAATACAAATGACAAACCAACAAATATGAAAAAGGGCAACGTCTTAAGAATAATTTTTTAGCATACGAGGAGCAAGTGTTTGGTGATTAATTGGGGCATACCTATCTGGAACTAGTTGGTGAAGATGGGTTTTAATACATATTCAATTACTCATGTTTCTAGAATATCTTGATTTTTTCAACTTCTTATATTACTACTATTATTTCTCTGAACCAACTAGCTGACTTGTCTTCAGTAACGAATCCAGGAATTTTTAATAAGGGAATAGATTATAGAATTGAGTTAATCAAAAAATAATTTTGTCTCTTCTTTATTTCCAGCCCCCTCATACCATATTTTCATCATCTTCAGCCCATTTTTCTTCTTCGTAACTTGTTAGAGAAGAGGGCTAACTCATAAAAAATTGGATGACCATACTATAAAATCGAAAAAAGAAAGTAACCCCCTAACATACACATGGATCCGCCCGTGCCTGCCTCCAGCCCAGATCAATGGATGTGATATTTCTTCTACTTCACACTGTATTGCCTCAACTGGGATAAAATCCCATTAACTTTTAACTTGGATTCTTGAATTGAAACTAACTTCATTTTGAAGATAATCCGATCTCAAATTGATGGGAATAATGCAAAATCACAGAAAATCATGTCACAGAGTCAAATGTGTACAGATTCATAGATGATCAATGTTAATGTCGGATACTTTTTATATTGCATAGTATTTTCTATTACTATATTGTTTGAACTGCTCAAATAACACATGCAATTTAGGTACAACTTTGTTTTCAATATGGGAAGCCGACAGTGGGAAAGATTCTTCCAATTCCAATTTAACCCTTTCACCCTCCCACCAAATATAAATAAAAAAAAATGTATTCTACACAGTTTCCTTCTTTAGATCTACGTGTGTCGCAAATCCAAGAAATTTGCATATAAAATTAGTTTGGTGACATCAAATGACTTTTTTTTTTTAATTCTTTACAGCTCGAATTTCCATACATTTTCACTAACCATAATTCAAAAAAAATAAAAAATATTCTGGTTTTACATTTCAAAATCATAACAGAAATCTAAGCATAACTTTTCTGCAAGCAAGGTAACGCAAACTCAATTGCATACATACGGCATACCAGCAACGAAAATGGAAGAAAATTCAGAAATCGGAAAGAGATGAAGGCAGAGTGTACAGAATCGATCATTCAAACGAGGAAAAATCAATTATTACATCAATTTGTACCCTTTTATAAACATATATGTAAAAGAGAGACGCAAAACAAGTTGAAAAAATAGAAATAATCGCGGTACTAACTCCGGCACTGTGTGGCGGCGGAGCACGACCGTGTGTAGGGATTGGCTTCGGCGCCAGGCTGGCAGTTGTAGTACGACGCGCCTCGCCGCGAGCACGGCACGTTGTTCGCCTGAAGCGCACCGTAGCTGATGTACTTGGTGGTGGCTAATATGCGCCGGTTGCTCTCGGTGTCCATCTCGAACTCGCCGGCGCCTTCCGCCATGCACTCCGCGATCGATCCTTGGCAGGTCGACGGAGTGTTCACCGGAATCCAGCTGAAGTCGGATCCGGCCTCGGCAGTGCTGCTGAGGAGGAGCGCGGCCACTGCTACGGCGGCGAGGAGGAGGCGGAGAAGGTGAGATTTCGTCATTTCGACAATGGTTTGTAGTTTTTGGCCTTTGATTGATTAAAGAGGGAATTGCTGAGGGGACTGGCACCCTATTTTAAGTAGTTGAAAGGTTAACAATTTGGTTATGATATTCTCTTTATTCACCAAATTGCCACTCCATTTCCTAATTTTTTTCTTACTATTTTAAAACTTCACTATTTTGTACTTCCTATTTAATTTATAAATTATATTTGTTCAAAATATATATGTTACAATAAAAGAAATATAAATCATGACTTAAAAGAAGTATGACTTTTAATATCTTTTAGTTTTAATAATTAATATTTTTTATGAATGCTATGGCTGTATTATCAGGTCACATTCTAAATCATGAATTCGAGTAAAACTTAAGTACAATATTAGTGATAAATTCAGGAAATAGGATTTTTTTCGCTATAATTTTTCGTATTATTAGATGGAAAATCATTTCAAAGTTGATATATGAAACATTTTTTTATTTTTATTCTGATCCTAATTTTCGTACTATTTTATCCTTGCATGATTCTTTTTTAAAAGTTTAAATCTTGCGATAGTAGGATGATAGGGGAGGGTAACTTAACTTTATGAAAAATTTATTGAGTAAAGTCAATTACTTGCTAACAACTGTTCGAATTAAAATTGACTAAGCTTATGGAAATCTAATTATTTCAATACTCTATCATTTAGCTGCATCCACTAAATGAGACATTTTCTAAAACAAAAATAGGTGGGTATGGACAATGATTTATCCATTGTCAAACAATTATATTCAAATTTTCATTTTTATTTTTCTTCTTTTATGGGGGAAACTACTAACTTAATTAATTATATTTATTTGCTCCTTGCCAAAAAAATTCTATTTATAATCTACGTCAATATAATTTATTTTGGGGTTACGCGTCGTGGACTATGGATTTTGTACTTGGAAACACGTTTTTGACATAAACTAAAATAAATAAAACAGCTGTTTTTTTTTTTTTTTTGGTAGAAAGTAGAGAATAATACAATTACATACTGATACAACTTTTCACACATATAATACTTTCTATTTAAAATCTCTAAATAATTGGAGAAGAAAATTAAAATATTATGTTTTTAATCGAAGAGAGAGAGAGACTGAGAGAGAGAGATTTGAAGATGCTTTGTCTCCTTTAATTTTGAATCTTTTCTATCTTTGTTGTCCAATTGACTATAATATTATACTTTTGATTAAAGAAATGCTAGCTGTTTCTGATCTTTAACCAGTGCTGAATAAAGAAAAAACCAAATGAAAAGTAAGACAAAAATGATCATAAGAAAAAAAAAAAAAAAAAAAGCCCAAATCTAGTTGTCAGCGATGATTGGTATCTGGGAGGTTATATTTTTAATTAGAAAAACTCAGAAATAACCAATTGTTAATTCAGATATATAAATATTTCAAACTTGGTAGCTCAAATATGAACGTTTAATCTTAGTGCTGTACACGACATTCAAATCCTACTAGAAAGTGTTAAACTAATATTTCACTTCTAGTAGGGGCGGCAATCTCCAACCCGACACGACAACCCGACACGAACCCAACACGAAAAAAATGGGTTGGGTCAACCCATTTAATTTTTGGGTCAGTTTCGGGTCAACCCGTCCAACCCATTTAATTTTCGGGTTGGGTTCGGGTCAATCTCGGGTTGATCCGCGAACCCATTTAACCCACCAATAATATTAATTATTATTATTATTATTTATGAAATATAATTAAATAAAAATTTATTAAATAAAATATAGCCTAAAACCAAAAATTTTAAATAGTTAACATAATTTTTTAATTTTTAAAATAATAAACATAATTTATTAATTTTAAAATTAATTCACACATTTTTTTTAATTTTTAAAATAATTAAACAGGTCATTTCGGGTCAGTTTCGGGTTGACCCGAAAATAAACAGATTGGGTTCGGGTTGAGATTTCTGACCCGCAAAAATATACAGGTTGAGTTCGGGTTGGCGTGTCGCTTGTTATTATCAGGTCACAACCCAACTCGCCAACCCGAACCCGACCCAATTGCCACCCCTACTTCTATGTTGCACGAAATTATAATATAATTTTAATTTGTTAATTTATTTTAGTTTAATATTTAAAATTATATTATTATAATATTTTTATTTTTTCAAATAATGTATATTTAAATTTTTTTCTTGAATTAGTAATTCTTCTTAAATATTAATGATGATATTTTTGATAGATGAACCTATCAAAAACTCTGAAGTAGATAATACCATGAAAATTGAAAGAAATAGAAAAAAAATTAAAATAAATCCCTATTTTTAATGAATATTAGTTGGTTATAAGCAAATGTATTTTTTTCCTATAAAACCCTTTTCAAATCATAAACAAACCTATTTACTGTATTAATATTGAAAGTAACTGTTCCCACCTTTTTAAATTAACTATTTCTCTCTTTTAATATAGAAGATAGATAATTAATTGTATTATAAATATTTGGACGGGTAAATTAATTTCAACCGTAGATAGCGATCACAACAACCGTGATTAAGGTTTAAGCAGTTTATGGACTTAGTCATATCAGGATATGCCCCAACAATAATCAACATTTGTATGGTCCTAATCTTAGTTTATTAAAATAATATCATATTAAACCTAGACACAAACATAAAGTTGAAAAAGATGGAAATGATTGCGATTGGCGGCAGGCGGTGGTTATTCAAAAAAATTGCATAAAATAATTTTTTAATATCTTGAAGTTGAGCAGTTCAAACGATTCTTCATTGTTGTTGAGAAGTTGGATCCCTCAAAACCCATAAAACTTTGATACCTAACCCCTTCGAAAAAGACATCTATATATTTTGTTTCTTTCTCAAATTTCTATGAGTATTAGCTAAAAACTTTACTAGAGAGTAGAGAGAGAGAGAGAGAGTAAAAGAGCACAAAATTATACACCACTTGACTAGTTACGATGTTCTAGACGACGAGCAATTTCAACTAATTCTTGATTGAGGTTATTTATAAATATATTCTCCATTTTAGGAGTATTATTAATCTAGAACCCGAAAAATATTTTAATTACTGATTTAGGATTCGAAAGATGAAGTTACGAAAATTCTCAATTTAGGATCGAAAGATCATAAAATTCTCAATCCAAGACCTCAATAGTAGGTCCTAGATTGAGAATCGTATGATCTTCTAGGTCCTGAATTGAGAATTCATCTATTGGATCCTGAATCAATAATTAAATTATCTTTTTCGTCCTGAATCGACAATTCTCCATTTTAGTTCTATATAGTTCATATTCCTGAGTCACTATACTAGAATGCACCAATCAATCAGTAGTCACCAAAACACACATTTTCCATCAACCATCTATTTGATGCATGTAGTAGATCAATATGATAAAACAAATTTCAAGTATGATGAAGTGAACAACGCCAGAGAATTACCAGAAACCTGAGAACTTAAGCAGAATTGGCTTCATTTGGCTTCGAAGAATCGATGTTATCTTTCTAGCTTGCTCAAGAAATCTTCCATTGGGGGCACCTCCTTCACAATTTCTTGCCAGTCAGGCATTCCCTGGAAAGCAGGGTGAAAAGGTGAACACCAGATATATAAAAAAGCTTAATTCTCCACGTTAACAGCAACGGATACGCCGCGTTTGGCTACAAGAAACAGGAAATGCTGTATGTCCATAACAAAATGAATGTGGAAGATGCTCCAGAAAGCGATCATAGGTTATGCCAGTGTTTCACAATCTATGTAAGCATTAAGGTTAGTGGTCATGTTCGAGAGAGTATCAAGTTCACTAATGCTTTCGTAAGCCTCGCTTGTAAGAACCTACAACCTCCTACCCCACCCGAGGGACAGATGTGAAACTGAAGTGCAGCTTAAATATATCTAAGTTTCGCAATGCTGACTAACTAATTGTTTTTAAGGATCATTACTACCGGCTGAAGAAAAAAAAGGGTCAAGTAGAAATCGAAGTTATCAACTATTAGTTCCACTGAACCTTTCACAGAGAAGGAGGGTTCATTGAGAAGCTGCCTAGGTAGCATGGAAATTTAAACGGTTTATGAGAATGAGAGTATGCATGTGTTTGATGTCTCGCTTTATGATCACATTCAGCAAGGTATCACTAACCCGCCCTGATTTCCGAACACGACCGTCTAGACGAAGAATTATGTAAACATCTTCGCCAGGAGTTATGCCTTCAGACTTTTGTTGATCCCTAATCCACCTGGAAGGAGGAAGGCAAAGTCCTTAATTGGTTTAAAAGATTAGTAGTAGCTAGGAAATCATGCACAGAAATAACAAACACATTTCGAGTAGATACTATTTAAAAAAATTATATTATAACTATAACAAGATCATATGATGGATGGTATAAAAACAAATTATAAACAGTTATATGTAATTATATTACTGTTAAGTTATTTATTTGAGAGAAATAAAAAAGGGAACATAATTTTTGAAAGAAAAGAAGGCTTTTTTATAAGAGGTACAGTAGTGTACACATTTTGATAAGAGAATTGAAGGAACTATCATCTACTTTGTATTGGAATACAAATTTCACTTCTCTCAAACAAGGAAACAAATGGAAAAACTAATCATGTCATATCACTGGAGAATCCTGAGCAAAATAGTTGTAGCACTATGAAAATCACAGGCATGCTTTTTTCTGATAGTGGGATCTCCAGTCATCAAGAAAGCTAAGTCAAAACATTGCAAGTACCAACCTTTCCCATTCACCAGGTGATACCACTTCTGCTCGAAACCGAATCTCTGCTTTGAGTTTTGATTTAGCAACTACAGATTGAGCTCGCTTATCGAATTCTTCCTAGAATAAAGTGGGTAGAACAGATGAATCAATACATGAAGTCATAGATATCCATCAAGAAAAGGCAGGATATTGAGAGATCTTCTGATTTCTCTTGGCGATTTCTTTTTCAAAGGCCATGCTAGGAAAACCATATGAATATGCAAGATCTATTATAACTTACAGGAACTTGATAAGTTTCTGTCTGATGTTTAAGTTGCAACACCATTGACACAATGCAAGTTTAATTAATTAGACAGTGTCTGAAGTGTCTAACCCCAATAGATGGAAGGGAAACAGATGATTTTGGAGACAGACCAAAGCCTTTTCTCTCTGCTTGTGATTCTCTCCTTTCGCCCCATATAACAGGAACCAGTATAACTCCTCTCCGGAGAAGCTCTGTGCGAAACCTTTCTGCCTTCCGTATGGCTGACTCAACTGTTTCTTTATTACCAGCCAAAATAACCTACAGCTGATAGCAGCTTTAATCCCATATGCTGGAAGGGATATATAAAAATGTGATACACATAAGGGTATTATCAACCTTCAGTAGCTTTAAAAGGACAAATGCACTACCATATAAGAACAGGAAACCTAATATCTACTAGTGGATGAGGAAACTATAAAAATGATTCAGCTTAACAATTATTAATCAAGAAATCATTGGAGTAATATTACAAAAAAAGGTGGTGGAAAAGCTTGGTGTCATGTACAAAAAGCTGTAATATCTATCTGTGCTAACAAGCCATAATAGATACCAGTGGAGTTTCTTCCCATTTATAACTTATCTACTAATATTTGAACCTTACTAGAGCAAAGTATAGAGAAGAAGGGTCACTCACAGGCCTCGCTGTGTCTCGTAGCTGCACAAGTTCAACAACCCTGTTGGTTGAAAGGCGCAGAGGAAGCCTTGATAGTGTTTCGTTCCTTGTAATTTGAGCAAGCTGTTCCTCCTCTTTCTTGTTGTCCCAAATGAATAAAGCCACAGTAACAATAATACCTGAACCATACTGAGTCAAAAACTTGATTAATTTCGAAAAGAGCATTTGTTAATTATATAAAAACTTTGCCATGCATACATTTTTATAAACCTTGTAATATTTACCTGCAATATTTATTCCTGCATTTTGTGATGTCGTTAATATGTCAGGAGCACCGTCACCTCCTTTGATTGCACTGAACAGCCTAGGTATGGTAAATAACAAGGAAATTCCTGCAGCAGCTGCGAATGCCACATAGAAAAACCTGCGAACTCCACGGAATGGTGCCTGGACCTCACTAATGAGCTTAAGATCCCTCCGGAAGCTATAGCCTATATCTTCCCCACCCAGTCTGGCCTGTTGATGGCAGAAGGATAATTAAATTATTGGTAAAAAATGTGCGGAGGGGGGTTTGAGCTATATGGTATGATATACATTAGAAAATAATTTGCATGGCTGAATGGTGCAAGCTTCCGTGAAGTGACACATTTTCAAAACTTTCTTAAAAAGGTAGGCATATTTGAGCAGCTAACCTCTTCTTGCAATTCCTTGAATTCAGGCGTTGCTCTAAACGAGGCCAAATCAGGATCATTTAGAATGGTTCCAAACTTAAGGCCATATTCTCTCAAAGCTGTGCGTAAACACTCGGCAGCTTTCTTTCCTTCCTCCCTTTCAATACAGCATAAAGGAAAATAAGATTCCTCATAAATGCAAAATGATTGAATATGAAAATAGTTGAATCAGATACACAAGTTTATATTTTATCAGTCTCTAAATTGTCAACCAGAAACAGAGTATTTAAAGAATTCCTTGCATCCTTCACATGCTGGCAGTATTTCAACAAAGACCACAATCTAACCTGTAGGCATGGCAGCAAGCTTTGTTATACAGGGCAGCTTGAGCCTCCACAGGATTTGGATTCAAAGTGAGAGCAGTGTCAAACTGTGCAAGCGCATCTTTCACCTGTAGTACACATCAAAGAAATTATGCTGAAACTTGGAATAACTCCCTCCAAACAATGAATGGTGAAATCAGAGATCCATTATCTCAAGGAGAGAAGCACAACACAAATAGCCTTAGAAAACTTGTATCAGAAAGTCGGAACCAATTTTGATGGTCAGGTATCGATAAAAAATTCTAAACAATCAGATTCCTTAAACATAGTCTTCGATTTTGAGTACATTATACTGCTCTTTCGATGATAGATAGAAAGCAAAAACTAAATCACAACGCAGCAACATATGAGTACGAACGATTTTCGTATTTCAGATTCATACTCAAATTGAGCTTCAAAGTCCAACCTATTACATTAGCTCAGCTCAAACAAGCTTTTATCCTGATGAAAATGATTTCGTCAAGCTCTAGATATAATCAAACGCCGCATCGCTTATTTCAGTTCACAAAGCATAAACAGCAGCACTAGTTCATCCAAGTAAAATCAGCGGAAAACAAATAATAACACTTAAAATACTATTAAATTTCATCTATTCTCCCGCAATCCTGATACTCGACTTCGTAACAACCAATTCCATTAATGCTATGAAAAGTATGGAAAACGGAGATAAAAGGATGGCAGAATACCCGTCCTTTGGCAAAAAGTGAAAGACCTAAGTTCACACATGACTCCGCCGTGGGCGCACTAACTTCCGGCGAAGCAGAAGACTGCGACGGAGTGCATTTAGCTAACTGGCTATGGCCTAGACTGATTTCCGCAAGCTCGATCGATAATTTTCTGCTAAGGAACCATGTCTTCGATTTCAACAATGAGTTCGAGTTTGGGGGCAAGCAACGTGGCGTGTTGTGGCGATGGCGGTGATGGAAGTGTTGGTGGTGGTGGCGGGGCGGTGCGAAATTTGCCGCGGCCATTGAGAATTCATGGGCAAGATCTTATCAGTTTATCCAAAATTCCAAATTGTAACGGTTGCCAACGCTTCCGATATTTTTTATTTTCTATTTATTTCCTAATTTCAAACTATTCTCGAATGGGCCCAATTCTCCAAAGCCCATTTCTAGGAACGCTAATCTTCACATCGGCCCACTAAAATATATTCCCTTTTTTTTTTTAGAGTAACGATACCAATTTGCAAGCGTTGTATGAGATACAAATGAAAAAAAAAAAATCATTCTTGTAATTATATGTAAATTATGTTTTTGAATGAATTTATATATAGGAGAATTGTCAATTCAAGACTCAAAAAATAGTTTAATTATCAATTCAGGATCCAAAAGATGATTGATAATTAAACTATCTTTCAGGTCCTAGATCAATAAAACTCCTTATACATATTAGGTCTTTATTTTGAGAAATTATGAATATCAATCCGACTAATAATGTTTTGTTTAGGGGTGCGCACGGTTTGGCCGAAACTGGCCGAACCGGCCAAACCAAATTAATTTGGCCGATTTGGCTGGTTTGAAAAAAATGATTGGCCGAGTTGGTTTGAAAAATCTCAAACCGGATGATTTGGTTTGGCCGACGGTTTGAAGGATGAAACTGGCCGTACAAATAATATAATTTTAAATATAATAATGATAATAATATATTTTTTGATAGAAAGCTAAAATATCAATTATATTGATATATATGTCCGATGCTTATATTCTTTCGAATTGTAACCCTATAAATCAACTTATATATAATTGTTTCTTGCAACCATAATATTATTTATTTATTACTTATCTCGTATTTATAATTAATGACAAGCGATTAATATTTATATTAGTTTTATTTTGTGTATCATTCTTTCATTAATTTCTAATAATAAAATTGATATACAAGTTTCATTTTTTGTAATATTTTTAGTTGAATAATCTTCAAACCGTTTAAACCAGCCGAACCAAACCGTTTTAATATGGTTTGGCCGGTTTGGTTTGAAATAATTATTTGGCTGGTTTGGTTTGTGAAAATTTCAAACCGTACCTATTGGTTTGGTCTGTACTTTGTCCCTTAAACCGGCCAAACCAGACCATGCACACCCCTAGTTTTGTTAATGCATGTATATGAATTGAGAATGTGATTGGCCTTTCTTCACTTCCAATATTGGAATGAAAAGTAAGCTACTTTCCAAGCTAAAGAAGGGAATTATTGCCTTTGATTTGTTTCATCCTATAATTTTACCTACCTTAATTGATGGATTATTTGACTTATTTCACATGATAATTAAGGATGTCAAGCCAATCCATCGGGTTTCATCCCAATCTTATTGGCTGCGGGTTAATTAGTCCGGATTAAATTGAGTTAAAAAATTTTAATTCTAACCCATCGATTTTCGGGTTAGCCCCCATGTCAGGCAAATGGGTCAATGAATTTATTAATTATTTTTTATTTTTAATATATTTTCCCTCTTTTACTATTTAAATGTTAAAAAATAAACAAAATATTATTTATATCTTATAAAAATGAAAAAAATCATAAATTTTTATATAATAATAAATTTAATTTTTAAAAATATATTACTCCCTCTGTCCCATTGAAGTAGTCACATTTCCCATTTTTGTTTGTCCCATAAATTAGTCTCATTTTCCTAAAATGGCAAACTTTTTCACACTTACCAATAAAATATTAATTCCACTACACTCACAACCCTTAATCTCCGTGCCGAAAAAGAAATGAGACTACTCTAATGGGACGGAGGGAGTATTATTTTTACTTAAGCAATATTTCAATATGTTTTAACTTCATAAATAATAAACTTAATTGTGTATTGAATACTATTTTAACTAAATGCAATTATATAACTTAAAACTTAATTAATAAATATCATCTTAACTATTAGAAGTAGATTTTAGTACTACAATTATGAAAAAAATTAATAAAAATAATAATCGGATTAATCGGGCCAATCCGTCGAGTTTCGGGCTCAACCCTATCGGACCTCGGGTTATTCGGTCCCGGGCTAATCGGGCTAAATTTTTTTCAGGCCAAAATATCTAGACCCTAACCTGTATTTTGACTCAGGTTAATCGGACCAACCCACATATTTTGGGCTAAATTGACATCTCTACGATTAGTGTTTACCATGACACGTCAAAACCGAATCCATACATTAACAATATGCCAAACTCGACTTGATGAGAAATCAAAGTCGAATCATATTCAACTTTAATTAGGAGAATTGTCGATTCAGGATCACAAGATAGTTTAATTATCGATTTAGGATCCGGAAGATCAAGCAATTATCAATCTAGGATATGATATTGAGGTCCTTGATTGATAATTTTTGTGACCTTCCGGGTCCTGAATTGAGAATTAATCTTTCGAATCTTCAATCAATAATTAAACTATTTTTTCTTGAATTGATAAAGCTCCAATTTAATACAATGATTCAGTTTTATATACGATGAACAATACATATATCCAACCCGATTGCATGATATGAACTTATTGACCTGGTTTTGCCACTCATACACACATAATCAAACGTAGATATTGAGCGTTGTGGGCGTTGTGGGAGCTCAACCATAATTTTATAAAATCAATATATTATCCCTTCATCGCATATACTAAATCGAGCATCCCAATTGAATTGTCACATTTTAAATATATATAAAAAAAATTAAAAACTCGTGAGAATGTCCGACCCGACCCGACCAGCCACTATCTGGTGCGGTCCTTGCATGCACACAACGCCAGCCTTTGATAATCTCTTTATATATTCTCTTTCTACCGACCATATCGATTTTTACTTTTTAAGAATTTTGATCATATAATTGGCGAGTAAGAAAAAAAAAAAAAAGCTTATTGTGTCAGTCGCCACATAACTTTGTCGAAACCACGTGATTTTAATTTTCCACTTTAGCATGAAATAATTTTGTCCTTTTACACATGATTAATGTAATAAATAAATTGTAGTATAATATAAACTCGAATCTCATAAAAATGGAGCATTATATATCGCAGTAGATTTAGGGCGTAAGTTGGAGGATGATGGCATTTCTTTTTGAAGTGGCCACTGTGTAGCAAAAGCCTATTTATTAGTAGTTGATTTAGTTAGTGGATTAGCAACCAATGAATTACCTAGTACAAGATTGTCATCATGCACTGCAAATTGCTCCACCACGTTAGGGACGGATGTAGAGTTCGATTATTGTGGAGACTCGATCTTAATTTTTTGGGAAGGTCTTGGGTTAGGCAGACCTAAACGATTTAGGCGGGTTTTATCCATTAACCCAAGCTCAAATCCATATAATATACCCTAATTGGGATTAATAAACCCTATTTGGGATGGGTTAACCCATTTGGGTAGGATGAAACTCGCCTAAACCGTTTAGGCCTGCCTAACGCAAGTTTTTGCCTAATTTTTTAGGATCGATATTTGACCTTGTTAGACCTTACATAGTGCTGCCCCTAACTACACCTTAGCTCGAAATGCAAATAATTTAAGCAATTTGTACGCATTCAATGTATAATTGATTTAAATTTGAATGAGAATATGTGAATAAAATGAAATTTTATTTAGTATATAATATTTTTTATAAAAAAAACTGCTCCAATGCACTACGCAACCGTACACAATTATATATTTAATTATGCAATCTTTCTAGTAATTATAGTCTTATATTAACAAATATATTAGTGGATATCATATAAGATATAATAATACCCCAAATAACAATATAATAATTAAAAAATACATAAGTTAAAACAAAGAAATGCAACTGCCCTCAATAGCATATTTTTATGCGGAATTGATACATTTTATTATAAACATAAATATAATGAACTATGATAACATTTGAATACTAAAAATGTGTATATTAATGACTAAAGATGTATTGCTATTGTTGAGGTTCGTTTTGTACGGATACAAGAATTTGAATAATACAGAAAACATGTCAACGGGCTAATGTGTATAATTGAAATTAAAGCACGAGATCGAAACAAATATAGATTGACAATAAATAGTGACGAGAGGCAATAACGAGCTGGATATAAGTGAACTGAATACAAGTAAGAACGGATACACATCACGGAATCAGAAAGCATAAGACCGAACTTCGATAAGTATGATACTGAGCTCGACAACAGACTCGCAGTGTTGATCCCAGTAAGAAATAATGAAAGCTTAATTATGTATTGAGAGCTCGATGCTGAATGTCGGCTTATAAATACCCATTTATATAGAGTATGGTGGCATTAGGGTTTCCGTAACACACGCCGAGGTAGTTGAGCAGAGCTCTCCGGCTTTATCGGGATTGTTATAATGTCTCCATTTCTAGTGACCTCCAAAATTACCGCATGCTTATCCATCCGCCTCCTGACCGTTAAATAGTTCGCCGGGAGCGATATTCCTTCCTTCTTCGCTCTATTCAAAAGGAGGTCTCTTCTTTGTCGAGTTGTCCAATTCAGTAATTTTGGTCGAATTATTCCGGTCGAACTCCTATCTCTTTGCGAGCTATTCAGATCACTCTTTGTCTCGCTAGTTTGGGCCGACCTGTAGATCGACCTTCTCAAGTGTGTTTAGGCCTTGCTTTAGGCTTTCTAAATGGGCCCGTCGGGTTGCTACCCCAAATATTTTTTTTAGTTCTTGATATATGTATTTTTTATTTTTTATTTATTATTTAAGAAGGTGTTATATATAAACACTACTCTGTTTAAGAAATTATAATAATAATTTTACAGAATGCAAATCAATAATTGAAAAAAATGTTACCTTCAGTCCAAAATATTTCAAAAATAGGAATCAAATTAATATGCTCTTTAAATTGATCGATAGGTGAAGATCAATATCAAAATTTGTTTATTTGGATAATAACCATCCGTTGTAGCGGCTGCAAAATTCGATTCCAAATCGAGTTTCCTCTTTATTGATGTAACTGATTCCTTTCAACATCTCTTTTTTTTTTTTTTTTAATCCAAAACTTAATTTCAATTGCAGTTCTTTTTTCTTCGTCTTCTTCCTTTTCTTCTGTTTAAATAAATAGCCCAAAAAGTTTTGGATGAAGACGACCTATCCAAACCAGCATTATGAATAGTGAAACAATATTCTATTCAGATTAAATGGATATATATTGGAAAAGGCAGAATCATATGATAATGGAAGACAACATTATTTAGACAAGGGCACGCCAGTGTTGTCTGAATCTAGTCATATAAAACTAGGCACTTCATAAATCATACTTCTCTCTCCTCCCTCTCCATATGAGGGAGAGAGAGGCCATTTCGATCCTGCAATGAGGTTATCTCGTAAAAATTCCCGCCTAGGCACTAGGCAGTACCTAGTCAAACAGAATACCCTTAAATCCTTGTGTATAGTTTGGTTTTACAAATAATCGGCGCCTAGTCACGGCATAGGCTGTTTAATCTGCTAAGCACCGATTTAGGTGGCCGATTAAGCAAATTATTATGCGTCGTATAATCGATTCAGGCGGCCTATTTTTTATGTTTTTACAAAAAAATAATCAAAATTTATATTATTTTAATTGTTATCTATTGATAAATATTAAAAATAAAAAATTAGTTTACTAATTAACTTTCGTCTAGAAAACGCTTAGACCCCGTCTAAACTGCTTAGGCGCTAGGCCTCACTCGAGCGCTTAGCGCCTGCGCGTGACTAGTGCCTAGCGATTTCACAACCATGTTTCCATATGAGGGAGAGGGAGAGAGAGAGAGAGAGGTCATTTGATCATGCAATGAAACACAACAACTTGTCTAGGTTATATATCCAAAGGGAAAACTCAACACACATCATCACTAATGCATTGTGTCTCTCACTTGTTGTAGAAAAAGGGCAAGAAAATTAGTTTTTGGGAACATGGGATTGCGTCATGGGATGAAAAGGAGATGGACAAGGAATTTCTTTACTTCAATTTTTTATTTCTTTCCCTCTTTGCGATTTGATTCTTGTCAACTAATTTTATTTGTTGTTGGATTATAGGGCTCGGCAATGCTCCTTTTTTTACGTATGATGCTTCTAGTGAGATCAAGAATCAAATATTTTTTTCAAAGAATATTGATGCTTTATCTCATTTTATTACATACAATGAACCATATGAGCTCAAACTCAACATTTATGCTTGCATAGAGGTGACATAATTCATTTATCAAACAAACTTTCACAAATCTTCTTTAATTATTTTTAAAAAATTCAATAAAGTTGATCATTAATCATCAAGTGAAAGACATTACGAGTTAGGGACTAATTGATAATATTTACTCATTATTATGACCTAGAAATGTTTCACTCCATTTTCTGGTCCATCAAAGAATAAGATCCGAGAAACTAAATATGCCAAAGCCCAAAATTTATACATTCAAGGCAAGCTCCTCGGGCTCGGGTTGGGACTAATTGATTCGAAGGACCTCCAAATTCGAAGGACTCATTTAGCAACTGGTAGCACTGGGGTTCCGAGGTGGCAATCTTCAGCAACAACTGAAGGGTTATGTTCGTTCGAGGAGCTGCTTCAGCCGAAGGGTCGCATGTATTCATTAATGGATACAATCTTTATTTAAATTATATACTAATTTTAAAAAAAAGTCAAGCATTGTATAATTATACTAAATAAATATGATAAAACCATAAATAATACTAAATAAACTTAAAATAAGGATTAACATTTACAATATATTAATTTCGTGCAACTCACGAGCGCATATTTAGTTGAAATCCTCAAAAGCAAATAAGCAATAAAAAAACGTTTAAACTACAACATTTATTAAATGTATTTATTCTATCTATTGCATTTATTTTATTAACTAGTTCGTCCATTTTATTCAAATACTCTTTAGAAAAAGCACCAACAAAATTTGACATCTAACACTCATAAATACAAAAGGGTAAAACATGCTTATCGAAATAAGTCAATTTAGGAAATATATAATATAGATAATACTCAAATATTAATGATGTCAGTAGAAAGGGGAAAAGGGTGGTTCAGATTTGAGATGAAACGTTCATGGACATGAATATTATTGAAGAATAAATAAACTTTAGTGTGGATATGACATTAGACGTGGTACTTGACCATACATAACTACTTAGTAATATACATCCGTTCCCAACTCGAGGTGCAGTGATAAAAATATATTACTTCTGATCAAAACTTCTTTAGTTCGAGATATCTTAGTAACATAATGAATAGAATGCGATGAGAGAGAAGCGTGCTTTATAGTAGTAGCGACATGGGGCTTCCAATTTATTCTCTTTTATTGCAAAGACGTTGGGCATAGGCCACACAAGTTGTAATCACACAAAAGGAAAATATATATATATATATATATAGGAGGGATCATGTAAAAAAAAATCTTCATGTGACAAAAAAGAATGAATCATGTCCATCAGATCTAAAAAAATCAATGGTTGATATTGAATCAAGCAACAACTAAAATGCAATCAAGCAACAACTAAAGCACAATCAAGCAACGACCTGAATACAATCAAGCAATGCCGTGAATGCAATCAAACATCTTTCTCACTTTCTCACGTTAAGAGTTTTCTCACTGGATCCGCTCCCTATATATGTTTCCCACGTCAGCAATGAAGGGATACCTCTTTTTTAATTTGTTATTATTAATTTCCAAATGAGGAAGAGACGTAGAACCGATGCCCTAAATATTGCGTTATTGATTCACTTGTCTTTTCTCATGGGAGCACTCATTTTGAGTGTTGGGAATATATGAATTAAAGAGAAAAATAAAGGATGGTCAGTTTTCATTTGGTTAACCAAAGCCCAATCACAATTTTTCTTTCCTTTTTTTTTTTTTGTGTGTGTTTTGATTCATATTTCATTATTAATATTTCTTGTTTTCGAGTATCAAATGTATTGTATAAACTTTGATTTTGAGAGTGATTTTTCTATGAATTTGTTGGAAGAGTAGGTGCTAGCTAGTTGCATTCACATGTAGAAAGATATCATTTTTTAACAGTAATACATTTATTTAAACTTACATACTCAAATGTCTTAGAAAAATTCATTTTCATGACCTATATATCATTTTTTTTTTATGATTGATAGGGACCATTCTCTATAAAATTCATTTATTTCATGCATTTGATTGATCTTTGTTGGGCCCAGGCCCCAAAGGCCCAGACCCACTACGCTCGACGGCCAAACATCCACCGGCCCAAACAGCCACAAGCCCGCGAAGAATGGGAAGGACTCAGAGACGCCTAAGGCAATAGCTTAATGCCGAGCCCAAGAGATCCTCGACATCGACCATGTTCGGGGGTCGGTGACGAGGAGTACGAGGCCTACTCTGGAAGTCTGACGGCGCACGACTGTTACAAACCCTAAATCGAGCCCGAGAATCCCGGAACCGTTCCAAGATTTGCGCCAAGCACGAGCTCACTATTAGCTTGTGTTAGTTACAAGATCTGTGAAGAATAACTGAAAACACTGCAAATTATTATATCTAGTACAGCAGGTTTTTACAACTATATCTGCAGGTACTGCTAGTGCGAGAATAATTAAATAAAATGAAATAACAATATTAAATAAATAAAAAGAAGTGCAAAAGCACAGCCGAGTCGAGGAAGCCCTCTTCCCGCAAGACAAATACGCCGACGTAGTGCTCGTCTAATGGCGGTTTGTCCCCAAAGGTAAAACGACTTCGTCCTTTACGAGACAGCACCGCAAGTCGCAAAGGCTCCGGCGAACTGAATAAGAGGCGAAACTGAGTTGCAGAAGAACAACAAAAAAGACGCAGCAATATGAGGGAAAAGTTGCAGTATCTCTGGCTACGTGAGTTG